>RJWH01000010.1:1200000-1800000 GCA_004363575.1 Solenodon paradoxus
ATACATAATGTAACATTTTCTAACTAAGGAAATAAAAATAGAGCAATTTTCTATACTTTGCTTTTCCTCCACTAATAGTCTTAGATGTATTTTACAACAACACATCTAAGCTATGGGTTTAAAAGGTTAATACACCAAATCTTAGCCCTAAGTATACTAAGCAATATTTCCTTCTATTTGGTTCCATCTAATTCATTAGTACATTTCTTACCTATATATATATGAATGATTCATTTATATTATTTTGGGTTAAAAGAAACTTTGGTATCAAAATCTGAAAAAGAACAGTTCATTTAAAATATTAAAAAAAGAAATGATCACATATCATATATAAATATATGCAAATATGCATATTTACATATATTACACATACACTTAGTCATTCTTGGTACACTTTCTTGTATTCAAGAATACTGGGTAAGACATTCTGAAGTTCAGAGTCATTTTCATGTGCATAGGGTGATATTCCAATTGACAGTCCTTTTTGGTTTTAAGAAAATTTAATTGTTTTCATGTGTTTTATTGATTGAGGACACATACAGAAAAAAATAGTGCTCTTATTTTTGATTCTAAATACAGTTATGTAAAATTTATAAACATTTCCAAGTTCGTTTTCATAAATAATCATTTTCCTCATTTCTGGCTAGAAAATTTCTATAATTCACTTCCATTAGTCTACTATGTGATCATTTGGAATAGGGGGTAGATTTTATCCAAACTGAAAGGTAACTTTGATAGCTAATTTCAATATTTTGAAATTATTCAAGGAAAAGATTGATTCCTAAAACTTGTTTTTATTAGTGCTTATATTAATATATATGTGTGTATATACATATATATATATACCATACATATTTGTACCTTATTTTAAGTGGACAAGCAGTGAAATTACAATAACTAGTATTGCTTGTAAGTGAGGAACATAATAATCTTAATTCACTGTTTACTTCAACTCAAAATTATATAATTTTATCAGTTTATTGCTGAAGCACTAAAGTATCATTTCTAATGGACACTGATATCAAATATAGCAGATGCTCAGTATCTATGAATAAAGCTTCTGTAATAGGCAGCATAAGTAGTAACATACAATAGAGAATGTATAACGCAATACAGAGAGATTTTTAAAAAAATGGTGGTTATAACCTTTGACATCATCCTACTTAGAGTTGTGCTGGTAAAATCCCCAAATGGACTATTTGATTTTCAGGATAATAAAATGTCTAACATAAAATTGAGAAAAATAATTTTAACATGGTTTTTTTTCTGTGTAGTAAAGAAAGATCATGTTTCAAAAATTCAATGGCTACGTTTACTAAATTTTTTCATATTTTGTGGAGGCAAAATTTTGTAGCCATGGCATATTGTTTCCAGAGATTTACCTTTGGAGATTCAACAATTTTTAAGAAAACAAAATGAATATTGTAATAAAACATATCAGAACAGCATGGTAAGGCAGATCTTGCTACATACTTTTACAAGTCTGTAAGAAAGTTATTTAGATTTTATCCTACTGCTGGAAATGACCTGTATTTATATTTATATCATTTTTAACATTTAGTCTTAGTATTTATTACCATAATCACTTTCTAATGTTTTTTGACATCCATAGGAAGGAGAAGAGAGAATTGGGTATTAGGTGCTGAAACATATACACTATACTAAAAGTGTCATTTTAAGCTGACATGACAAAGGAAGTTTCAGATTTTTCAAACATTTTTTGATCAGATTCATTGAAAATATACAGTGATGTTAGATGAAACTACAGGAAGTTGAAAAGTCAATAAAATCTCTAGTTTTAGAACTCATTCCTTTTTTTCTTATTGAATTGACAACATAATGAGAAATCCTACATATCGTTCAAAATCATTGTTTTCTTATAAAAACTAAGGAAACAGTATCACCTTATTAGGAAAGATCATTTTTTGAGTGTTTAAATGCTCTGGTGCTTCCAGTGTCATTGGATCAGGTCATTACCTCTGTGAATCTTTAACTCTTACTATAACATGGTTAGCCTTTCTTCTTTTCTTTTCATGTTTTTGAACCAAAAAATCATATTTGTTAATTTTCACCATTGGTTCAATATTTATGCCTTGGAAATACACAAATTCAGAAAGAAGTCAATTTTATGAGACAGACCTTTAAATATATGGAGATAACTATCAAAGACTCTGCTTCAGTCTCTTCTGTAAACTCATTATCCCCATTTTCTTCAATTACAATTCATGTGACATAAACTCTAAATTATCTTCATGTCCCTCCAATTTCCATATTTAAATACGCTATGAATTTTTCACAAAGAACAGGAAATTTGCACTATTCAGCTTTAGATTCAAAATGATACTATAATTAATTTTATCAGAAAGCACCAGCAAATAAATGAAATTCCATTACCTCTCCTTTCTTCAGATGTGAAGCTTCACTGTATAGACTAGAAATCGTAAGCCCATAACCAGTGACTATTTTCTTCAAGGTATCTTATGACTTCATCTTTCCATAGCCAAGTCTTGCTTAATTTTCATTAATCATTCCTGCTTATTTTTCAGACGAACAAAGACCCTGAGGTATATTCCAAGGCTACTTGACTAAGACTTTTGTATTAATTTTACTTAGTTAAGTGAAAAAGCAACACATATCAGAGGGAGGGAACCATAAAACCTTTTAGTTTGTTGTTAGTGTGGATATTTCCTCAGTTGAAGCCATGTTCTTCAGCTCCAATATCAAAGACCCCAATGTAGGTTATTCATTAAATTGTTTTTGTATCTGAGAGTTGTGCCTGCATCATTCTTTGGACTAAATAACCTAGTTAGTTTGAGGGAAGTTATTTATTACCATTTAGAAATTCTGCTCAACAGCTTTCTTGATCTGGTCAGCTTTCCTTTCCAAAATGTCATGCTCCCAAAAACCATGTAATAAGCAAAATGAACAAAATAATAAAGCTAATGTAAGATTATTTAATTCTTATACTATTTTGACTATATATCAAAATCCAAAATAGTTGCTAAAATTCAAATATGCCATAAAGGTTAGATTATTTATAAGAGTTTTCTGTATGAAAGGGCAAAATTTCCTTCGGTTTTGAAATGAATGTTAGTGGACCCAGAGTTTGAAGGAGTTTTTTTTTTTTTTTGGATTCATTAAATTGGAATATGATATTAATAGTCTGTATATATTCATTTATCCTTATAAATTTAAATTGTCTGTATGCTAAATGACCTGGAAAAAAATGGGAAAGATGGTTGTCAAATATACAATGTTTGTTTGTAAGCCTAAAATACCACAGAGTCAATGCTAATTTAATTAATCTTTATCTAATGCCTACACTGTGCCCTGGTACTTAATGTATTGGAAAAATATAAATAGCATTTTGACACTGTCCTGTACTACTGAGAGGTAACATTGTACTCTGACTTTGTATTAATAAGTCACTAGACAGCTTCCAACAGGAATACAGGATAATACGTTTTGGATTTATTTTTTACATAAGATTAATCCCAGGGTAGAGCAGAGTTTATGACTTGAATTTTTTATCATTCTCTCTTTTTTAGTAGCCTGTTATACCAATCATGGATGAATATATATTTTAAAGAATAAGTATAATAACAAAGGGAATTAGACATAGATCATTAGAAGCAAAAATAATGAATTTATAAGCAGTGGCATTGCTCTCAATCTCACTCGTGAGATACAATTATCTAATGTCTTCATTTATACTTTTGTAAATCTGATGGAATTCTGAGACTGTCCTTTAGCCAAGAACATAGAACTAATTGCTTTGCATTCACTCTCCTGACTAAAGAGTGAAAAGCAAAAATATAATTTACCCAGTAATCACTACATTTATGAAAAATAGCCAAACCTTCATTGTTTTACTGTAGACTCTTGGGAAGTTTTATGTATAATTTTTGTGGTGTTACAACTCTCAATACAGTCCTCTGACTTTTGTATTTGTTCTTGTGACTACAAGATTTTTTATTCTATTGTGAATATTCCTCTGAACTAAGATTAGTTTAACTGAGTTTCTCTGGAAAACTTGCCTACCCATCAAATGTGTCAAGCCTAATGCTTTCAGTGGCCAAAGAAAATCAATGAACAGCACACTTTTCTGCTTCCTGCAATGATCAATAGGATTCACATAATGGGTGGAAAATTTTTAATCATGACAACTAAGACTCTTTTAGCATAAATCCCCCCTGCATTATAACCTCTCCATTTCCTACTTCCTGAATTTGCAGACATTGACTAATAGCTATGTAAAATATATATTATTAAAAGTAATACAATTAGAGCTTCACACTTTGAGGATAATTAGTTTAGATCCCAAAGGCCTATTTTCTAGATGTGAATTCTTCAAATATTGTGCATTTGACATACACTAATTGAAGAATGTAATAACTTAAAATTCAACTTTATTGAAATATATATATATATATATATATTGAGGGGACAAGACATAAATTTATTTTTAATTAAAATTATCAAGTTATTTATAAGGTTTTTAAAACAAATTAATTTTAGTTTTTCTATTTAAAAATATGTGTCTCAGAAATAAAGCATCAAAGTTCTTAGTAATGCTCAACAGGGAACTTGGCGAGATAAAGAAAGAGATGAAGCCCTACAAAGGTAAACAAAACTCATTTATAACCTTGACTTCCTGTCATAAATTTATTATTTATAGATCTATTCATTAATTGTGAAATTAACAAATTCTTCTAATAATTTATATTTTTCTGTGTCACACATATATATATATATATATATATATATATATATATATATATACTGTTAGTTGTGTTGCTG
This sequence comes from Solenodon paradoxus, assembly GCA_004363575.1. NCBI lineage: Eukaryota > Metazoa > Chordata > Mammalia > Eulipotyphla > Solenodontidae > Solenodon > Solenodon paradoxus. The sequence goes on from RJWH01000010.1 coordinate 1,204,801, forward strand.
TGTTAGGTGACAGAAATATATAGACAGAAATTTGCTGGCTTTGAGAAGTTAATATATTTAAGTGGAGAGTTTCAATTTAGTGAGGCAGTGTTGAGTGTGTGCATGTTTGTGTGTGCCTATGTGTATACATGAATAATACATATATACATATTCATATCTATAGAATCATGATTTTTAAACTGTATTTGAAACTATATGTCAAAAGCATTAAAGAATGAAGATGGCACATTTATATGTAAAAGTTATTCTTCCATGAAAGAAAAGACAGGTCTATATTGCAGTCACCTTTGTATAAAGCACTTGCACTGTATATATTACATTGTGTTTATAAATGTGTGTCTGTGATAGGGGCATGATTGTTCTTGCCTGATATTTTTTCCTTTATCAATCTTCTTTCCTGATTTTGCTGGATCATAACACAATCATTAATGTGGAATATATTCATATCTCATAATTTTTCTTTTATCTTCCTTATAAAGAAAACATATTCACAATAACTGAACCATTTTTTCTCTTGAATATGGAAATTTTAAACATTTCTCTACTGTTTTCTTATGTTGAAATAACATTATATTACTCCTCTTACTCATAACATCTTAGATTATAAAGTATTGTTCCGAGAGTTTTTATTATAATTGCCAATACATAGTGTGATCATGCACAGTGAGATCACAGATGATATAAACAATTCATTATAAAAGATCCTTTAAATTTGATATGTAAACTAAATATTCCTAAGATAATAAGTCCAGCATCCTTTAACATATATTTAAGCAGTGATTATCTTTATATCTTTTAATATACTATCTTAAGAATTTATTGATTAAGTGTTGAATAACTTCATGTCTTATATTTTACCCCCATAGTAACTTACTGTTTTTCTTTAAGGATATTTTACGTAAACACAAGCATATGCATATATATTGAGATACACACAAACACACACACACACACACACACAGATATATGTGTTTTGTGAATTTCTGTGTAATAAATCTTTCCCCTGACAGACTATATATACTCTAAAAGTGAATGTCTTATTTGAAATATTTGGCTAATAACCTCTTATTTGTCTCAATATTAATATTATCTTATATATTTAGCTCTATCAATTATATTAGTTAAACATATCAATTTTTTTTTGCTTTATACTGTTACTCAAATTTTCTTTTTACAGGCATCACTCAAATATCTAAGTCATGTGACTATCTTAAAGTAAGCTAACTTACTAAGAAATTTGTTAAACACTTCTATGCAGGCAAACATTTAAAAATATTATACTGTCTTTTCATTCTGAGAGTGACTCAGGAGTATTTTTGAGGGAGCATTAATATGGTAAGTATTTTGGGTCTTATATTTAAGAAATTTAGGAGCAAATCTTCCATTGATCAGAATAAATCTGTTAACAAACATTTCAATACAGTCCTTCATGGCTAATATCAACTAGAATTGGTTTCTGTCACTAGTACTGAACAGGGCAGCATTAATCAGAGCTGTCTGTACAGCACCACAGAGTTTAGGAATATGATTTGCAGTCCCCTGAAACACATATCTTTGTTTTTAATCCTAGATTGCTGGGTTGTAAAACACTATTTTGAGGTTGAATTCTACAGCATCTCTAAGAATTTAGCAAGTCAATTGCTATTAACAAGGATTAAAAACATTCCTTCTAACTTTTCACATTGTAAATGTCTTGCCATCCAGATGTTTCAATATCTTGTATTTTCCATGAATTATGGAGTCATAGACTTCCTCTTTGGCCTTTTCATATAATGCATCTAATTCACTAGATATTCAATTCCCTTCTCTTTTTATGGCCTCAGTAACCTGTGGGGAGAGAAGAATTGCCAACCCATCCTAATATGAAATATTGAAAGGTCAAAGCTGTAAAAAACTTCACTAAATTTCTAAGAATATTTTTAGGTACTAAATAGCTAAATTCTATTACTGCTGAATATCCATTGTTAAAGGTAAAAGGGGGAAAACAGTTAATTCTTGTCCTAACAAATCAGATGACAAATAATCAATGTGTATCTTATTATTCTAAATATACAAATTTTTGTAAGCTCTAAAATTTTTTTTAGGAACTTATTTTCTTTTTCATATTTATTCTCACTTCTATTAAATACTCCCATTGTCTCAGAACTGAATGGGAAATGATTTTTTAAACTCCTTTTTATCTACATTTTTTAACCTAAAAAGGCAATAGAATTTCTTAAAATCCGTTTAACCTTGGTCAAATCTCTCATGTTCTGTAAGTTTCAGTAACTTTATCTGCAAAATTAGCAAGTTTAACTGGATTATCTCTAATACTCTTTCCAGCTACTAACTTCTTAGCACCTTTTATTTCCAGGAAAACTGCAATGTCCTTGAAATCAATTTGTAAAATAACGAATGCATATTGTCTGTCTTCTTTTTGTGATTTCTCCCTATGTACAAGTTTTGTAGTCCCTTTCAAACATTCACAGTTCTGGGGCCAATCCAGTGATCTGAGTAGCTGTACTAACCTCCATCAATTGAAGACAATAGAAGAAATTTCTATTTCCCCAATGCCTGTAACCATCCTATATTTCACATGTTTCCCTGAAGACAAACTTAGGCTTTCAACAATGTAATTTCTCCAATCTAATATCCAATCTAATATCTAAAATAATCTAATATATCTAATTTAGGAAAATATAATGATGAATATAAGTTAGAATACTTTAATGCTACTGATGCTTATTCATCATAATTTTGCCTTCCTAAATGATTTCTGATTACTCACATAGCAAACATGTATTTTCAATTATTTGGAATGACTGTACTGTTGTTGATCCACTGTAATGAATGATGTAAGGAAAGGTATTTGAATTATTTGAAGTAATCTTGGAGAAGTATGTAAATATTAATAGTCATTTTTGAATGTTTTATCATTTCTTATTATTCCAAGGTAATTTGTATTTGTGACTCCTATTGGCCAATTCATATCTGGTAGCTAGTTATGTGTTCCTTTTATGACAAGAAATGTCTCTGATTAGAGACAATATATGCTATCTATCTACTACTTCATTTATATATAACCAACTTATACACAACTTATTTAAAATTCTAGGAAGTCATCACACAGATTTAGGTCACAAAATTAATCTCTGTGAAGTATGTGTCAAAAGATTCATATTCAATTATCAGTCATTAATATGTGCATAAAAAGTTTTTTATATTAACCACCTTCCTTATATTTTATACAGAGTCATAGATGGTGTGCTAGTTATCTTATCACAGAAAATCTAATTCTAAATAGCTGAAATGTAGACGAAAGCAAAACTAACAAGGAAAAGGATAAAACAATCAAAGACCAAGCAAACAAAACCACTTTACTTAGAGATTGTATGGAAAGAATAGTTAAGATTTATCTTATTTGTGTCTCTTGTACGCTGAAGTGAGAGAAAAAGATACATATACATCTTAAGCCAGGATTTTCTGTCAAGCAATTTACCTAATTCACCTCTGATTATGCCCTATACATGCTATTCTACTTTGGTTCCATCACGAAAAAAAAAAGTGCATTAGTGTAAACACACACACACACACATACACACATATTACAGAAGTGGTAAGTTTGGGGTAAAATAATGAATTCAGAAAAAAACAAATACATCACCCTTTTCTGTACCTGAAAATTTTTTTAAACAAAAATACTTTCATGCCACGTAAGTTCTTATGTGAAGTTACTGAGGCATAGCTTACCACATGCATTTTAACACACATTAATAGTTTCAGTAGTAATTCAAGATGCCTATTTTTTTCAGCTTAATCAATTTAGTAACTGCTAATCTAATGATGAGCACTATTTCCTTTCCTGCAAAGTTTTTTTCCTGTGAACGTCTAGAGTCTCCTAATAGCTAATCTTCTCCCTAAGCTACTTTTTCCCAATCAGAAATATCTTCATGCACATTCAGAGTTTTGCCAAAGCACAATCTAAAAAAATAATCCAATGCTCTCTTTATGCTATCTTTGAATCATCTTTGCCAAGCATACATAACACATTGTTCAAGTAGATATTATTAAATCTATAGCATACATTTTCCTCCCAGGAAGTTGCCAGTTAACATGAATTTGATCTGTGGGATTCTAAAATATAAAAACACAAAACAGCAATTTTCAAGCTACTGTACATATATTTAATACTAACCAATGTAAAAGCTAAAATAATTGAAATGCTAAACTCCTGGGAATACAGTAACAAAACAATCCTCTTACAAAATGACTTAAATATAGTTTCTAGTTTAGAATTGAAATGTGAATAAGGACTCAGAGTACAGTCGTATGCAAGTGATTCTCTAATAGAATTGCACATACTTAGCACCATCAATAGCCCAAGGCATAAGGTGCTATGAACATTTTTATGCTGACACATGTATCTCAATGCTTCCTCTGCTGACATTCAGCTTCAGAATATGTGTCACAGATTAGAAGGAGTAATTTGTATAAGTGCTACAAAGAGAAGGAAAGTAGGGATAACTAGTAAAAGTCCAATTGTATTCAATCTATACTTTTTATTTTACCCATTATTTAATCTCTATCTGCTTCCTTTGTTGAGAACTACATGAATCTAAACACTCTGATATTTTTTAAATCCCCGTATTCTGCTCCACTGATATCTCATTAGAATGTACTTTTCTGTACTCCTATTTTTCAAAATGAGACAGACTAGGTTCCAATCATTCAACCTGTGAACACAAGAGTCTCTAATCGGTGCAGTCCTCACACAGAGGCAGAGTTAAACCAGTTAGCCACAGCATCCTCAATCCTACCCTGGCCTTTTCATGACTTTGTGTTAATCATACTCATTCTAAAAGTCCTTGATTAAATAGTAAATGCTTCTTCCTAGGAATATATGCTTTATCATTATCAATTATTCATTTAATATAAATTCATTTTCTAGAAAATTCTGTGAATGTGACTGATATTATGTGGCTTTGAGGAAGTGAATAAGGTATATTTTAGAATAAGAGGTAGCCCAATTAAACTAAAATCAGCCTTTAACCTGAAGAAGGAAATTCTGAAGCATGAATAAGAACATTGGGCTCTTACTAGGGAAAATATATGAAATTAAAAGTAGAAGATAATAATTATAACTTTCACTTACTTTGGTACAATGTCAGAGGTTACTAAATATTTTGATATTGTTTTCAGATGGTTATTTATAGCTGTAGTCTTTTGAGGAAACACTCCCAACTATATATAACTTCAGAATAAAAGGACTAAGCAGACATGAGTGATAAGAGAGAATGCTACACTGTTCTGACATTACTCCATATTCATTATTTTGTAGTAAAAATCAGGTGTCGTGATTTTATCAAAGATTCAAATAACCTGTCTCAAGAAGTATTAGTTGCATCATGTGAATTATCGTCTTGAAATCAAGAGATATGATTGTAACTTCAAAGTATATGATAGCCTTTAAGGTGAATATCTGATATGCCCTGGTGAAGTAGCAGTTAGGTCAGCAGCCTCCAAAGGAGCACAATCCATATATATCCAAAAGACCAGGGTTTGTATCCCGAGACCACGCAGAGCAACTAATGTGAACAGGTAAATAAAATGTGAAATGAAATGCCTCCTCCTCCCTCTCTTCCTGTCTGCCTGCTTGCTTACTTTCATTACTGCTTGTACTTTTTCTTTACAAACAAAAGATGAATGTATGCCATCAAGCTCATGCACATTGAATTATGCTAGGTTCCTCTTCAGTGTAACATAAGGTTAATGATAGAATGAGGAGGGTTGAGAAGCAGAGCAATTCTATTCAGTCATTGGGGATGTTTATATCCATCAATGTAAATATTAACATATGATGAAAATATTTATCATTTATTTTATGAAATCATATATAATTTATAAGAAATAAGATATGATCCTAGAGGATATATGAAATAATTTCCAATGAAGGTAAAATTATAATAAAGTACCTATAATAAAAGAGTAATATAAAACCACTGAGAAATGTTAGGAATATTATCTAGCAAATAATATGAGCATGTTTCACTAAATTTGAGGATAAACTAATTGTGTGTATTGATATAAGAATACCAAAAAAAAATGATATGTGTGTCACTGAATAAACAAGCAAGAAAAGCTTCTTAAATATCACAATGTGAAGCAAAACTGAGATATTATTGAAACAGATATAAAAGCATATCAAAATGTTCTTTTATTTCATAATAATTAAACTTCTTTTGAGTAACTAACATAGAGACATAACAGAAACAAATACTGATTCAACATCTTCCCCTGAAGCAGCAAACAGAACTATAATGATCAGAATGTTGTTAGATATGCCATGTGAATAATATCACTGAAAGACAGAATTTGGTTTAACTAAAAATGTCACATGTAAGTATTTCTTTATGAATAAACAAAAAAATTTGATTTGAACATTATTTTTTAGAACAAGCTCTTAATATGTATTTTATATTTTCCTCTCAATTGGTATTCTCGAAAGGTTTAACAAAAAAGTTTAGGACTTCAGAATGGGAGAAGATATTTGCATATCATACATCTGACAAGGAGTTGATATCCAAAATATAAAAAAAAATTCTTAAAACTCAACAATGAAAAACAATCCAATTTAAAAAAAGGTAGATAGAGATCTGAATAGACATTTCTCCAAAGAAGACATTCAGATGACCAAAAAGCACATGAAAGATGTTTTACATCTCTTGTCATTAAGAAATTGCAAATCAAAATATTAATGATTAATCACCTCATACTTGTGGGAATGTCTATTATCCAAAAGCCCAGAAACAGCAATTTTTGATGAGGATGCAGACAAAAAGAATTTACTGTTGGTGAGCTTGTATATTTGTACAACCATTATGAAAAGCAATATAGTAATTCCTCAAAAAATTGAGAGTGGGATTTCCACATGATTCATTTCTGGGTATTTATAACCCCCCAAAATAAAAACAAAAGTTTAAAGAGATATGTGTACCCCCTTATTAATTGTAGCATTCTTTACAATAGCCAAGAAACAGAAACAACCTATGAGTCAATTGAAAGATGAGTAGATAAAGAAGACATGGTATATATACAAAAGAAAATATTATTAATCTATTAAAAAATGAAATTCTATTATTTGCAGCAACGTGGTTGGACCTAGAGAGAGTTATGCTTAGTGAGGTAAATTAGAAGGAGAAAGTTAAGCAAAGTATATTTTCACTCACATGATAAATAGAGAATACCAAACACAAGATGAACCAAATCAAACAAACACAGACTTTCACTCTATAGACTCAAAATACTAGTTACCAGAAAGAAAGCAGTGGGCAAACTGGGTAAAAGGGGTCTATTATATGACGGATTGAATTGGACTTTTGGTAGTAAATAATGTATTATACACAGATGGTGATTCACAATGATTCACACCTTAAACTTCCATAGTGTTATGATGCAATGTTCCTTCAATAAAATTAAAAAATAAATCATTAGGGCCCATTGCTACCATACATTTATGAAGTGTTATCCATAGAGCTTATTTGCTTTATAGCGTTTGGTTAAGTATTTGATTTTCGTATCCTTAATGGTTTGTCTTGGCATTCCTTCATAAAATGTTTCAAGCATGTATCTCTAGAGAATCTAATCAGTGCTTTTGACTGAACACAGTCACTCGTATAAATAGATCAGTCTGTTGTGAACATTTTTACTTAATTTTCTTCTTCATTAGTTTATTTGGTAATTAAATAAATCCTTAGTTATTAAACTGATTGTTTCGTTTAAGGTCTTTCCTAACCTCCAATGCTGCTTGGTCTTAAGCCTAGCATTTCCAACTTTTAATGCAATTTTGCTCTGGCAACTAAAATTGAAAATTTTAAATCATTTATTGAGATTTACAATATCGTAACAGTTCATAAAACAATTTTGATTCTCTTTTGGACTTGTTTGCATGTATTGCCATTTGAAGTCTTTAGATCATAAGTGTTTTACACTTTACATATTTTACAACTTTACTAAGTTGCTGAGAATTTGATTAACATAATTATGTCATTCACAAATGTTTTATGCCTCAGATATTTATACTGAAAAATACAAATCAAATTTTAGATGATTCTTATAAGATTGCCTAATTAGTGACTTAAATGATATACCTTTCCACTATATTCCTTTTCTGAATTTGATGACTTGGCAAATTTAGTATAATTGTTTTAATAATAATAGGAATAAAAAATGTAGTAAAATATAGAAAGATCAGGGGCTTATGATATTGTTGTGGATATACCTGGATAGACTACTATCATCCTGATTCTTCAATCAAACATTAAGTATTGCTGCATTGTATTTTGAAGATATGGTTAATATCTTTAATCACTTGACTTTAAGTTGATTATTCTATATAATCTGGTTGGAACAGATTCAATCAGTTGTAAGACTGTAAGAGAAACATTAATCACCTCAAGGAAAATTAATCCTATAGACAATAGCATCTGCTCCTACCAGAATTTACAATCTATGATTTCTAGTTATCTGTCAAGAATTTTGAACTTGCCTAACCAAACTCAATATGATAAAACCAATTATTTGCAATGAATATCTTTCATTCTTGCTCTAACATACTATATCTACATCTGTATCTGTATCTGTATCGTCTGTATCTGTATCATCTATATATTACTTTTGATTCTTTGGTGGAATTCTGACTACTAATAGAGGTCTGTAGAATTCCATAGCTCATTAGCACAATACAATATGATATTGTTAGCCTTAGGGCTCTCAAAGAGACTGGAGTCTCTATCCAGGTTTTTGGATCTCATGAGTAAGTTATCCCAAGTGTGAGATCAGCATGTAAGATACAGCAGACAAATGGTTCAGAGGGAAATTTTTTTAAGCAAGGAAAAGAGGTAGTACACTTCTCAAGGTGACAAGAAATGGGTTGAGTTTGAGTGAACATCAATGCCTGTCTTACTCTATCAGTACATACTTATGGGAAGTCTTTCTGACAATTCTTCCCATGCCCACACCAAAGGCACCTAATTATCAATCAATGGAGCCGGATGGCAATGCAGCCCGGGTTTATTTCTGGCCCTTGGACCACTGCTGGGGGCTGTCTTTAAAGTCTTCCCTACTAACATATGTTAGGATGATGGCCTTTCGACTAGAATGTTCTAGTCTGGCTGGGTGGGTAGCAGGCATCCAAGTAACAGGATTTAGAATACTACAGGTTTCAAGAGTAACATCAGGAATTTCCAACAAGATAATGTGGTATTTGAATAGTCGGCTGTTATTTAACCAATGGTGTCCATTTAATTTTAACAAAGCCTTCACCTGATGTGGGACCAAAATAGTGAGCAGTGTGCCTAAGGTGATTTTTAGTGGGTTGTTTTTTTTTTGTTGTTGTTGTTTTTCTTCTAAGAGAACAGAAACTGCTGCTGCTCATAGTCAGGCTGGCCATCATTCAGTTACGGAGTCCAGCTTCTTTCTCAGATATCCTACCAGCTGCTAGACAGGGCCCAAAGTTGTGTCAGAAGTCCTGGGGTAATGCCATTTTTCTGTCACAGATAGGCAGGAGGGGTTTTTTAGCTGGGGTAATTCCAGTGCAGGAATTTGAAGTAAAGTTTGTTTAAGAGTCTCAAAGGTCTGTTGGTTTCTGGGCCCCAGAAGAGGAATACCAGCTGAATTTCCTTTTAAAACTTCACATAGAGGTTTTGCCATTCCCATATCCTGGAATCCAAAGTCTGCAATATTTTGTCAGATGCAGGAAGGCTCAAAGCTGTGACCTGGTAGTAGGAGGAGACAAAGACCATATGGCCAGTTTTCTATCATTAAGAAGTGCTCTCTGCCAAGGAGATAGGACTCGTCCTAAGTAAACTTTTTGCTTTATAATTATTGTCTTTCCTTTTGATATTCAGTATACCTTTTCAGCAAAGAAGTTAAGAGTTCTTTCAGTATGTTTAGAAAACTATGTAGGTGAGCAGATAAAGAGATGATCTAAGTATAGGATAACTGCTCCATTTTCTAGAACCCTTCAGATCTCTGGCTAATGCTTGTCCAAATAGACGAGGACTATCCTTACATCCCTGAGGGCACAACATCATAGCAATCTGTTGAAATTATCCAGAAGCATTCCATTCAAACGCAAATATAAAAAGGAATCCCTTGGCCAAACATATACAAAAGAAAGCATCTTTCAGGTCCAAGACACTAAGTCATTCTGTCTCAGGAAAAACTTGCCCCAGGAAAACATATGTATTGTAAGGGACAACCGGGCATATGGGAATAACTGCCTCATTAGCCACTCAGAGGTCTAGTACAAGTTCCCATCTCCATTTGGTTTTTCAGCTCCTAAAACTGGGGTCTTACAAGAGAAGTTTTAAAGGACTAAGATACTGTAGGCTAGATTTTTTTTAAAAGGAAAGTACAGGGAGAAACAAAAGTGAGCAGGCAGACAGGCAGGAAGAGAAAGGAGGAAAAAAATCTTCATTTCATTTTGTTTAGTTATTCACATTGATTGCTTCCCCCCCCGGGCCAGAACTCAAACCCAGGGGTATGTGGCTTACTCTTTGGAGGTCATTGACCTACCTGGTGTTGTTCCACCTTAGGTATTTTAATGTGCCACACCTGTAGGTTTGCCTCAATGTCTAAAGAGGTGTCAGGAGTCAGTCCGTCAGTTAATAGCATTTGGGTTTTTCTGGATCTGAATAGCTGAATGGTGGTCCCTAGTCAAGCCAGAAAGTCTCTTCTTAGTAAGGAAATAGAGCATTTTCTCATTATAAGGAAGAAATGGGTGAAAAAACATTTGTGTTATGAGCAATAAATAGGGGTGATTAATCATTGAGCCACTGGGATTCCGTGATCCCCTTTAGGTAACATTAGAGAGTCAGAAGAAAGTTTTCCATAGAAGGAGGTTAGCACCAAATAGGTGACTCTGGTGTTGAGCAAAACCTTAACGCCTGCAGGCTACATCCAGAATACCCTGGGGCTCCTAACCTTTGATGGCAAAGGTCTGCCTCAGAGCTGCCTGAGGCTCTCATCCCTGTCATTCATTGTCTGTCATGACCAGCTGGTGTATCAGCATCACTTGGGTCCTTTGATCCTCAGGGAAGGCTTTTTGCAGACAAGACACAGTCAGTGCGGGGTCATAGGAGTCTGGCCCTTGAAGGAGCATTTGTTCTTCCAATGCCCAGGGTGACAGCAGAGATGACAGCTGCCTCTAGAAAGCCCCTTAGGTCACCTGGTCCTGAAACCATGGAGCCCCTAAGAGCAGTTACCAGATGGGCTTTTTCTTGCCTTTCCTTTATCTGTGCTCTCATCTCCTCCTCTTGGTCTTGATGATAAAAGATCAAATTTGCAGATTTAAGCAGCGCATCCAGGGATGTCCCAGGGCCCAAGACCAGTTTCTTTCTGCTATCTGGGGCAGATTGTATAATAAACCTGTCCTTTAAGATTAGTCTGCCTTCCAGTGAGTCAGATCTAGGGAGTGTGTTTTAACAAAGCCTCCTGGAGATGTTCTAAGAAGGCAGTAAAATTTTCATTAACTCCCTGGCAGGTAGTGGCCAGTTTGCAATAATTCTGGGGCTTGTTTGACTGCTTTGGAGACCTGCAATCAGACATGCATAGTGGCCTCAGAACTATCTATCCCCTCTGTTAACATAGTCTCAATTTGGGACTAAGAGTGGAATCATCCTGCAGTGCAAAGAAAACATAGATGTATGGAACTTCCCATCATTTTACTTTCCTCTACAAAAAAAAAAAAAAAAAAGTCTAATTGGAGAATATTATTTTAATTTAGGGTACAACTGAAAGGCCTCTGCAATTCCCTTAGCTTATATTGGGGTCATGCCTTATAACAAAGGAAGATCAATCTTTTCTTAGAATTTCAGGATTGAATTTACCCCAGTTCTTCTGAATACATTCCAAGGGAGAGTCAGCAGAAACTGACTGATGGTTTCCCATTCGTAAGAGAGGGTACCAACCATCATTCAGGAGGGGTGTCCCCACTGCCTGGAGACCTAATCACTTTTGGTTGGATCTGTGTTTTCTCCTGAGGCCCAGTGACAGGGAGATTCTGGCGCAGGGGTCACTATCCAGAAACCTCAAAGAGGTATAATATCAGCCTCTTCTCCAGGTCATCTTCTCGTTTTACAGATGAGAGCTGAAAACAAAAGAACTCACTGGGAGATGCATTTGTTGAAAGTCAGCAAGTTCCCAGAGGTATGAACAATTTAAGTTCCAGTTTCAAATGGCTAATAACTCAGGACATTGCCTGAATAATAAAGAACTAAAGAGTGTGAACTTCCAAATAAAAGGTTAGTGAGTATATATTTATGTAATAATGTATGTATCTAACATCAACCTCCAATTAAAAAAAAGCAAAGAACTTTTAAATCTTTTCTTATAGGAAATGCAGAAGAAAATGTAACTGGTTAAAAGGGCAAATAGAGAAAAGTCAGATTCTTAAGAACCTCTTAAAATGATAAAGAAGTATGTGGGTTGACAGTGAGGATAAGAAGCACAAATGGGGCAGAGGAGTCTCAGAGAACTTAGAGTTAACCTCAAGGAGGCAGAGAGAGCTGTCATCCCAGAGAGGAGGTAAACGTTCACTAAAGTAGGAAACAAAAGACAGAAAAAGAAGAATTCATGGGCGTAAGCAGTTTCAGGATTCTCCAACAGTTGGGAGGGACCGAGCTGACCTTAAGACAGAGACTGGCGTGGGTGTGGGTACAGGTCCAGCCCACTTGTAACCACCTCATAGACCTGACACCCACAGAGCCACCCAAGTTTCTCCCTGCTTATGCTGATGGTTTTCTCTCTTGACTGCTGGCTCACAACAATAATATGTTAATGTGAAAGCTCCCAAAGGACCGAAATCTCAATTTAGGCTCTTATATTCCACTTGTAAGATTATTATGTAAGACAACAGACAAAAGAGTAAGTGGGAAGTTTATTTAAGCCAGCAAGAGAGATGGTACCCTTCTCAAGGTAATGGGATACAGGTGGAGTGAGAGTGATGCCTATTTTGCCAGATCATCAAAAACTTAGGGCAAATTTTTGGGTGATTTCTCTCAGTACCAAACCAAAGTCACCTAATTGCCAATGAATAGAGCTGGATTGACAATGTTTCCTTTTTGGGGGTTTATTTCTGACCCTTAGACCACCTCATGAATCATTAATTTTGTTTTTGATTGTGATTTTTGGTCTAGTCATTTACATGGCTATCCCATGGCTATTCCTTTGTTTGACCTATTGCCCCATCTCCCTGTGCTAACTTACCTAACAATATGATTTAATGTACATATAATTCAATATGTATAAATATATGCATATCCATGTATGTATAATACATGTAGATTCACTTTTTGCATCCTTTGAATATTTGGAAAAAATCTGATAATTTAGATATTTAGTATTATGAGGCAAATAAGGAGGTTAAAATATTTTTGTTTAATTCAGCAGCTAAAATAGCTAATAATTACTGTACTGCAAAATACATTGCTAATTACATTGCTCATTTTAAAAGGCTACCCTTCTCATGTTAAAATGTACAAAGTTATTTTAAATTATTGTTTAAATTAAGATGTACATAACAATGCCTTTAAAAAAGGAGTAATTTTTTTATAAAATTTCACCAGAAACTTTAGCTAATTTTAACACCAAACTTAAAGATCTATTAACAAATTAAAAATTACCTAATTATATTTGGAGACACCAGTAATAATTGCACTAGAACAACATAATCAAAAGTACGTGCAGTAATCTCCCTGCAGAAGAGACAGAGAATTTTCTAATATAAATTATTTGCGACAAGAAATCATCAGGGTGTGCCCTGGTGGAGCAGCAGTTAAGTCAATTGCCTCTGAAGGACACAAGCCACATACCTCTGAGTTTGAATCCCAGTCCAGGGGTAATCAACAAGTATAAACAACTAAATGTTAATCAATGTTTCTCCCTCCTCTCTCTTTCTGACTTCCAGCCTACTTACCTTCACTCCTGCCTACACTTTTCCTTTAAAAAAAAGAAAAAAAAGATCATTCTTTAAAAAATGAAATAATCAGATGAGGAATTAAAGTTCAGAAGCACTATAGGCAGAGCACTGTCTAGTGACAGGCTACATTACAGTCTTGTGAACCAAAATACATATGAGGCATGACAATAAAAACCTGTCTCTGTGTTGCTAGCATTCAGCAAACCAGAAAACTGTAAAGAGCTTGAAAATTATATTTTAGTAGTATTTCAAAACTATTTGTTTTAATCCAGTAGTAATTAAAAATACTTAATATCTTACCAGAAAGCTTTGTACACAGCAATGCTGCTTAGATGAAGAGCAGAAGCAGAAAGGCTTGAAGCAGAGTTTGTGTGACAAATTTTGATTGAATAAGAATGTCATCTTATTTTCATGACAGCACAATAAGTTCTTCATTCTATCATTTCTCAATTTGAGCAGAATTAATGCTTTAGAAAGCACATGCCATCTCTGCTTGGATTTATGAAACAAGCGAAAGGGTATTTTCTGCTAGAATTGAGTTTAGTGTAAACTAACAGTCAACTGTGCGATAAAATCTAATATCAATGCAATCAAAAGCCCTCTATTTCGAACTTTCTCTTAGTGTCTCTGACCTTCTTGAACTTCAAATGTCTGTTTTTCAAGATCTTTTCCTTTCGGGAAGAATTAAGGAATTCTCCTCTGAAATGCAAAATCCCATGGAAAGATTTATTCTATTTATTCATAATTTATTCTCTGAGGAAGTCAAGCATTTTGGTGCTGCACCCTGGTGACTCAGGCGCTACCTAAGTTAGAGGCCCAGGTAACCAGGTTTGCAACCTGGGGCTGGGTGCAGCAACAAAAATGAACAAATCAATAAAAATTCTTCTTCCTCATCTCTCTTCCTTTCTTCCTTTTTGCCTAACTGCCTTTCTTCCACTTAAAAAAAAAAAAGAAGGTAAGCATTTTAAGAAGTTAACACTGATTTTCTAATAGACATACATGAAGTTTATTGGAATTAAAATATCTAATAACATTCAAGACTAAAAACATAAAATAAGAAAGAAGAAATTAAAATAAATATTTGTTTCTATGTAGGTCTACATCATAATTCTTTAATATGCACACATCTTCAAGCTTTTTCTCAAATTAAATGATTGGGAACCTTAATGCTCCATGAAAAAAAACTTTGTGGAGGTATCTCAGAGGAAAACAACGATTATGTATTATTTCATTCATGCCTTTATTTTGGGGTACTCTCTGTATCTTTTACACCTTTTCAGTGAGGTACAGCTACTATTCCTTATTTACGTGTAGTTTTTGGAACTGGATTGGATTTTCATCATGCTCAGAGTAATCACTGTGGACGTGAATAATTTTAATGAGAGCACATTTAAAGGGGGCTTCAAGTTGATTAAAATAATAGTATTTTGACACTCTACACTTAATATTTCTGTAATTCTCTTTCACAAATGTGCCATGTATGAACTCATTTACTTATTATCATAATTTACACATAGATAATTTAATCTACACTTTATAGATAAAAAAGATAAGGAATAAGCTTTTACAAAAATATGCCTATGGTCACACAGTCAGAAGGTAAAAATTCTGCTTGAATCAAAGTGATCCATGATATAAACCAAAATGCTGTCCTGTAGTCTGTGAAATCTATACAACTGAAATAAACAAAGAAACTGGCTGTAGTCACTGGTGAGCAAAACTATTGATGCATACAAGGCCATACCAACAGAAGAATTACCTTGGGTTTTCTTTCTTTGCTACATTGTTGTGGCAGAAAGCTGGTCCTTTGATGGCTATTATGGTAACAAATAAAACAGAAGCAGGGAATCTTGGAGGATATTGATAGTATACAGGGCTTACATCTGGAGCTTATCTTTACTGACAGGCAGGTGTACTATGCCTGTTTCCTTTGTTTAAGCATTCTCACCTTTTGTTTAAGGCAGTTACAAATCTCACTTAAGTATCTGCTATACGCATAAAATAAAAAATCAACAGCTCAGTTATAATGTAAAGAAATACAGAATTAAAACCATTAGCAAATAGAAAGTAGTAGAGACAGAAAGCTATTGCAGCAAACAAATTCATCATTATATCTCACAAATAATGTCTGTGATCTACTTCAATCACAGGGAAAATGCCGCAGGTTCTTTTTCTTTATCACTGACTGCCAAATACAGGGAACAAGATTTGATATTGAGAGTTAAAGGCTTTTTATTCAGGTTATTGATAAATTGGGAGTATGATAGACTTATGTCCCAAAACATCTCCTATCGCAAATGATATGAGGGACTTTTAAAGGGACAGATAAAAGGGGGACAGACAACCTGGGGGATATGGGAAGGAAAGAGGCAGGTTCAGTTTTAGAATTGTTTCAGTAATGGGGGTTGTTAAAATGCATCCTGCATCAGCAACTTGACTTTTGATCTTAGTGCTTTGCTCTGGGGTTGATTTCACACCAGCAATAAGAGATTCTCTAGAGAGAACCTAAAGAAGAAAAATGGGTTTACTAATATTGTTGATCATTAAATTTGTGAAGTTTCCTTCAGCAGAACATTGGAAGATTTATATAAAGACTGTGTATCTTGGAATGTGAATATATTATTGAGTTATTGATCTTATCAGGATCCACAGGAAAGAGAGTGGAAGCCGGTAAATACTGAGTAATGAGAGAAAGGAAAAGTTTTAGAATTAGACAGTCTTTGATACATGAAAAATATTAATAAATGGAAGCCACAGTGCAGATTGAAGCTGGGAAACTGAAGAATAGTTACCAAATACAATGGGTCCATTCTTTCAGCGAACATCAGCTCAAAGACACAGACCAAAGTTTCTTTAAGTGGGAAAGGTTTATTACTTGTAACAAGTACGGAGACAGCATGCTAAAGCACTGCCTTTCTAGCATTCAGCTCAGGAGGTTTTATGGGGGTTCGATTGAGAAAGTGGTGATTGGTCAGTGAGTTATTCGGTGATGGGTTCCTTTGATGGTTCAGGAGGCCTGGGAAGAACAGCACTGAAACACTCTGAGCTTACAAATGTTTATTGAATGCCCATAGCAGGTTGAAGAACTAAAGGAATGTATCATCCCCAAGACCTGGGACTGATAGGTTTTATAGGGATTTACTTCAGTTACGGACATGTGGTCCTGAACAGCTGTGTCTTTGACTCCTGATACATTGATGTAGTTCTTTGTGACCAACTGCTAATGGTTAACAATGGAGTGCAGAGGTTAGGATATAGCAACTAGAATTAATGGGGCCATTGCCAATTAGAATGCAGGGGTTAAAGTGTGGGAATCTCTCAGCTACTAGGGCCAGGTCTTGAAGACAAAGGCACATATTTAGCTTACATCTGATTTTTCATACAAAATGATGTCTCTGGCTATCCTAACATTCCCCCCATTTTTCTCTTGGGCATAGCAGTGGAGGTTGTCTCAATGCTTTGCTGCTTAGCTGGCCAAGTTTATAAAAGGTGTCCCTAAGCTGAAGGGGGGTCCTGTGGGAGGGGTTGATAGGACAAGGTTGAATTCTGCAAAAGAAACATTTTTCCAATGGTTTTGCTTGTTAACAACTGTATGTGGTTGTTGAGAAAGTGATTCAAGAGCCATAACATGCAAGAGGCAAATGTTAAGAGCAAAACATTAATGAAGACTGACCACAACAAGGGAGTAAGCCACAAGGAGATTTGAGAGGAAGGAGATATAAAGAAGTGTAGCCAGGGGTGCCCTGAACCAGTTGTTTCATTGAGTTTGTGATTTTAATATTATTTTTGGTAATATTAAGATTTTATCCATATTCAGAGACAGCATGAAAAAACATGCTTTTCATTTGAAACTGTAATCATAAGCCAGGCAAAATAATTATATATGGATACGTTTAAATTAATTACCAGCAGATATATTTTCTTTATATATGTATTTATAGAGAGATTTAATATTTTTAGCATGACAATAAGCTTAATTTGAAGTGAAAGTTCTCAATATATTTTTCCAACTTATAAATTCGATTTTATAACAACTTAAAGAAGCCAGATATTTTGACCTAATCATAGTTATAGCAAAATAAATTCCTATTTAAAAACAGTACATGAAATTAATCAAACACAGTAAACTTGGTTAATGTGCACATGACCAAATTTTATCTTCCTAAAAAAGCTTTGAGAGGAAAAACCCTGCAAGATTTCCAAAGAGGGAAAGAAAGTTATAAAATTAATAAAAATGTTTGTTAAGATGAAGCCCTTTACTCTTTAGTTCTGGCCATTTCCCAGTAATGTGGGTATCTGGCTTTTAACTTGCATCAGTATGGAACAGGTACCATAAGTTCTGGATCAAGACTTTGATTCTGAGCATGGGAACAATTATCAGGGTTAGTGTTGTCTTAACATTCTTTCCTTGTCTCCATATATACTCTAACATATATGTTCAAATATAAAAATTTACACACAAAGTCTTTGCTTAAGTTTCTTTTCATAGATCATCTATGACATCCATTTTTCTTTCCAAATTCCTCTCCCACAAATATTCCTTTAGACTTTGTTTTCACATGCCAAAGTTCATTTAAGCTCTTCTTATATTAAGACAAAACTACTTTTTTATTCTTAATTAATGTGACCATATCAAGCCTCCTTTTAAAATACCACTTTTATAAACATTCTTCCTATTTACTTACCTAGAATTTTTTTTCTAAGCAAAACCTAATCTTATATCCTTCTATTTAGAAACACACTCATTTTCTTTTACTTCTTAACCCTAAGTCTGGGAAGGCTGCTTAGAGGCTTGAAATAAAAAATGACCTGTTTAATTTCTTTTTTCCAAGTACCTGGTTGAAGCTTGCTTAACTGGGACTTATGTAGTTTGCATAGCTGAAAGGTCTTTTTTCTCTTCCTCTCTGAGAGAGAGAGAAAGAGAAAGAGAGAGAGAGAAAGTTTAATTCCTATCTATTTAATCTGCTTGCAGGATGTTTAAGTGCTGTATGAATTTAAAAGGGGCAAAGAAAAAGCCAGCCCAAGGGTTTTACAGTGGGAGGCAACCAGTAGAGATGCTACCAATGGGGGCCAGCTGGAGAGAAAGAGAGAAATAAAAACTTTCAAAGGTGGGGACTTAAGACAAAAGGCAAGCAAGATGACCCCTTCTCTCTCCTTTCAAGATCAATACAGTGGAGTAAGGGAGGGTAGTGGAATTTTAAGGCAGTTTGGTATGTTAATAGCTTTAACATTCATGATGACCATGTAAATGTCCTATAGATGAAACTCAGGAAAGCAAAGTAAGACTTGAAATATCTACCCTGTTTTCAGGTTTTATAGAAGGCATCAGATCCTGCTGTACCTGTGGGTACATTTGGGTGTTATCTTACAGAGTGGTTTAGTCACCAGATGAACTTGTTTATCCATTTCTTCCCATTAAGTTTGCAAGAAAGTAAAAAAAGATTAGAAGATTAGCTATTTGGGTACCCAGCTTTAGAGTGAAATACTACATGCTGAGTTCTATAAATACATAGTAGTGGAAGGCACTGGAGAAACACCACATAGAGAGGCTAGTAGTCTGACTGAGAAGAGAGCAAAGGAAGAGAAATTATGAATATGGCCATTTCAGAAAAGATATACAGAGCTTAGAGGGAGAAAGGGAGGGGGATTGGTTCCCAAAATTGCTCTAAGTTTGCTCCCAGTGAGAAGACTTAGTGGCTTCCATTCTGCTGGTTAAGAGAAAGTGAGAAAGAGAAAGCAAAGCCTCCTCAACAACATAGGAAGGGTGGCTATTAGGGGATGAGTACCATCCACCTCTGTAATAGAGATTGAGGAGTCTCTAACAGGGCCAGAAGAAACAGTGAGGGCTGAATATGTGACTTCCATACAATTAAAATGGAAATTGGCTAACCTGCCACTGCCATATTTACCCGGGATCTATAATGGTTAAGGGTCATGGCAGCTATTGACCAGACAGGGTCTGGGAAACTTCAGTCTTCCTTCAGGGTTCCCAATGGTTTGTAGACCCCTGGGGCTACGACCAGTAATTAGGGGTCTGGAAGAAATGCTCTCTTTACCTTGTGGGACTGGGGACAGGGGGCAATCCAACTTCCAATGCCCCAACAGTCTACAGGAGGACAGGGCCCCAAAGTGGCTTGAGGTTTAGGGTACTGACAAGCCCAAGGGACTCCCCCTGCTTGTATTTAAAGCATGGGACCAGTGGGAAAGATCTAGAGTACCTCGCACTGTTTGGGATCCTAGGCCTGGCTGGGTGTTGACTGTGAGGTACCTGCTGAGACTCCCAGAAATCAATGCCAAGACCTAGGAAGTCCTATCATTGAGCTTCCACTTTAGGCTGATCTCTCTTTTGTTGTTGTTGATAAGTCTCCTCATCCCTATTATTAAATACCTTAAATGCTGCATTGAGAAGGCCTTGTTGAGGGCTTTGTGGGCCATTTTCCAATTGTGGATGTCTGAAAGGCAACTGGGAAATATAATCACATTTAAGAGAAGGGTTCCTGCAGTTGAGGTTGGGTCTACGGTGGTAAAAGTTTGTAAGGCATGAGTAAGGCAGATGAGGAAGTGAGCTGGTTATCATTAGGCCCTAGGTAAGTTCTCTAAGTCACATTTGGAACTGTCCTGTGTAAGCTCTCAGTGAGGCAGGTAACCATAGGATTGTGAGTCATGAACCCCAGGGAGTCTTCCTAGAGCTGATATTAGAAATTAGCCATAGAGAAGGGAATGTGAACACAGACAAGTCCCATGGCCCCTGTCACCTCAGGAAGAGACAAGATGGATGCTGAGTAGGAGTGGCAAGGGCAGAATTGTTGGGGTCAGGTGAGGAGTGTGGTAGGACTGGGACAGTTGCCACTTGTGAACAAGAGTGAGTGGGGGTGAAGAGAGAGATTTACTGGAGGTGGGCGGTTGTGGGGGGCCAGGGGCTGGTATGAGGGGGAAGACCAGGCTTCCTAAGGAGGATGGGAGTGGAAAGGCCAGATGTGAAGAATCAATTGACTCTGATTCTAGGGGATGTAAGAGTGTTGGGGAAAGAGGCATCTAAAGAAGGAGAATTTGGGAAGAGCGGTACTGAGGAGAGCCTTGGGTATAGAGCAGAGATAAAAGAAAGCCTGAAGACAGATCATTTCCAACCAATTTCTATTGCAGGGACAAAAAATTATCCAAGTCACACAGAATGGAGGGATTGACGGTGCCATTTGAGGAACATTGTGACCCATTATACAGTTTATATAATTATGGCCAAACCATACTACAGAAAAAAATAAGGTGCTTAAGGTAAAGTCCTTAAATAGGACCAATTTGTCCAGGTTAGATACAACACACCCAAGAGGCAAGTCTTTGAAATAGACTGCTTTGATTCTGTAATGGTCATGTGATGGGTCAGGGGTCCATGAGGGAGAGATGAAACAGAGTGTCTTCTTGTTTTGGCTTGCCCTGGGAGTGGGTAGTGAAGTAGCAGGGAGGAGGTTTCCCTTGTCTCCAGTCCTCTGAGATGAAAGACTAGAAACTGTGACTTTTCCACCCCACTGGAGAATTTTCAACATATTAGCCCCAGAAGCTTGGAGCAGCTGTGGAGCAATTGGAGAGAATCTCATTCCTGACATTCACTAGCTTTTGAAATGGTGGATGCAGATCATTGGCCATGAAAGTTGGCTAAGAATCTGGCCAGTCTTCAATCCAACAATTCTATTTTGGCTGCAGCAATGTTGGTCCCTTTGTAGGTTCAAGAAGCATGGGAGAATAGCACTGAAACATTCTGAGTCTTCAAGAATTTATTGAATGTTCTAGCAACTAGAATTAATGATGCCATTGCCAGTTGGAATGCTGGGGACAAGGAGTTGGCCACCAGGACCCAGTCTTTAAGACAAAAGCACATATTTTACTTTAGTGCAAGATGTCATTTCTAATACAAGACAGCATCAGATTTTTCAAACGAAGTGGCATCTCTCTGGCTATGCTAACACTGGGGAGGATTTCAAGTCCACTGCCTAGACATCCGTTTACCTCATTCTTGGTCATATTTGCACATTATCCAAAATGGAGGTGCCTTGTTACTTTTATCAGTTCTGTGACTTCTCAGGCAGAGGGTGGGCCAGAACTTTTTAGCCTGGTCAAATACTTTATTTCTTTCCCCAACCCAGACATTTATATATTCTACTGTCTAGAACTACTAGGTATTCAATGGCCTTTCACTGGTCTAGACCTCAGAGCTTCTATCAGGTTTTGAGGATAATCTCAAGGAGTACTGTTTATTTTACTACCAGGATCCCCTATTGCTAGTCCACTAATAGAATGTACCAATCTAGGGGATGTACTTTATTTTGTCATTCTCTAGTGTAGGAATACTGATGCAGGGTTGGAAGTTGAGACAAGCTGATGAGTACTGGGTTCATCCAGAAAGAATTCCTGGAGAGTGTTGTTGGCCAGGAGCACACAGAAAGTTTATTAAATGAAGAATAGCTATTTGAGGTGCCCTAAGAGGGACTGAAAAGATTTCATTAAGAGAATACACACATGTGCATGTGTAGGACCTAAGATGCCTGTCTCTCGCACACAGGTAAGATGGATTCTTTACATATATGAGGGTTATGGGCTTTGAGTGTGTCCAGGTTACCTGGAGAAAATGGTGTGAGCATCCAGGGATGTGTCCCAGAAGCAGACTGCTAAGCCGAAATCTCCACTGGGTTCTCTTTGAGGTTTTCCCAGTTTGCTTACTATTCATACATCTGCATCCTGCCCTGTAGGTTTCAAGTTATGCTGTTCCTGCCTCAGTACAACGCCCCCATCCCCAAAAGTCCACCTCTTTTACAATTTTAACTCTATGATCTTATCCTAAATATCCATGGCAGTTGACAAAGGAGAATCTCTTAATATTTGAGAAATCATAATTCAGCATGTTCTTTATATTCTTGAATCTAAAGTAAATCTCAAAACACGACTGACTGATATCTGGTGAAAAACAAAAAACAAAAAACACAAACAATTGTAGCATGTCTAATAAACTTGCAAAACTTAAAGGAAGTAGCTAAACTCAAATTATGCATATTTCTACATATAATCATGAAAATCATCAAATTTTCCTAAGAATTATTGTATTACATATAAACTGTGGCCATGTTTTTAAATGTGGGTAAAAAAACAAGACAAAAAAAAAACTATTGTAGTCCAGAAAATAAAAATCTTTCTGTAATGAACATGCCAAGTCCTCTATCCCCATTCTCTTTGCTAATCAGCTACCTGAAGTGTTACCTGGTAGCAATTCTCCTGGGTTACACCCTGTATCTCTTACTGTTTTCCCCAGGATTTTCTGGGAAAATGGGAATTGTACAGGAATCAACTTGGTCATTCTGACTGCGGAACAAACTGGAAATTGCGAAGATTAACATATTCTGAGACAATCTTTCATCTATCAGGATAAAAAAAAAAACGATCTGCATATATATTATCACCTTTGCTGGTTTCAAGAGCACATGTCTGAGATAGATTTTATAAGGTTTCCCAAAGAATCAGTAAAATTTTAGGTGCAGATGTCTGCCTCAGTCCACAGCCAAACAGCATAATTTAAATAGTTATTTCAACCTACTGGGTTTCATAGTTCCAAATCTCTCATTATTGTTCCTTAGGAGAAGTTCCTACAATAAACTTTTTGTCAGCAAACCTTTGCCTCAGGTGTTGCTGCTGGCAAGACATTAAAGGAAGGAGCATTCTTTTATCCATAGTGTTAGTCCTTAAATTTTGTAGAAATTATATTATATTTCAATGAGGGAATAATATTTTCCTTTCTACTAAATATCTCTGGTAGTAATAAAAGCTTCGTCTAAGAAATGTTGAACCTTTCTGATTTATGAAGAGACTAAAAACATTATTATATATAATGATATATTTATTTGTTAATTTAATCATACTTATTATCTTTACTTACATTTTTGGACAAAATAAATGAGAATTGTAAATGAGACAGCAAGTATTTTCTTCCTATCTTAAATGAATTTTTGATTGTCTTTGTGTTATAGTAATTAGGATAGGTAATATTAAGAATGTATTACACTTAGAAAATGGAGTGACTTATGCCCTGTTAAATGTTATAAAGTAACTGAGTGAAATGAAACTAAACTGAGTGCAAACATAAAGATAAAAACGCCACTAGGCGACACCCCTGTGTGCACCTATACCTTTAGATATCACAGCCCCAGGCAGCCCATGAAGCCCTCTGATAAGACACATTGAAGACACCAGAAGATGCCCATCTAAGAGTATAAGAAGAGAGTACTGAGAGAGCCGTTACAGCCGTTAGTTCTGCTCCTTCACAGATGTTCACTCTCCACTCCCCTTATCACATCTGCCTGAAGCTCTGCCTTGGTCCGGCCCTGAATGAGAAGCCAAAACGCAGCTGCACGTATCCCCGGGTGGCCTGCTGAAGACTGGAAACCACCAGGCTAAGGTAAATAAACCTCCTGTGATTTGTGCAACTTCTGTTTGTCTCCTCTGTAATTTATGCTCGGCCGAAATAGATATTAAGCAGCTTGGGTCGTACACATAAACCCAGTCCAATAGGATTGGTGGAGGCACCCTTCATCACCTGTGCTTATGTCCCTAAAGGAGTTAATGGGACACTTTGAAATTAGAATAACGATTACAAATGTTACTAGCACCCTTATAAAAGGAATCCCAAAGAATTCTTGTACCCTCTTTCCACCAAGTGAAGATTCAGCCAGAAGATGGGACTCTGCACCCAAAAAGAGACTGTTACCACAGCCAGACCTTCTGGCACCCTGATCTAGGACTTTTAACCTCCAGAAATGTTTGAAATACATTTCTGCTGTTTATAAACACCAAATCTATGGAACTTTGTTAATGAAGTCTAAACTTACAAAAACATGCCGACAATTATATTTCTGAAACTGTTTTTCAATCTAGATTTTTTTTCAAACTATTGGAGAATGATTATGTCAGTAAATATATAAATGCATTGAATAGATGCTTTATGTGGAAACCGGGTAAAATTTGGGTAAAATGTGTTTTAAAACCAGTTTTCTTACATCATATCATTTTTTTCTGCTTTGTTAATTTTCAACTACTTAATAAATATTTGTTGACTTCATATTTTGTACAAGTGACAATAATTAAGAATTGTAGAATGCCTATTATTTTATCTCATTATTTTTAACAAATGTATAACTCTTATGGCACATATTTTCACAATGTTACATATGAACTTTTCTCATATCTTTGTGCTTATTATTTATGATCAAGATATTTGGTGCTCATTCTGTTATGTCAAGAGCACTTTACCAATATTATATATACATATATATATATATATATATATATATATATATACACATATATGTTCAGAATTATCTAGAGGCATGTCCTAGTGGTTCAGGCACTAAGCCAACGACTGGGGCATAGATCTTATAAAACCCAAAGACCTGGGTTTGTAAACTAGGACCAGTAGACAACTAAAAAATAAAAATGTGTCTTTCTACTCTTCCTTCCTCCCATAAAAATGTTTTTTCCTCCTCAGCCCTCCTTAATCTCTTAAAAAAAAAGAATATTATCTGAAGTAACAAACATTTCGGGACAGTTGGACTCATATTAACACAAAGAAACAACTTTGTTTCACAATGAGACCTTAATTAAAATCATTTAAAAAATAAGTATCTCATGAAAAAAGATAATCTTTAATACATACACTGTTTAATCTTGGTTGGTAAGCAATTTCTAAAACAATGAATGATAGATCTTCTTATTAGAATATATTGTGCAAATGTATCTTAATATTTATGCTGTTCAGCAATTTATCATATAAATAATATAAAACAGATTTATTTGTCCAACTATGAAATTAATATTAATATATTATATTATTTAATAACAGATAAACAATGACTAAAATAGAAAAATATTTCTCTATAGTTTAATAATAAAGTTTTTGAGTTCTTTGAATATGGGCACATAACTCAATGTAATGGGTAATTACTCAGGTACCCATACTCTTGTATCCCCATTTCCTATTTCAATGTTTGAAGTATAGTTAGTTCTTATTATGAGTACAAAATAAAATCAATTAAGAATTTCTTTAGCCATTCTATAATGATTCCTATTTTGAGATGACTAATTTTTATATTTTAAAGCAATCATTCTATTAATTCATATCGATCATGGTATGAACATCAGTCTAATCAGAGCTTCATGATATTTATGTCAGAGTACACGGATTTGAATCTTGACTTCATTATCTCACATCTTGAGAGTTAACAAAGATATATAAAATTTCCAGTAAGACATATGAGTGTCTCTCAAATCACAAATAGGCCTCAGGAACACTATAGTTGGAAAAATCCAAAGCAGTTCTGAATATCACTTTCTATTTGCAATTAAATTCTCTTTCTGCAAGTAGTATAATTCCTGTTCTCTATTTCAGGTGCTTTTTGCCTTTTTTACATATTATAATTGCTTTAGGTGATGGTGAAAATCATTATGCCCAAGTCATACCAAAAGTAGGCGGGCCATACATATAAATTTAAATGGGACATTACTGTCATATTCATATCTCCCACTGACTCATCATTTTAATTCAATCGTCAGTTTTGTCCTGGTTTTAATAGATCAGGGCTGTCTTCAACACAGGGCAAAAAGGGCAGTTGATTTGCTCTAGGCCCATTCTGTTGAAGGACCCCAAAAGCAGCTGTCCCTTTTGTCCGTCTTTAAAGATGGCCCTGCCAGTGTCACTAACTGTGATGGCTGCGGATGCTGTTGCTCTTCCTGCATCCTATGATGAAACAGGTGCCACGTTGGGTGAGGATTATCCCCCACCCTAGGTGTAGCTATCTCTTCAAAGGGAACAGAACACTGCAGCATAGTTGAGCCACAGGGAAGTGCTATGGGGTTTATCTCTGGCTCTGTGGAAGCTCTGGGACATTTCTGGCATAGGGCTGGTGATTGGACATTTCTGGCATTGTGATGGCTGAAGAGGCATGTACTTTAGGCAGGATATTTGAAATAGGTCTGTGCTAAAATTTGTTTTTGCCTAAACTGTCAGAAGTCCTGGCATTGGCCCTGGTTGTTCGTATGAAGTCACACTGGGCCACATGTGTATGCGACAGCTGATAGCCAGCGTATAGACTTGTTGCTGGCCTAGCTGTTGTGCTCCACCTCCAAGCCTCTCCTTAGCTGCCAGCACACACCACCATCCTGTTTTTCCATCCCGATGTCCCATTTTTGTCTCAAAGAAATACAGTCAGCCTAACCAAAAGACTATAGCAGCAAATCAGTGAAGGTAGGAATTAAGCATGATATTAAAAAAAATAATAAATAAAAAACTCCACAGGTGAT
Organism: Solenodon paradoxus; assembly: GCA_004363575.1. NCBI lineage: Eukaryota > Metazoa > Chordata > Mammalia > Eulipotyphla > Solenodontidae > Solenodon > Solenodon paradoxus. The sequence continues at coordinate 1,232,093 of RJWH01000010.1, forward strand.
TACAAATAAATAAATACACAAACCTATTAAGTATATATGTTCTGTTTCAAAGTTTCTGGTGATTCATAATTCTTAGGTGTTCATGTATTTAGGAGTCATGAAATATGATGATCCATGGCTAATCTCTGTAATTTATTTCAGCTCTTCTTGTTACTAACAAAATTATATGATTCTCTGCAAATATACTCTGACTGTAAATTCTGCACTTTGCATCACTGTTAACCACTACTCAGACTATTGCTTAATAGGGTAAGATATGGAGCTTTGATTCGATTATCTGGCCTAAAGGATCAAGACATATTTCTCTGAGCTGTTTTCTTAGGTAAGGTCTGTGAATTAGAGCAGATTCTTATAAAAAGAAATGGGGAAGGTAATAGTAGTCATGGTCATAGAAAAGTCTCTATATCCTGAAAGAACATTAAAAAAAAAAAAAACCTTTTCTTCAAAACATAGGATGTTGATTTTGATGTAAACCTTTTTATACAAGAAATTTGTTACAAAGACCTCTAAGAGACTTTGATGGAAAATTACCTCTCTCTGTTATTGATCGTTAGACATTGTCTTCATCTCCCATGGCATGCATATACTAAAATTTCTCTCTCTCTCTCTCTCTCTCTCTCTCTCTCTCCTCTGTCTCCCCCTATATATATATATATGTGTGTGTGTGTGTGTACACATATGTTATATATATGGTTTATACAATTATAATTACATAATATATATGACCAATAAATGATCTCTTACCTATATTGACATTGCTATACTTATGTCTAGATCTATATCTACAGAGAGAATATCTTAACTGTTTCCTTCAGTTGTTTATTCACTCCATGAACACAGACACTTTTTTCATATTCTGTCATAGACATCAAACTAATATTAAATTTACTTTCTTCTTTTATAGTCACTGAAGTCCCTCATTGAAGTTAGCTAGTACTAACTTCAGAGTGCACTGTATTACAGTAGTTACAACTAAAAATGCTGTGATGATATCTCAATTTGTTCAGTGATTTTACAAAATAGTTGTTGAAGATTTTCAACAGATTTGTTCAGTTGACTGTCTCTGAATTGAACTAATTCTCCTTTTACAATTTCTTTAAAACTTACCATTTTGCTATTATTACTGAAAATGATCGGAGAGAAGTCTGATGATGAAGTTTATAGGAATGATCTAAAATTCCCTACTAAAGACTTTTTCACTTTACTCTTTCTGAGAATTTGTCATCCCAGAGCTGTTTTTCATGCCTTCACTGTACTGCAAGCTGCCAATCACCCATTAGTCCAGAACCCTGGTTTCAGACACCTCTACAATAGATGATATTGTTCTCCTCTTTCTTTTTTTATCACCTTAAATCATGCATGCAGAGAGAGAGAAAAATATATGAAAAATAATAGGAATTTGTGAATTAGTGAACATCTCTTCCTAATACTAAAGATACTCATCCATATTTACAATAATGAGTTTATATGAATTTTCAAAGTGTATTTGAATAAATTTGTTAAAGCAAATGTCATGCCTCAACATACTAACCGTATTGTGTCTAAAAGTTCCTGATCACCCGAAGTACTTTCAATTCTCTGTATGTACTTTTAAGATTTTCTGATCACCTTAAATACTTTTAAAACATTCTCCTGTTATTTTCCTCCAACTCTTTTGCAAATTGGAAAAGGTGACAACCAAAATGAACGAGGAGAAGAGAATTGGGTATCAAGGAATGTCAAAGGGAATTCCTGGGTTAAGATAATGAGCAGGGGTATTATTTTTGCTCTGAATTTCTGCTTGCTTTGTTAGTTAATTCCTCCTAACCCTAACCTCTCTTCTTTCTCCAGATATTAACAGGTTTTCCTCCAACTCTTCCTATCTTGATGACATTCTCAAAGTCTTATCAATGTTAGAAAAGATTGTCACCAAGATCTTAATCTATCAATGATTCTCCTTTCTTCATGATTTCTTCTTGACGTAGCCACTCAAATACTGCTTCTTATTTCTGCCATGACAATGAAAATTTTATTTAATTAATTCTGTTGCAAAGGCTATTATTTGCATCCTGACTAAGAAATACATGTAAATTTGATGCTACTGTTTATAAGAAAATGATGTTCATTTCTTTCCTAATTTGGAGCTGGGTTCTAAAGATAGGTATAATAGTATTAAATGGGTAAGAACAGCTAGATAATACTCCAGAGTGGGAATCTGTGCTTGGTCACTGAGAGTTTGTGAAACCCATAATTTATGCCAATGATTGCCTGCTTTATTCAATTGTTGAAGCTAACTGATATTATTATTCCACCTTTCTAAGGCTTTTCAGAGCTTAAATTCCCATTAGTTTTTCTTGTTTCAATGTCTAAGAAATTAATGGGAAAGAGAAAGTTGACCCTATTTCTAGAAAACAGCATCTATGAAATGTATATGACATTTCATATGACATGCATCTTCAAGGGAAACAGTAAGGGACCTAAGATGAACATGTTAATGTAAGCTGCCTCAATGGCTGTATGAAATTTCAGGCTGTTCTCTAAACTGGCTGCTCTCTATTACAGGCTCTATTTTATGCAACTACAACTGTTCTCTTTCTTCCAATTATTCAACATAATTAGCAATATTTAGAAATTTAGTCAAGTGCTGCACATTTACTGTGTAGGTCTTGGCTTTTTGCCAAGTAAAAAATTTCAAGGTAGTGTGCTCCTTCATTCTTCACAAAAGATGTATTTCAAAGACAATGAGGTGTCAATTATCTTTAACTGCTCTTAAGCATCTATCAATTTTGACGGACTGTTTCTGAAAGGACTCTAAAATAAAATGGTCTTCATGTTTTCTCCCCTATGCAATGATAAATAACACATAAGAAATCAGTTTATAATATTGAAATAAATACGGGGTTCTACTCATTTTTCTGTGTGTATATGACCTCTTTAATAAGAATATGTTTTCTTTTTTTTCTAAATAAAATATTCTTACTTGAACAAAGCAGAAAGTTGTTGGAAGTCTAACGAGTATTAGATGCTTCAAAATTTAAAGTTTTTCTTATTAGGACAATTTTCCAAATAAGCATTCGATTATTCTATATTGTTTGGAGATATATTTATAATTGAAGCAAAACTTTTCATTAGAATTATGAAAGAAATTTTGTGCAAAGAGAGTAAAATAAATTGAATCCCTTTTAAAAACCTAACCTAAGTTACAGTTTTTATAATTTCTCTCAGTAAAAGGCAAGCACGGAAAATTCAATGAAATCTTATGACTATGCATCCTTTTAGCTCATTATATTGAGACTTTATTAATCTTGACATCAGTAAAATTCTGCTTTAAATAAATATTCAAATAAATTAGCAAAAACTTGCAAGGAAAAATTTTACCAGATAAATTAGACAGGCAAAGAAAACTTTATTCAAGACTATTGCAATAAGGGAGAGAGATTAAACTCACTTCTACTGAAATAAAAATGGGATAGTTTTGAAATGCTGGACTGACTTAGTGGCAATTTATTGGAGAATATTTGAGAGGAGGAAGGTCAATATTATTACACCATCCTGTTTTATTAATAATGCTTGTGGAAGCTAGGTTCCTAGCCTATAGTAGAGATCTAGAAACAGGACACTATCTTTCTTCATAATTACATTTGAAAATGATGACTTCAAGTTTGTTGAGAAAGACATTCCTGGGTTGAAACATAGGCAAGAGGCTATGAGAAAATTAATATATTAGAGAGACAGTCAATAATTTACAATTGGACTTTTCTATGGTAAATTCTCTAAGGCAAGTCAGTAGCTACAATCAGGAATAAACTTAGCTATAACATAATCAAGCTGAAGGGTTTGGTAGATCATTTGTTTACCAAGATTTTCTCTTTCCTGTAGTCTGTTAAGTGTGGCATATCTGTACAATAATTGTTTTAAGAACTAGAGAAGTTCAACTTTGAAAAAATATTTTCTGGAGAATAGTCCTGGAAGGGAGGACTTATTTTTTCATGTCATAAATGTTATAACCTTATGATAATGTTTATTAAAGCAATAATTCAAATATTTCTTAAAAATTGCCAGGGGTATTAATTTCACTCAAAGTCTAATGCAATGTATATATCAGGTACATATTTTTTCACCCTATATAGAATAACCCCTTTTGTAATATAAAGTAACCTGAAACAAACTGATCATGGTGTTAACAAATACTATTACCTTTGTATTTCACAACATTCAGAAGAATGGAAAGAGAAACATTCAAGCAATCTAATAGTTTTTGAAGACATTCATTGCTTCGGATTTCTGGAAAACATGTTGATTCATTAAGTTGAAATGAAATGTTTAGTAAGCAAATGAGCCAACTCAATTTAAAAGTTCTTAAGTCAAATATTTTTAGTTCACTGAGATAATTATGCATGCCCATATGGAGACTGGTGGTACTTTCAAACATAAATCAATTTCAAATCACTTCAACTTAAGATCTTTAAGTAGTGAAAATACTGAGTCTCTGTATGAATGTCGTTGCTTAAAAACATTTATTAAATAGATTTACATCTTGATTTTCATATGAATATTCCCTTGGCAATCTATATATGTGCTCAAATGGGTCTAAAGCACTTTATTATATTCTATTACTGAAATAATAAAAATATTTAATGACTAATACTTCTTGTACTTTCTATGTTCCAGAGTCTAGATATGTTAGATATATTGGAATATATTCACTTTAGATACATTTAGATAAATTAACTCATTTATTCTCTTACCAAACCTAGGAGAGAGGTAATCAACTTATCCAATATCACACAGTAAATGGCAAACAGGATTTAGACATAGGAAGTCTAAAATCAAAATTCATGTTTTCATCACTATTCGATAGTCAACATATTTATAAAATCCAGAATTATTGAAGCTCAAAATTTCTTTCATAATAATACAGTGGAATGTTGGGCAGAGTGTCTTTCTGCTCTAAACGAATGGTTAAAATAGTTCTTTAAAGTTCGAAAGGGAAGAAATACACAATTTGACACTTTATACGTTTTTTCTGTTTTATTTTCTAGAATGTTTTCATTGTAAGCAATATTAATGCAGACAATAAAGGAAATTTCAGACAGAAAATAAGTTTTCCTCAAAATACTATATTCTTGTAAATTCTCCCATAACCAGAAAAACATAAAAGTTTTGCCTGAATATTGCATTTGATTTTGTTCTTCTGTGTTTAACCTTTTAGCAAATATTTTAAAATTTAATTTTCTTCATAATTAGTTTTTCCACTCTATAAATATTTATAGGATCAATTTATCATTATTGTAAACCATCAGTCATTTAACTTATTGAGATTATTTAATTTCCTTACCCTTGTGTGAAATCACTGAAGGCTTTTATAGCTATCAAATATACCAAAAATTGTTATGTATTTTGGTTCATTAAATAACACTTTTTATTTGCTGAGTAGTTAATAAGATTTTTGTATTTTGTAGTTTATTAATTTCACACAATAAAAATTGTCTTATTTCTGCAATTCCTTATCCTTAGTTTTCATATTACTTTTCCATTCTTTTTTTGCCATCAGCACCTTACTTTTTCACCATTGTATTGTGGCTATGATTTTCTCTAGATTAGATATTCATAGAAAGAAGAGAAGTGCATATGAAGTGATATATTTTGTTAGGATACCTGTGACAGTGTTTTTATGTTGTTGCTTATTCCAATTTATGCAGGAATGTGTATTCTTCTTAGTGGGAATAAACTGGAATAAATTAATCTTTTAATATATATTTTACAACATTTTCAGGACTTAAATAAATGTCACAGTAGACAACCACAACTTAACAATCCACTTTTTCTTCTGTAGGGCACAATATCAGACGTACTTTAGGAAGATTCATTAGAAGGAACTATGATATTGATTCATTAACAACAATGTGATATCTACCATTTACTAAGAATTCAGTATGTATTTCACTAAATATATGAATCACTTCACATGAATTTACGTCATTAGTCTGAAAGACGATCCAGTAGGATAAATCTATTTTTGCCATTTTTCAGATGACCAACTAAAGCTTAGAGATAATAAATACTTCCCCTGAGGTCATAAAGCAAATAAGACTGATATGAGGGTTCTAAAGCACACCTACTTTGAAAATTTATTTTTTAAGAGTTTTAATAGGATTCTGATTCTCTTTATTATGTTTTCTACATCTGTTTGGTCTGGAAAAGAAATATAAATGATTTTAATAAAGTTGTATCTCTTCTCCCTCTACTTTTTACTAATATTTATATTAATTACATTAATTTCAAAAGTATGTTATTCTAGTTCAACTTTGTAAAAAGTATGCTAAGACAATTTTTGCCTGCAAATCTAATCTATTCAATAAAAAGTTTAATTATAATTAATTTCAGTATCAGCAGCTTATAGTAACCAAAATAATAATTGAATATCTAGTATCCATAATAAATGTTTCAAATAAAAACTGATAAATTTTATCCAGTATGTATTTCTGGATAATATTTTAACATGTGTGTGGATTTTAATATGTGAAGGGATTAAGCAATTAGGAAACTATGTAAATGCAAAACAAAGTTGCGAATATGGACAATACTTGTCCGTACTTTTATCAAAGCAATTGTATATTTTTCCTGAAGAAAATACTTATGTATGAATTTTTAGAAAAGAGTATCTTTGACCAAACATATTGTGTTAAAATTAAACAAATCCTTTTGTCCACAAGTACTTACTATCTCTGCAGAAAACTTGTAATCATTCAGAAAATATGTAAAAATAAGGTAGAAAGTATATTCATTTTCCATGGACTGTAGTGTTCAAACTGTTTTGTTTTTGTTTTTGTTTTTTTTTTTACAAACTTATACCTATAATTTACAGCACATTAAATGAGATACTTTCATTTCATTGAAAGTCTAAACTATCATTGACTTCCTGATAGGATATAATAAATCATACTTTTTTCCAAGCTTTTACATCCTTAAAGTTTCTTGAAAAGCTTTAAGTATAAACCTTAGAAAATGGCTTACAGTAAAACAGGTATGTTTTAGCGTGAATTATTGCTAAATTTTATTGTGTGTTTTAAAAAACATTGAGTCAAAGGATGTTATGTATATTATGAGATACAGGTTTTGTTTTGGGCTTTGTTAATCTGAACAGGACATATTTATGTTGAGAGTCCATTTAAAAAAACATATATTTCCAGCCAAACTGGCAAATTTTGATGTGTTCTAGAAATAATTAGAAGTAGCGAAGCTTGAATGTGGACAGTAATGATGAGAATGGAACCTATAAATAATCAGTGTAGATCATTAAGATAATTAATATTTTGTTCATTTTAATAGGGAATTCTATAATGTATTTATCAAGAGAGTGATTTGACGAATTTATATTTTTAGCAGGATACTGGTAACTATTGTAAGTTTCAATTTAGAAGGGAGGCACAAGCAAGATTCAAAGATAGGAGGTTATTTTTCTAGTCTGTAGTAGAAACAATCATTGCCCAAATTGGGGAGAAGTGGCAGTATAGATAAAGATAGGGGACAGAATTGAGACATACAGTTTCGACTAGCAGATGATAGTGATTTACTGCTTGTAAGTAGATGAGTAACACAAGGGGAATAGAGGAATCAAGCATAACCAAACACTCTATTACTTGTATGAACAACTGGGCAGTTGATGATGTCATTTTCTGATATGAGTATAACTTGGGAAGGAAATGGTTCTAAATACAAAATAGTTTCACAACATTGATAAATATACACACTATTGACTCTTATTAAATGTTACCTGAAAACTGGATGAATATGATTACTATTTTTAAAGAGATTGAGGTATTTTTATAACTCATTCTGTCAAAAATGTATGTCTTCATCTTAAGTTGCTTTGATGGGGTCTTTTGATGAGGTGGATTTGGTTGTAAAAATTTTACCCTTCTTATCAGAACTCTAATGAGAATTATATCTCTAAAAGATGAGAAATTCTTTGATTTTAAAATAATTTAAATACTTTGGAATATTTAAAAAATATTTTTACATAATTAAAGAGCACATTGACAAAATGTGATCAATATTTGTTAATATTTGACTTAGAAAAATACATACTAATGATCACTAATTGTTATGGTAAATTTCTGTAGCTTATCATATAAGATTTGTTCCAGGCAGGTCAGGCCCTGTTCTTTTCACTCATTCTATTAAAATGTTTGAATCTACAATTTGCAAGGCTTTAGATGCTTTCCCACTGTTTTGTTTAATGTAAATAGAGTCCAAACTGCTTCTTTTATCTGACAGATATCTGTGTTAAAGTTTGCCTCACTTTAACACCTAAGATAAAATTAGACTATAAAGACAAAAGCTTTTTAAAATAAATGTATAAAGTTAAGTTCACTTAATTAGAAAGCCATATGGACAAAAGAGTAGTGGGAAGAAAGCATGCTGATTTAAATGAAAGTTTAAGATCAGGAATAGCATGGAAAATTCCTAAGAGACTTAAATTAGAAAAATTTGAAATTTATTAATTTTAGAAAACATTAAGATATGTTAGGAAAAGAGTTTAAGGAACAACTACTGATAATTGTCTAAGATTAGAGTTTAATAAGCACAAAACAATCTTTTCAATTTATGTATATGTGCATGTGTACATGAATCCATGTATTTATGTATATATGCATGCATGCATGAATGTATGTATATATAAATAACAACGCAGATACTAAAATTTTTGGTACATTTTTTGTAGAATGAGATTAGATTTTTTTCTCATCACTATGGTAGAATTCTCTAATTCCTTTCTTGATTAGATATCACCTTTATGTCAAATGCATGAGGATTATGTATCTGAATCAAAAAGGGATATTAGTGGAAAAGTGGATAAAATCAGAACAAAATATGTTATGCCAATGCCAGTTTTTTATTTTTTTAATTATACTCACATTAGAATTAACATTGCAGAAGCTGAGTGAAGAGCATATAAAAATTCTGTCATCTTAAATAATCTCAAAATAGAGTAAAAATCTGACAGATTTATAAAATAAATTTCAGAAAGTTAGGTGAAAAATCAACAGAAATGAGTTATACATCCAAAAGGACATGAAGGAACGTGAATAAATCCTAAGTAAAAGAAAGATAACAGTCTTAAAAGACCATATACTACTCTGTGACTTAGTCTATTGTTCTGGTCTGCCATGATCTATTCTTTCTGGAAAATAATAGGTCATGGAGAAAGAAAAAAAGTAAGTGGTATCAGGAGGTTTAAGGTGAACGGGAGGATGAGTAAGTCGAACACAGGGGATTTTTAAGGTACTAAAACTATTCTGTATGATTCTATTAATTAGTATCTTTCATTTTAAATTTGTTGTACCCCATATAATATTAGCTGGTAATAATTTATCAATATTGACTTATAATTTATAACAAATATATCATATAACTGCAAAATGTTAACAATAAAAGCTAGGTGGAAGAGTGAAGGAGATGGGAACTCAATTTTTCTGCAAGCATAAAACAGCTCAAAAATTAACATGTTTTAATTGAAAAATTTTATAGATCACAAAAATATATTATACCAACTTAAAATAACAATAATCAATAAAATAAACATGTAGTTAAATCTAATATACCACTATTCTAGTCTAGAAATAATAATGACAACTGCCTTTAGCTATTATTTTAATTTTAGGTGCCAGTTCTTTAAAAAAAATAAAATAAACACAAATAAACATAAAAAATAAAATAAAAATAAACAGAAAAGCACTTCTTTTTGGCATTGGTTCTTTCTGATTATTCTATTTATTCTCATTTACTTTAAACTAGATGAGATATCTCTATAATTTCATTGTAATCCTATAGACTGCACAATATAATAAACTGATATCCATGGATACACTTTTTAATAGGATAGATTGATTTGAATGCTTTCTCTACTACTTTTTTTTTTCTTTTTTGATGTTCAGTGATGGGAAATGCATTATTTTGAAATATTGAGTGCCGGAGGCATTTTAACAAACATCATCTAATTATCTAATTCTATGATTACCAAAAGGAAATGAAACCAGGTTTACGGACATATTTTCAGTTTTATTATAATAAAGGAAAACTGCTCTTTTAATTTTTATACAAAGATCTGTGTATATATTATGTTCTTGAAATTAATCATGGATGTTATTAATTTTATAAATACATTACTGCCTTTATAGAAAATTAGTGCCAGTGATAAAGGAATTTAAAACTCTTATTTTCCTTACCAAATTATTTGAACTTTGTTTTGTTTGTTCTTTGTAGTTATTAATGATAACAGCATGGTCTGCTAACATTTTGTGAGACAATGGAATTGTTCTGTGTCTGTATTGATCAATGCAGCGCTTAGCAGCCACATATGACAATTGAACACAGGAACACAGACTGTGAATGATAAACTAAATTTTTCATTTAATAAAATTAATTTAAAGTTAGATCAGATAGCTTAGGTATAAAATGAAGACAATTGATTATTCTGTACTTCTGTGAGTCATACCAACTCTGAAAAGTAAGCAGTTTGTAACTCTAAATTGACAGTGTAATTGGTTTTATTCATTTATTGTTGATGTATGGTGAGGTTGGAGTGTTTTAACAATTATCATTAGTCAGGAGCACAGGCTCTTAACCAAATAACCTTGAATAAATGTGAACTATTCAAGAGGATTACCTAAGAAAACAAACAAGAGTCAGTCTCTTAAAAACAACTTAATAGTAACAAGCAAATATTTTAGTTACGGAGAGCAGAATTTTTCCCAAAGTAAGCAAAGTCTTCTCCATTCAAAAACAGTCAATGATATATTAATGTTTTCAGGTAGTTTGGAGTCATTTAATTCTCAGCTAATCTGATGAGTTACATGAAGTTCTCATTATAAATGGGACTTACTGAAGTTAAATGAGTTTTAGTAAATCAAGCAAAGGTTAAGTGATAGGATTTTTACTCGCATTTGTATGACTATGAAGCCCATGCTGTCCAACCCCTCTCCATGAAAACAAACTCTGAGTAAAGGGCACTAAAATTCACATCTTATGAAAAGTTATTGTATTTGTTTGCTACTACTGCCACACAACATAGCAGACTGTGCGGCATAAACAACAGAAACTTGAAAAAAAGAAAAAAAAAGGTATAATTCTGGAGTGTTTAAATTCAAGATCAAGGTATTAGCAGGTTGACTTCTCCTGACACATCTCCCTTGCTTGCAGATAGCAACACTGTTTGTCTCTTCAGCCATATTTGGTGTCTTTTTGTGTTTCTTTCTCTTCTCTTCTAACAACCCTAGTCATATTGTATTAAGACCCATAGTAATGCTCTCCTTTTAATTTAATTAGGACTTTAAAGGTCCTGTCTCCAAATACAGTCCTGTTAAGAAATAACAGGAGTCGGGCTTCCACACACGAATTTTGAGAGGACATAATTCCGTCTATAATATCTGTGGAAAAATAAGTTGCACTTTTACTATTTAAAATATATTATGAAACGCCAGTAAAATTCTTATTTCAAAGCAATAAAACTATTATATATAATACATGAAAAAAACTGAGTAGTCAAATTATGTATATATAATGTCAATTTAAATATTTCTTTAAATTAATGAAAGTAAGTCATAAATTTGTCTAAATTAATAAAAAAATCATTCTTTCAGAATATCAATGTTACTTGACAGCAGACTTATAGGATATTTTAAAAATAAAACTGTTTTAAAAAACAAATTTCTGCATGTAAAGACACTTAGGGACCTGAGGGACCTGTTAATGAAAACAAGAAGAAAAACAAAAAACAAAACAAACCCCTTAGGGTTACTTTATGTCCTTCTTTAGTCCAGATGTCCCAGTTTATGTGACACCTCTCTCCCCACCTCTACCACCCTGTTGGGAACTGGTGATACTAGAGTTGGTTCTGGTTTCAACTCCAAATAGTATGTTAAGTCTAAGAAAAAATAGCAACTAAATTGTTTTCATTTGAATGATATTTCCCAGGACCTAAGAATACTTGAAGACAATATAATCTCTTAAATATTTTAAGTACTTTCTGTGAATTTTATTTCATATTGCTTCGTATGTAAGAAGAGGAATTTTGCTTAAAGACTGATAAACTTATTCAGATTTTAGCCAAATCTATAATAGATTATTTTTCTATTATATTATTAATAGATTCTGAAATATTATAGATTCTGAAGTAATTCCTGATGAATTGATGTAAATTTACCCAGATCAAGCATAAGAGAATAAGTAAGAATGTAAGAAACTACAAGTACAGGAGAACAGGATGAATGTGATATAATGAAATGGGGACAAGTGGTTGAAGTCAGACCATGAACAACCGGAAATAGCTGCAATGACCCAGTAGTGATAAGTGATAGGTGGCATGAGGTTGAAGTTACACCTCAAGATATATTTACAAGTCTGAACATGCAACTATAAAATACAAGAGAATTTTGACTTATTTCATTAAAGTTTATCTTTATTGATAACAAAGAAATATCAAGAAATTACGAAATAAATTTTAAGAAGCTAAATAAATATCAATCACGTAGGGACTTTTTGCTTATCATTACGAGGTTTACTAGGTATAATTTATTTTTTAAAATGATGCAGCAACATAAAACATTGTGACCCTTGTATCTTTTACATTTACTTACGATCCATTGTCTTTTAAAGTCTTAAAAAATAAACATTGTGGGGTGGCATGAGATCTATGCCCCTACCTGGAAAGTGGGTTTTACTAGTGGCCAAACCTGAGTGCAGACTGAATGTAACAAGACAGACTTTCTGGGACGATGACCACCTCTGCCAGCACTGAATGCATCCACAATGTCCTACCTTGAATTCTGCTGTCTTTGCCCACAATGTTTAACATAAAATCAATTTATTAAAGTGTCTTGGCTAAAATAAGTCTTTACATCTGATTGTAAGTAAATTTTCAGTACTGCAAGTTTGTACCACTGCTATTTAAATCTGTCAATAAAACAATCTAATCATTCTGAACAGAACCTAGAAGATGTGTAGGATGAAGTCATGAAGAAGCCGAATATTTTTTGTAATATAAGGGAAACAAATATCATGACTTAAACTTTTCATGCGTAAATTGATTTATTTTTTATTTTCTGGATCAAGAGCATCCTTTGATAAAATCTATTTTTAGTTTTCAATATACATTTACAACACACACTTTTATGGTTCTTCCTAATTGAAATACTTTTCCTAAATTATAGAAAAATGTTTTCCAAAAATTGTTGATTTCTTAATCATTATATACAGTACTGTTCTTGTCACTTATTTTATTTATTCTTAAGGCAAATATTTTAAATGTGCAAAATCATATAAGTTGCTATTCATTTAGCTCCTTAATTAAAACAAAATCTTTGTTCTTTTAAGAAAACTTTTAAATATCTGTTGAATTCCATGACCTTTGGAACATGCTGCAAAAATAATATTTTCTTGGACATTGATTTCATGCTAGTCTAATAGAAACAGCAGCTTTGAATAAATATTGCAGTAATAAAATCTGAGCAAAATAATGTAAATAAAATATGGCAGGTGCTGGTGAATAGGGAAAGTAGTCTTCTCTTTATCTCTTGGAAAGTGGAAGAAATAATTCTGTATTAAACTTGGACCTTTAACAAAAATAGAAAGTTCAAATAGTAAGAACAGGTAGAACATCAAAGCATTGTTTGTGCTAAAAGGAAAATATTGGGTAAATTAAGAGTGGAAATTGAAGAGGAAGTTGAAGATTAGACTAATATAATTTTGAAACAACATTTGTTAGTTCGTGTGTGTTTTGTCAGTTTGAATTTCATCATGTAAAAATTTTAACAAGTAAAGGAGTCATAGTGAAGAAAGTTAAAGCATTAGAAAATATAACTGAGTGACAATATAATAGCAGAGACTCGTGAAGAGGTATTATAATAGCCTAGGTTAGTGAGAGATAAAGGAAAGAGGACAGTTTCATTAAATCCGGGGAAGAATTGTTATTTTCTAAAGTGAACATCATGCCTATTAAAATCCTTTATATATTACAGCATTAATTTTTAACAAAGCATTTTATTAGAATTATGCAAGAATAAACCCCATATTTTTACATGTTCAAATTTCTCCAAATTCTGAATTTGTGAACTTTATTGTTTAAATAAAATTTGTCCTCCATTAAATTTTATTTAACTTTATATTAAAGTACTCATTTTATTTTAGATTGATTTAAAAGCTAATGGCTTTTTTAATATGTAGTCAAAATTTGACATCTGTGATCTTAAAATGACTAAATTATTTTTTTCTATGACTTGATTTTGCTCTGCATCAGTTTTAGCTTCATAATTATTTAATGTGCTAACTGACCACTTATGACTGCATCCTATAATTCACATTTTACATAACTGAAACAAAGTTTAATTTTTTATAAATGTGTGTATGTCACAGGTAAAAAATGTTTTTATACTTTAGCAGGTGATTTCATCATAATGTTTTATAGAAATAATTGGTTTAAGGTGATGACTATTTCTATCAAATTCATAGTGAATTATGCTCACAAAAATGCAGGTTAAATTTCTGTTTGTAAACTTTTTACTGCCTCTCTGCCACACTTTAAGTTTTGTAGAAGAGAAATTTGAAGAAAAATCATTGTATGTATTAGAGTCAATCATATATACAGCCATTCTTGTTTTGACGGGAGAGGCATGGCTGCTTCTGGTAAATATTCAGTCTTATTTATTTCCGTTAGTGTTAATGAATGCCTGGTAGATTCAGTTGTCCCTCTCTTTGAATTAGTCCTAGCTGATGATAAAGAATAATTTTATGTAGGTTCATGAGATAAAGATTCCACACTACAGAATCTGGACAGTCTGCCAACCATCACTCTCAGAATAAACCCCACGTTGAGCCTATATTACCTGGGAAGAATCTTTTGTCTTACCATGTGAGCACTGTGGGAATGGCAGAGACCCATCTTCCTGTAAATAGGTACCAAACCACCATTTGAACTTCTTTCCAGGCCTGGTGGCATGGATAGCATCACTAAAATGCTAATATTAGAATTAGAGCTGGGAAATTGAATTTCTGTCTTTCGTATTCACCAGTATCCTCAAACTCCATAGTGGAAGCTCCATTTTTTAAATTTCTTTGCTTTCCTCTCCTGCATTCAATTTGCAAGTCTAATGGTTATGAAATGCAACCTATTTCTGCAAAGGTTCTCCTATCTTCAACTCTTATTCTCTTCTCCTTTCTTGAGATCTTGTTACATGAAGAGGAGACATAAAATTAAATCTCTTTCCCTCTCTTCCTCTTGTCCCCCCACCCCAATCTCCTTTTACTTCCTTAAAAATTCTTCCTTTACCCTTAAAATGACCAATTTACGTAGACTTTTAATTCCTTAGAATGAGCCTGCTTCAAGGAGAAATGCAAGGAGAAATGTTCTCAATGTATTGATGAAATGAAGGAAATCCAGAAAAGATCTTGAGTAAAGCAGAAAATGCCATATCCCAGAAAACATCAAAATGACATTTCATGAACTGAACAAACATTAGATTAGAAATCAGGAGACCTATATTTGTTTTTTGTTGCTAAATGATGATCTCATGATGGACAAATTTCATTCCCAGTGCTTTGTTTCCCTCATAAAATGTAAATAGAAAATGTCTATCAGAGCAAATTTAAAGTGTCTTGTTTTTGTAAGGTCACGATATAAAATGTAGCTAGTCAATTGTTTTACATTATTACAATTTCTCCTTCAGTATGCATAATGCTCATTCTTTTCTAAACTTTAGTTAATGAATTTTATTTTTAAAACACCTGATGATTTTTCATTAATTTTATAAGCATTTAAAATGGGAAATTTAGTCAAAATGATAATTTACTTGGGAAAGAAATTGCACTCTGAATGTATATAATAATAAGAAATGAGGAATAGAATGTGTATTTCTCAATATTATATATTTGACATTCGTTTATCAAGTCTAGGGAAGCAGTGCCAAGAGGCTATTTGCTATGATTCTGTGATTTAAACAAAGAATTCATAGAACGAATTAAAACACATTGCAGAGTAAGTTATGAATAAGTGCAATATATATGTCTTGTAATATTTTCATTCAATGAAAACAATTTCTTCAATAAATAAGGTTAAAGAAAGGTTCAGATTAAATCAAAATTCATACTTTAAATAAATATTATTCATTCATGATTAGCTTATATTCACTGTCTGAGGCTCAGAGAACACAGGAGAATGATTTGCTGTAAAGAAGCTCACCAACTGAAAGGAAGACAGACGTATGGGGAGATAAAAGACAAGAGTTTGAAAAGATCTATGAAAAAATCTATATTGCACAGTATATTAAGGGAGCATATACACGCTGCATTTCATTTAGCTTAATATAACACCACTGCAAAAGTGTGGTACTTGAGTTAAATTATCCAATAATCATAAGACCAGTGGAAGTTTTGGAAGAATGGAGTTAGGAGTATTAAGGGATAAATAATGAAGCATTGCAGGCCAAATCTAAACAAGGGGAAAGCTTAGAGATAAAAATGGCTGTGTCAGAAGCTGCAGGTTGTTTAGAATGGCTGAGCTGAGTGTGTATGTGGAAGGAAGATTGACAGGGAAATAAAGATGTGAGATTGTAATGGTGGATAGTGACCAAATCAACCCTGTAATCAATTACATTAATATTGCTCTCTGCTTTGTCCAGTCCATTAGTCATTCATCAGTTCTCCTCTCTGTTCCCCAAAATCTTACATGGAGTAGATGTGCTTTTTATCTTTCAGTATAAAAACAGCAAACTTTTTATGCATCTTTCAGTTTTAAAAAACTGGTAAATTAAAATGAATTCAACTAAGATGCTACAAATAGCAAAAATAGATTAAAGTGCAAAGGCCAACCATTTATATGCAAGTTGACAAATAGTTCGAGAAAAGAGTAGACCTCATTTTCTCATAATTATCAACCTTTTCTCAGAATGAATATTACTTCATTGGATATCACTTCATTACAATATATTCTTAATGGTTTCCATGTCTTTGTATGGGATTATTCTGTTTTTTATATTAGATGTTTGCATATATTTGCCAAAAGTAATAAAATATGGCAACTGTCCTACTCCTCCTTTCTCCCACATTCCAGATTTTGCTATTACAAACCAATATTTTTTTTTTAATAAATGTGACCTTGGAATCCTACTCTATACCTTAAAGAGAGTCTCTAAAAATGATTTAAAATTGTCAAAGGAGATAAAATTTAATCGCTAACTTTTTAGAAGACGTTTAATATATCGTTTTTAGAATTAAATTGAAACATTCACTCTCCTTTTTTTGACTTATGTAAGTACTACACTACTTTTAGTCCCCTTTCAAGGTGAATGAGTTCAGTTTTTACTGATGCTACTCTTTTCTGAATTATTGTTTTTTAATAATCAGAACCAGTTAGTGTAACACTTACTTATTCTCATATTCTTTTTATATATGAGTATCTTTTTTAAGGCAAAAAATACATTGACCCTCAGGTTATTTGAAAACTTGTTTTTTCATTATCACATGTCTAGCACAGGGTGGACAGAAATTCGATAATAATTATCTTTTGATTGCTGTATCAAACTTTTTATACATTTTAAATAAAATCATACAGAAACAAAAATGAAATTATATGCATATTAAAGATTATATACGATGAATTTAAAAACAAAATGAGAGCATCTAAAGTCTTTTACTTAAAGTATTAGGAAAGCAAAGCCAAATGTTTTCACTAACCAATTATATGTTTAAACAAACAATTTCAAACCAAATTACTCTTTGAATACAAATATATTCTCATTGGATGATTTAACATATTTGCTAGTTAGCAGTTGCAACTTTCTCTTGAGCAAGAAGTTGTTGGCAATATATGGTTACTTGTTGCTCTCGCTGACTAAAAGAGAACATACATAATTTGCTAGAAAGATGGGAAGAGTTGGATTTTGCTTAGGTCTTGGCCTCAAGTAAGTTTTGGAAATTCTAAATGGAAATCCAATATTCAGATTCCCAAGATTAATATTCTGTAGTTAATATAATTAACATTTACCAAATTTTGTACCACTTACCAGTGTATCCCAACAAGTTTCTTTTTCTCTGTAGTTGGAGTACCTAACAAACTGTTTCTCTCTCAGGGTAAAATTTGAATACCACGCTGCTCTCCAAATTAAAGACAAGATGCCTTGCATTCCATGGAAGGGCTTTCATTGTTCTGGTTAACTTTTAATTAATCTGCTACCATTTATCCTTTGCACTCCAAGTTTCAACAAAAGTGTAATGACTTACGTTCATCTTCCTTTAGACAGGTTTTCTGGCCTAGGTAGTTATCAGATTCTCTAACAAATTTATAGTCTTCCTTAAAAACCCAACTCATCCATTACCTCAATGGTAGACTAGTACTTAATGAAGTCCTTCTTTTGCCCTCCATGTGACTATATAATAATGAATCTTTCTTTGTTTTGTAGTATTAATCCATGTCAACTTATATATTTTGATTCTAACTTATGTTAATATCTTTACTCTGTTGCAAGTCTGTCTTTCCTATTGGACTATGCTATTTGATGTCAAGAACCATGTTTAACTACTTACGTTGCGAGGTTAAAGATAATAACTTATGTGTAGTAGATGCTCAGTACATTTTTTTGGAATCATTGATTGTGACCTTTAAATATGCATCTGCTATCAATTTTTCTGTGTAACATATGTAGTTTCTGAGGTTAACTTTTCCGCTTGTGAAAGAGTTCATTCTGAGTAATTGAAACAAAAACTACATACTTTCATGTCTTGACTTATTTTTCTCTTCTTTCCTTCTCCCCACCATACAATTCACCCAACATCAGAGAACTGGATATATTTGAAAATAGCAGTATGCAGAAAAGGCATATATATGGAAAAGACAATAATTGTATAGAAAAGTATTTATTCTTATTTTTGTATAAAGAAGTATATTTCTGTTATATGGAAAAATATTTCTAAAGTAACAATAATTATTGATAACTAGTTTATGTATAAATGATATTTTCAAGCTCAAGAACCATCATGAATTCTTTTATTTTTCATTTATCTTTCTTTCATAGGTTATAGTTGCATTTCTTTTGCTTAGCCCGAACTGATTATTTTTATTTTTCTTAAATAATAATCTTTCAAAATATGCCTGCATTTCATTATTAAAATATCTCCAACATCCCTTTAGGGAAGGAAAACTAATGATGTGCTCAGCAACTGCTTGGGAGGTTTGAAGTAGAATGATACAAGGCTTGCAATCTGAAGCATGACAATGAAGTATTGTTCCATTTATTGGAAGTGTAAGGTGCTTAGTGGCTTTGATCATAAAATAGAAAAAGAGAATTGAATCTTTGACATGACAAGTATTTCACTTCTTTTCTCTATATGTACACTAGCAGGTGTTTATTATTTGGTAAGAGTCATTTTCTAATATTTTTTTAACAGGAGAACTACTATTTTGACCTCTAAAATACCATGCTTTAAGGATAAAATGCCATTCACAATATGTTTTAATATAAGCGATTCACCTTGGAAAAGGCAAGCATCTGTCAAATGTCTGGTCATGTGTACCCTACCCTGATCAGAGCTTTCAGCAATGTTTAAAGTACAGTTGAAGAGGCAGAAAAGGAATTTGATGACAAGGCTATTTTCCTTAATGTTATCCTTACCTTAAATAAAGCAAGTAGAAATAAACCAAATTTTGAATCGAGCATTCATTGTATATAGCATGACTATTCAATACATGCTATTATTATATCAAGATGTCTTGCCTTGGCTTAACTTCTCTGTCATACAAATAACTGCATATGTTTAGAATTTTCATTGAACATATGAAGAAAGAGCATACTCTCACCTCCCATAAAGGGCTTAAAACAATTCTGAATATTAATGTTTTTTAATTCTTACTTTGTGGCAGAAAATATGTTAAGTTCTAACAGAACATTTAAAGAATAGTCCCGATAGGTTCACCTTGCTCTCATCTTTTGAAGGTAGGTGCAGATAAAGAATCCAAGATGGATCAGATTGGTGGGACAACATTGAAAAAGAGGCCTCAAAAATATAAAATCTTTTTGCTGAAATGCAAATTTTTTTAAATTAATGACAATAAGGAAAATTTACAGGGTCATCTATGCTAAGAATCATACTTCTCCCAGTACATTCCCCTACTATTTTGCTGATTTTTTTTTTCAGATTATGGACAAAAATTAGAATTCTATTACACTTTATTCTCTCCAGCATAAGTGTCTAATTTATGACAGGGTAGGGGAAAGATAAGAGAGTCAAAGGTAAAACAAGAGCAAAAAAACACTTTAGTAAAGGAAATTTTTAGCTACTAGATTATGTGCTAATAATATGTGTTTTCTTAAAGTTAAAACGTAAGGGAATTTACAAAGATGCATTTCAGAATGAAACAACACTATCAACAAGTACTGCACATGACTGGGCAGAGACTAGATCTCACAGTCTAGTTAGCAAGGTTAATAATGAAGTGTATTTAGGAATTCTGTTCACCCTGTTGGGTAAATTAAGCTTGATGGAACCATCTTTGTGTTCTCCCTGATGGTCTAGCAGGCAACCCCCTATCTTCAGCCATTGTGCAGTCTACATACGTCCCAAGGACCCGGACTCCCCACCCAGGGCTGGGGCAACAGCCAACATGGACAATAAATAAAATAATTAAAATGCTTCTTCCTCCTCTTTCTTCCTGCTGGTCTGACACTTTGCCTTTATTCCTGCCTGCGCTTTTCAGTTCAAAAAAAGATATTTCTGTCTTTATTAATTTTTTAACTTATTTAACACGTCATTAAAAAAAGAAATTAACTGAGTTCAGTAAAACCATTAGAATACCTTTATTAATTCATTTATTAATTTGGGAATATAGAATTGATTGCTAATTACAATGGGGTACTAAACTATTATTTAAACATAGAGTATTAAGAATGAGTGCATTTAGAGAATCTTCAACACCTAGACACGATTAATGCTTAGTTTATAAAGACATTCTTTTACTCTGACAGATGAATAGAGAAGCAGAGAAAAGTCATGTGATATTAACACATCTTAAGAATAGACACTTTTAAACATTCTTCCTCAATTTATTAGGGCATAAAACAGCTAAAAATATAATAATGCCTAAAATATGAAATACAGCAAAAATCAAGTGATCATTTTCATGTTCCTCTTTTCCAAAAAAGAGAAATAGAATCTTTGAGAATTTAGGCAGAAAACTGATTTTTACAGGCAAATTTACCTGCTATTAGGAGGAGGCCACCTTTTATTTTAAATCCTTAATTAACTACTCAAAAGTTTCTCCTTCGGATACACTCTGGTGGCCTAGCAGTCTAGTACACACTGAAAACAGTTTACATACATCCCAGGGTCCATGTTTCATGACCTGAGGCCAGGAGAGCTGCCAATGAGAACAACTAAATGGAAAAATAAAGGGCTGCTTTCTTCTCTCTCTTCCTATATGCCTACTTGTCTTTAAAAAACAAAAATAAAAGCAAAACAGCAACAATAAACTTCTGTCAGAACATATTAACAACTGCAACAACAGTAACTTAGTTAATATAAATATTGCATACATAATTTTTTCACTCATATAAAATCTTACCCACACCCACACCCCTCCCATACCCTACCCTTCCCTGGCAAAAGAGAGCCTACCAGATAAGCAACAACCTAGCAGGGAAAAAAAAATGTCAAATATAGTGTTTTCTTTCTGCAAATTACTTTTGAAAGGTTGATCTTTGAGGCCTTTCAGGATGTGTTTGCAAAACTGTTAAAATAACTTGGTCTCATTTTTAGATATCCTTATTGGATTCAACTAATTTGTATCTACTTTTAACCATTTATTTCATAGGAATTCCTGAATATTAGTTGTGCCATCTGTTAATATTTCTATAATCTCTTTGGCAGTATTTAAGTATAGCATATGAATATAATGAAAATATAACCTAACATTTTTCTGACACTCAGTTTCCATCCTTCGACCTTAGTCTAAATTTTCCAAACTCTTCCCAAAAAGTTCTGTGTTGACCTGAACATGAGGTATGAAGGAACATGCTCACTTCTTGTCTACAAGTATCTGCAGATATCAGAATCATTCTGCATTTTTAGGGGAATCAATTTTCAGTTCCTTCTTAACTGCTGTCTCTGTTTTCCTCAACTACCTTATTTATGCATCCTCTGCTGAAATGGGGAAAGTCCTTACAGTGTTGATTTATTTTTCATTAGATCTGAACAAAACAGCTACTTTGATGTCTTTGTCTAATAATCCACTTCTGTGTTTATTACTTTTCTTCACCTTTATCCAGGGTTGAGTCTCATCTTACTACCCCCTATGCTTAGTAATACTGACTAGCTGCGGAACATTCTAAGTTTGAGGTTTGAGGTTCTCCTTTATTCTGGAAGGCATTTAAATTCCCTAAGTTCCTTACAGTTGTTTTGAGTCTTGTTTTAAAGTGTCTTGCAACAAATTGCAATAAGCTTTATGCGATTTCTTAAATTGTTTTTGACTTGCTATTATGGTTTACTTCTTTTGGAGTCTCTCCACTAAATCTTTCAGATGTTCACCAGGAACTCTTCTGTTCAACAAGAACTCTTCACTCGAACTGGTCTGAACTCAAATGTCTCTTAAACCTTTGTGAACAGCAGCATACACCTTCTTGGTTGTTTCTTGCCTGGGATTATGGAGTTTCACAATGCATATATTGCTTAGCATTCAAAAGCTGTCTCAGAGTGTTCTGATGGAAATTGAGCTCTTTCTTGATGTATCTCCAACTTCTCTAAATATAAATTCTGCAAATTCAAGTTGCTTCATTTTCCTTTTTTAATTTCAGGTCTTTTCTCCTCAATTCACGAGACTGCTATTTTCTTTTTGGATTTCTCCTATGTACAGTGCAAGAGAAAATGCTCAGTATGTATTTTCATACATCTGCATGGTAACGACCTTCTGAGCTAAGAGACATCTGAATTACAGAATGATTTAATGACATACATACCTTGGAAACTAGACACCACATATTGCTCTCTAGGAATTTAAATAATGTCTGCTCTCCATTGAAGCCATTTGCTTACAAATTAGAATAAAAAAGTTACTGACAGCTTTTTATTATACTTCAGTGTGGTCAAAGAAGTTAGAGACTTTCTTTTGACACCCCAGAGATAAATTGTTTACATTTAAGAGTAAAGGTAAAATAGACAGATGGGCCAGCAATGCCTATATAAGATCAGTTTCCAAATTTCAGAGCCTCTCTCCTGTGGTGCAAACATTCAGGTGATAACTGATTCTCATGTCCTGTTTCATATGAAATTGGAACCATAGAGAGCTGACTTGAAATACTTCATGTGGATAGCTAAAATTTCTATTCCATCATCCAGATGTTTCTTGCACACACATGTGATACCTGCATGTGTTTATATGTATTTATCCGTGGTAAAGGAACTTGTTATCTTGCAAGTAGGGTCATATGTCAGATTCTTCATAGTTTCTGTCTTAACATGCATCATGGTTGGAAAGTGATTCTCATAAAAAAATCTAAAATAATCTAATGACCCATCTCATTTGCTTTTATTCACTCATATATTCTTTAGATGTCTACTTTCCAATATATAGAAAAAAATGTTTCTTATGTTTTGTCCACTTTTCTCCAGAAGATAATTGTAATGTCATTGTTTCTTTAAGGCCTAAAGTATATGTTTCATCTCCATTTTTAAATTCCATGTTCTATAACATCTTACTGTGCCAATAGTGGTTGGTTTGGACACAAGAATTCTCCTAATGTAAATATAATTTTAAAAATCATAATTTTTATAATCAAACAGGTTAAATTCTAGTTTTGGTATTTATAAACTGAACAAAGCACATCAGTTAACTGAACCTTTTTATTTCAATATTTTCTGAAATTAATAATGCTAATATTAATACATACTATAGGTTATAAATTGAAATATATAGTAGACCTTTTATGCATATAATGCATGTTACTGTTTAGAAGTAGGTGCTCAGTAAATTATTGTGCCCTTTAATAATTTTTCATTTTGTTTTGTATCACATCATTTCCTATCCAATGTTAACCTTTTAAGGACCTCTTAACCTTTTGGTTTCTCTTCTAATTTTTAGAATGCTAGGCAATGGAACTAGAAAATCTATATTCAAAAAATTGTATAATGCAAAGGAGCTTTCCTTTTCAATGAGTAAGCCTGGTATCATTCTAAAAGGAAATAAAACTACCAGAATGTTCACAGGTATGTTTGGTAGTCTTCTTTCAGAAAGGGTTTTTAA
Source organism: Solenodon paradoxus (assembly GCA_004363575.1). NCBI lineage: Eukaryota > Metazoa > Chordata > Mammalia > Eulipotyphla > Solenodontidae > Solenodon > Solenodon paradoxus. The sequence continues at coordinate 1,256,355 of RJWH01000010.1, forward strand.
AAGATGCATCCATTAATGAGAAAAAATTTAAATTGTGAAAGTACTTGAACTTAAATAAGATAAAATTTTTTTTATTTTTTTTTTTGAGACTCAATTTATGAAGGATACCTCAGATAATTCGAAGTGTGCCTGGGATCACATCTGACAGTCTTTTCTTTAATATAATTACTACTGCTCTCAAGTGGAGTGACATAGAAGAATGGAACAAGAAAAACATAAACTGTTATGCAGATAGCTACTGAAATGCAAGAATTTTTAAATTTTAATGAAGGAAGATTGTATCAGAACTTTATATATTTAAAGTATACATCATTATAAATCAACATCTGTATATAATACATTAAATTTACTATCAACAGTCCAAGTCTATCCTTCATAGTATAATTAATCCCTGTCACTCAGTTAGCATGCCCCTCCTTCTTCCCTTCTGGTAACATTTAATTTTAGTCTATAAGCTAAAAGTTTATGTTTGATTTGATTCATTTTTTTATTTGATTTTCTCTGCATACCATGAGAGGTAAATTACACAATATTTACCTTTGTTTTTCTGACTTATTTCATTAAATATAATTTCCTCTAGGTTCATCCAATTTGCTGTAAATGGAAGGGTTTCACCTTTTTTTTTTTTTCTTTTAAAGTGAAGTGGTGTTCCATTGTGTATATATAACAAATCTTTATCCACTAATCTGTCAGTGGCCATTTAGGCTGTTTCCAAGTCTTGGCTATGGTAAATATTGCTACAATAAACCTAGGGGGTACATATATCTCTGTGAATTTGCATTTTAGGTTGTTTGGGGGGTAGCTACCTAGAAGTTGAATTACTGAATCATATGAAAGTTTTATTTTTAATTTTTGGAGAAATCATACTGCTTTCCAGAATGGTCCTATAAGGATTCAATTTTCTTCCTATTCTCACCAACACTTGTTTCTAGTCTTTTAAATATTATCGAGTCTCACCTGTGTGAGGTGATATATCATTGTCATTTATATTTGCTTTTCTCTAATGATGATACAAGTGAAACATCTTCTCATTGCCTGTTGCTCTTATACATGTCCACTTTGGAGAAGTCTCTACTCAGAACTTCAGACAATTTTTTGATTGGATTGTTCAGGTTTTTGTTATTGTTGTTTCATGAATGTTTTATACGTTTTTGATATTGATCCCTTGTTGAATATGTGATGTGAAAATATCTTCTCACACTTTTAATAGAGTATTTCTTGTTTTGATAATAATTTCTTATACTGTGAAGAACTTTCTTAGTTTGATGTAGTCCTATTTGCTTATTTTGACTTTTGTTGGTTCAGAAAAGCAGAAATCAATGTTAATTGCAGTTCACATCTTTGATTAGCAGGATTAGATAGCACTGATTCTTGCTATATGATGAAATGCTATTAAGTGCTAATATGAAAATTCAGACTAAAAACTATAATAGGTCAATATACTACAATGCAGTTAATTTGAAAATAAAATCTTCAGAAGTGGTTATTTTTTTAATCTTTAATTGAGTAATCAATTAAGACAGCTAATATTATTATCTTGGGGAAAGAAAAAAAAAAGATTAAAAAGAGGATGATTAAAATGGCCTGGGCAGGATATATACCTTGTTTGATTATAGATCATCAAAATAGAAAGCCCTCAAAGGTGTGATGGCAAATGATAAGTGGTTTTTCTTTAGTTGAATTAAACATTTGGCTGTAAAATAATGTTAATCAAGGATAATAATGGTTGCATGTTTTACTGAGTTAGCTTTTAAATTTTAAGAATTCATAGAAAGGCAAATAAGTGCAGCCTGTTGAAAGTAATGTGCAATTATCATCAAAGTCATTAAAGTACTTTTATAGTCATTGAATAATGTGAAATAAATCATGAGTTCATTGAACTTCAAAACATTTCTTAAAGTGGCTTAGATGATTTCAGGGAGAATATGCAAAAGTAAACATTACTTGCTTCCTTACACATCAACACAGCAATCACTAAGATAACTTTTTTCAGCCAAAAATCAGAAACAACACAAATATCCCCTGACAGAAGAATAGAAAAACAAATTTTGCACATCCATTTGGTAAAATACTACTCAGCAATAAAAAGGAATAAACTATCAATACATGCAACAAAATGGATGCATCTCAAAATAAATTTCTTGCATTAAACGGTCAGAGGAAGAATACTGAATTATCATGTTTCTATAAAACTCTATACAGTGCAACCCCTAGCAAGTAACAGAAAGAAGACCTGTGGTTGTGCTCAGGAAGAGCAGGAGCATTTGCAAAGTGGCATCTGGATCCTTTAGATATTGTCACTATTTTGATTACGGTGATGAGGTCATATATATGTAAAGCACATGCAATTTTACACCTTAAATGTATGCAATTTATTGTATTATTTCAATTATACCACGATAAAATTTAGAATCTGCAGCCTACATAATGTAATAATGCAATTTTACTTCAATAAAATATAATTTAAAAACACACATAAATGTACTACTTATTTCAAGAAAGTTGAACATATATGGTCATGTGAGATATATCTTTAGGTATATGGATTTGTGGAGAGATATTCGCTCCAAACCTTTGAAAAAGATTTTTGTTTTTATAATATTTTTTTTATCGCTTAAAGAAAAATCAGGCTCATTATCTTGCTCCTTTTCTTAATTAGGTTTTGATACTCATAAAGCTCATCGAGTTCTAGGTACTGAGGAATGGAATGACTGCCAAAGAGAACAAGATGCCCCGAAGTTATCTAAATACTGCAATAATAAACAAAGGGTAACTTGCTTTAATATTTTAATAGGTTATTTTTATATAGTCTTTATCAGCCTGCATTGAAAAAAAAACTGCCACATAAAAAGGCTGCAAGATCTAAAAATGACTAATAGATCTAATTATAACTCAAGGAACCATATGAACTGCTTAAATAAAACAACAAAATGATAATTTTAAGAATAGGCTTATTATTCTTATTTTAGGACTACACTTAAAAATAATCCCAATTGGTGAAATATATCTAGATTCTTTGAAGTAAATATTTAGAATAGAAAACAACTAAAAATCATTGTTTTTGATAAATGTATATATTTAAATTACTTAGATTTACAGGAAACCTATAATGATAGTAGTGTTCCTATATGCCCCAAACTCAGCTTTTTTCCTATTATTTTCTTACATTTGCATTATGTATTTGTACCAACTGATGAAATAATTTTGACAAATTATTATTAACTAAAAGCACATGCCTTATTTGAATCTATTTTTAGGTTTATATAATGAATTTTTCTGTCCCAGTATCTCATATAGTATTTGACATTTTATTTAGTCCTAATATCTCCTTAGGCACCACTATATTGTGACAGATTCTCAGACATTTCTTTTTTTATTTTTATTTTTAATCAAATGTTATTGAAAAAGCTTTACGTGACACCATTATATAGTTTGAAAGAACGCATCATTGTAAATCTGTATATGATGCATAAATGCATTACTAACAGTCTAATTAAATCCCTGACCCATTTTACCCAATTTTTCTCCTTCCTTACTTGTAACCATTAATTTGATTTTGCAGACTAGATGTCTTTGTTTGATTTGGTTCGTTTGCTTGTTTGATTTCTCTATATACCACATTAGTGAAATTAAGTATTTTTTGTTTTTTCTCTTCTGACATCTCACTAAGCATAATTCTCTCTAGGTTCATCCATATTCTTGCCAATGATAGTTCATCATTTTAAAAGATATCTGTTTAGCATTCCCTTATGTGTATATATACATACATACGTATGTATATATAATATAGAATATGCATATATCACATGATGCATATATATCACTAGAGGTGTATATATGTCTGAATATGCATATACATATACATACATATGGATTCTTTATACTTTATCCACTTTATGTTAAGTAGCTGATTAGCAGTTAGGCTATTTTCAGTTCTTGGCTATTATAAATAATGCTGTAGCAATGATGTGGATGCATATATGTCTTTGAATTGGCATTATATTTTGGGGGTAAATACCCAGAAGTGGTATAACAGATTAATAGGGAATTTTGATGCTCCATTTTTGAGTAATTTCTATACTGCTTTGCATAATGGCAACACTCATTACATTCTCACCAACAGTGTATGGAGTACCCTTTGCTCTGCATATTTGCCAACACTTGTTTTTTGTCTTTTGGATGACAGTCATTTCTTATTTTCAATAACTTGGAAGTTTTGAGTACTGATGATCAGCAATTTGTAGAGTATCTCTCAGCAATAGTTTGTCTTAGGTTTTTCTCATGTTTAGATAGTGGTTATGTGCCTTATTTTGTTCTTTTAAGAGAGAAAGAAGATACTATTTTACTTCCATTTTTAGATGTTCACACTAGTGTTTTTCCCCCCTAAACCTGGGACTCAAATCTAGGGATACTGTGGTCTGCATCCATTGGAGACAATTGATCTATCCATTACTCCACCACAGTGTACCAGGTTATAAGTTTTTGGAGGAAGACCAGAGAGGATTTTCATCACATCATATAGAGAATACACATTATCAATACACAGAATAATAAAAAATACTAATTATTTTATCATATTCCACATAATTCTAAGCAAGTTAATTCTTTGATTTTTCTTCCATTTGATACTTGTTTATTCTCTATCTAAACAGGTAGAGGCAAGGTGTGTAAATAATTTCCCAGACAAGTAGTACAGTTTTACTTTGAAAACTGTCAGAATACCTGACTGACCTCTGTAACACGAATCAGTTGAAAACTATAAATAATGCCTTAGCAAGCCTAAATAAGCCTCTATTTTCATTGTTATCTTTGTTTCATTTTTAGTTTAGTTGAATTTTTATTTTGTTTATTCTATGAAAATTCTCTTTCACATTTTTGTTTATTTTAATTGAAAAGTTTTCTGATTAAAGCTTCAATATAACCAATTGGAATTTAGTCCAGTATCGCAAGATTGGTTCATTTCTATGGAGTTTAATAAGACTAATGCTCTCTGTTAGTAGATCAAGTTAAAAATACTTTTATAATCTCCATGATGAAGGGGAAGTAAAAAAAAAAACAACTTCTGACAAAAACCAATAGCCATTCATGATAAAAGCTCAAGTAAATACAAATTGAAATATTTTCTTAACAAACTTATACGTGCAATTAGATGGTATAAATCACAGAGAATTGTCATAATTACTGAAGCAGGATTACAATTATTTTTATTACAAGTGATATGGTAGTATGTCCGAATATCCTTGATTGTGGTTCTGAAAAATTATTATCCATGATCAGATCTTGCATGTTCAGACTCATAGCTGAAGTTCCCTCTGGAGACAGATTTTGGCCAAAGACAGTATACTCTGCCAATATTCTATACCTTCCATGGGGTAATTTCAATCTAATGAAAGGTCAATCCTTGTGTGGAAAGGCCAAAGGGAACTTGGCATAATTCTGAAAAGTCTTTTCAGCTCTAGAGAACCTGAACGCCCTTTCAAGTATTATGCTTAAAAGGACTTGCTAATATAATAACACTTTCTGTATACAGATGTCGATCTCAAGTTTTTTCACAAAACTTGATCTAAGATATATTTAAAGTATGCATTAAATTTATGTCAGTTACACATGAGAAAACCTCTAGAATAAAATGCAGATTATCTTTAAATCAAAATGTAGGGAAAAGTTTATTGGGAAAAAATACAAAAAACAATAACCTAAAACAAAAATGATAAATTGGACTTCATCAAATTGAAAATGCCTGATTTGGATAAACATCATTAATACAATGAATGTCATAAGCTGATATCCAATATTTTCCATGTATTTACATATTTATGCATATATTTATATCTACATGTATATAGCAAATATAATATTTATAATCTATAATCTGTGCAGATATCTCTCTATATATGTGCATATATATATAGCTGCATGTCTATATAACTATTTATATATATATGTATATCTGACAATGGATTTGAATCCAGAATAGAGTTCAATAATAAACAAAAGGAAAACATATGAATGATTAATGAAGTGTAGATCAATAAACATTAAGTAGTTAGGAGGGAAATGCAGATTTGAACCATTGTGCTCTTACAAAAATGGCTAAAATTAAAAGACTAATCACACTGAAGATTTATAAGAATATAGAACTAGAAAATTATCATAGACTATTGGAATATAGTATGGTAAAATCACCTTGGGAAATAGGATTTAGGCAGTTTAGTATACAGTGAAATACATCTGTATAATTCCACTCTCAGATATTTACTAGAACTTAATAAAATAGATAAATAAAAAATACTTTAGGAATTTTTTTTCAAAATAGCCAAATAATGGAAACAGTTCGAATACCCATAGCAATCAACTGTTTAACAATTGTTACATTTTAAAATGAAAGATTGTATTAACTAGTATTAGGAAAAACAAATTACTGATACATTCGATAAAATATATGACTCTCCAATACTATACAGACTTGTCAGATTAAAAAATGTATGTAATGCATTATTTAATCTTTTAATTGATTATATTGAAGGGATATTCCATTATAACATTAGTTTTAAGGTGTATACCATAGCAAGTCAATATCTGTATATATTATAAATTTACCACCATTTCAGCTTTTCCTTCACCTTAAAATTAATCCCATTAACCCTGTTTGTTCCCATCTCTCCTTCCTGTCCTACCACTTTCATTTGCTTTTCCTTTTAGCTAGAAGTCTGTTGTTTGATTTAGTTCTTTTTTGATTAAGTAATTTTTATTTAATTTGGTTCATTCCTTTGCTTGGTATCTTTATATATCTCATGTAAGTGATATCTTACAATGTCTATTTTTCTCCTTCTGGCTTATTTCATTCACTAAGCATCATTCCCTCCAGGTCTAACCATACTGCAACAAGTGGCAGGATTCACCCTTTTTGATAGCTTCAAAATATTCCATTGTGCATGTATCACATCTTTTTTTATCCCCTCATCTGTTGATGGGCATCTAGATTGTTTACAACTTGTGACTATTGTAGATAAGGTTGCAATGAACATGGAGATGCATTATCTCTGTGAATAATTATTGTTTTAGGGTATATATCCAGGAGAGGAATAACTAGGTCATATATAATTTATACTGTTAATTTTTTGAATAATCTCTGACTGCTCACCATAATTGTTGCATCACCTTACATTCCCACCAACATTGCATAAGAGTTCCCCTTTATGCACATCCTCTCTGTCCTCTCCAACACTTGTTGCTTGTATTCTTTAGATAATAGCCATTCTCACTTGTGTAAGGTGATATTTCATTGTTGTTTTGATTTTCAGTTCTCTAATGCTAAGAGAGGTAGAACATCTTTTCATGTGCCTATTGGCTAGCTGTATGTCTCCTTTACACAAGTGTTATTAAGGTCTTCTGGTCGTTTTTTTTTTTTTTGCATTGAGTTTAACGAGTTATTCATATGTTTTTTGACCACTTGTCAGATGTACAATGAGCACATATCGTCTCCAAATCAGTAGGATGTCTTTTTGTTTTTATAAGAGCTTCTTTTACTTTGCAGACACTTTTTAGTTTGATGTAAAGCCATTTGTTTATTTTGAGTTTTTTTACCCTTGTTATTGAATCAATTTCCCAAAGACATCACTTAGGTCAATGTCCTGTAGTGTTTACCTATGTTTTTTCCTATGTATTTTATGGTTTCCAGTCTTACATCCATGTCTCTGACCCACTTTGAATTATTTTTTGTGTATGGTGTTAACAAAAATGGAATTGTTATACTGCCTGACTTCAAACTCTATTGTAAAGCAATGATAATCAAGTATGCCTGGTATTGAAATAAAAACAAACATTATAGATCAATTTCTTTGTGTTATCTATTTCTTTCAAAAACGTCTTATAGTTTTCAATATATAGGTCTTTCATTTCTTTGGTTAAGTTTATTTCAGGGTATTTCATTCTTTTTGATGCAACTGTAAATGGAATTGTTTTTCTGAATTCTCTTTCTGCATTCACATTACTTGCATATAGAAATAATTTTCGAATATTAATTTTATAACCTGTCACTTCACTGTATTTGTTCATTACTGTTAGCAGCATTTTACTGGAGTCTTTCATGTTCTCTGCATTATCATATCACTAGTAAATAGTGATAGATTCACTTCTTCCTTCCCACTTTAGATAATATATATTTTTCTCATCATATTGCACTAGCCAGGACTTCCTGTGTTATATTAATTGATTTTTTATTGTAGTAATTATTCTACACATTAAAATAATTTCCTATGTATAGGTTTCTCATTTCTTAGATATATTTCAACATACCATGCCCTCAACCAAATCACCTAGTGTTCTTCCTCACTGTCCAGTGGCTTCCACCACTATTTGCCACTGCCCACCCCATTCCCTCTTGATAACCTCAGTTCTGTTGCAAATGTTTCAGGGTTGGTTATGTTTCAACTGTTCCTTTGTTTTGTCTATTCACATTCCACCTATGAGTGAAGTCATCTGGTATCTATTTTGTTCTTTTGATCTGTTTCACTTAGCATAAGCCCCTCTAATTCCATCCATGTTGATTCAAATGACAGGGCTTCATCTCTTCTAAAGGCTGTGTAGTATTCCATTGCATATATGTACCACATATTCTTTATCCATTCATCTGATGTTGGGCACTTAGTTAATGTCCAGTTCTTAGCTATTGTGAGTAGGACCACAATAAACATGGAGAGACGTACATTTCTGTGGAGGGTGCTTTTGTGTATTTTGGGTAGATGCCCAGAAGTGGAATAATGGGATCATATGGGATTTCCATCTTCAGTTTTTTGAGGAGTCTCCAAACTGTTCTCATAAGAGTCATGCCAATTTGCACTCTCACCAACAGTGCAAAAGTGTTGCCTTTTCTCATCATCATACCCAGAATTTGTTGCTTCTAGATTTTTGGATAACAGCCAGTCTTTCAGGTGTAAGGTTATAGCTCATTGTTCTTTTAATTTGCATTTCTCTGATAGCCAGCAAGTAAGAACATAATTTCCGGTGCCTGTTGGCTATCTGTATATCCTCTTCAGAAAAGTGCCTCTCCAATTCTTCCTCCCATTTTTTTTTTTATTGGATCACCTGTTCTTCGTTGTTGAGTTTGATGAGTTTTATCTACACTCATTGTTTGTAGAGGTTTTAACATAAAAGGGTGCTGAATATTGTTAAGTGCTCCTTCTTTATTAAGGTGATAATGTGGTTTTTGTCTTCCTTTTTGTTGCTATAATGTATCACATTTATTGATTTTCACATGTTAAACAATTCTTGCTACCTGGAATAAATGCCACTTGACCATGGTGTAGCTGGATTTGGTATGCTAGTATTTTGTTGAGGATTTTTGCATCAATATTCATCAAGGGTATGGACCTATATATGTATATGTGTATATATATATATATATATATGTATTTTTTTTTTTTTTTTTTTTTTTTTGGTGACGTCTTTGTCTGGTTTTGGAATCAGGGTAATATTTGCATCTATAATGTGTTTGGAAGATTGCCCTTTTCAATTATTTGCAAAAACTTGTTAAGGATTGGTATTAATTCTTCTTTGAACACTTGGTAGAATTCAATGGTAAAATCATCTGGTCCAGGCATTTTGTTCTTGGAGAGATTTTTAATTACTGTTTAATTTCCTTGTTTGTGATCTAGGTGTTCGGAATTTTTATTTCTTCCTGGTTTAATCTTGGAATGTTATACATTTTCAAGAATGTGTCCATTTCTTCTAGGTATTTAATTTGTTTCCATACAAGTGTGCAATATATCCTCTAATAATCTTCTGTATTTCTATTGTATCAGTTGTGATTTATCCTCTTTCATTTGAGATTTTATTTATTTGGATTTTCTCTCTCCTTTTTTTTTTGCATTTCTGGCTAGTAGTTTTTCTATTTTTTTTTTTTTCACTTCCATAAAACAAACTTTTGGTTTCACTAATTTTTTGAATAGTCATTTTGATTACTATTTCACTGATTTTTGCTTTTAGTTTTATTACTTCTTTTCTTTTACTAAAATTTTGGTTCTTCCTCTCTTCTTTTTCTAGTTCCTTTCGATGAAGGTTTAGGTTTTCTGTTGTTCTTATTTGTTAGGTGTGATTGTATGACTATAAATTTTCCCTCTTTATATTGCTTTTACTGTATCCCACAGATTCTCATGGATTGTATGTTCATTTTCATTAGACTCAAGGTATTTTTTTTAATTTCACCTTTGATTTCTTGTTTGACACTATAATTGTTTAGTAATATGTTGTTTATTCTCCATTCCTTTTTAGTTTTGACTCTCTTCTTCTTTTAGTTGCTATCTAGTTTGATGGCATTGTGATCTGGAAAGATGTTACATATAATTTCAATCTTTGTAAATTTATGGAGACTTGACTTGTTTCCCAGTATATGGTCTATCCTTGAATATTCCATAGATCCTTAAAAACGTACAAGTTATTGTTTTATGGTAAAATACTTTACCTCTGTCTGTTGAGTCCATCTCTTCTAATTTATTATTTAATGCTATTATTCTTTTATTAATTTTCTGTTTGATCTGTCTTTTACTGTGTGTGGCATATTAAATGTATTATTGTGTTGCTGTCTATATCTCCTTTCAGATCTTTTAATATACTTGGATGCTCCTTTATTGGATATATATACATTAATGAGTGTTATGCCTTCTTGTATTGATCCTTTTATCATTACAGAATGACCATCTTGATCTTTTGTTAACTTTTTTGATGAAGGTCTATTTTGTGTGAGATGAGTATTTCAGTTCCTATTCTTTTAGTTTCAGCATTGGCTTGGAGTACCATTCTTTATCCCTTTAAGTCTATGTTTATCTCTGGATCTTAAGTGAGCAAACTGCTACAGTTGGGTTTTATTTCTTAATCCAACTAGTCATTCTGAGCCTGTCGATTGGTGAATTCAGTCCATTTCCATTCAGAGAGAATATTAAAATTTGAGGACTACTGTTGCCATTTTGAATTTTGTTTGTGGCTTTGTCTGCCTAGTTATTCCCTTGGTTACTTTTATTGAATTTCTACTTTTTGATTTAGGTAGAAGAGCTTATTTTAACATTTCATGTAGGGGAGCTTTTGTGGTAGAAAATTCCTTAAGCTTTTGTTTGTCATGGATACCCTTATTTCTCCCTCAGATCTGAGAGTTTTGTCAAATATAGTATTCTTTACTGACAACTTTTTATCTTGGATTATTCTTAAGACATTCTATTCTGTCCAGGCCTGAAAGCTCTCTGTTGAGAAATCTAGTGATAGTCTCATGTGTATATCCTTTGTTATTCTTTTTTCTGTTATTGTTGTTGTTGCTCATTTGTTTTTTTAACCTGGGTACCTTTGGATTCTGTACTTGTCTTGAGTGTTTGATAGTTCCACAGTTCTATGCCTTAGTGTACATCTTTTTTGCATTTAGATAATTGAGTGTTCTGTTTGTCTCATTCACTTGTATGTTCATTTCCTTCCCCAGGTTTGGGCACTTTTCTATTGTTTTTATTTATTTATTTATTTTTAATAGGATCGCTGTTCCCTCCTTTTTTTCTTCAAACTTTGGGATTCCCATTATTCATTGTTGCCTTTCCAAAATGAGTCATATAGTTCTTGAAGTTGTTTTTCTTCTCTTGTTTTTCATTTTTTGTTGTCGCTTGTTTGCTTTTTTTTTTTTTTTTTACCTTTTTACATTTTACATGTTCTTCCAGGTGGCTTTTCTCTACATTTCCACCCTACAGATCACTGATTGTATTCTTCATTTCTTCAAATGTTATTCCAGTTGTCTATTATTCTTGATCTAACTTATGGCACTCATTATCTCTTAGATCTCTGTTATCTTCTTATATAAACATTCAATTCTCTTCTCTTCCTTGATTATATTTTTTAGCTCATTGACTTGTTTTGCTGAGTTTTCTTCTATTTCTTTGATCTGTTTTTCTGATTTTTTTTTATCTCTGTTTCTTTATGATTGTACTTGGAATTACTTATCTATTAGAGAGAAACAATCTTTCACATTTTTTCCAGCTGGTCTCTGATGGGATACCTTCCTACGTTTGCTTGGTTTCTTGAGATTTCAGGATTTTCTTTTTTCTGCTGTTCTTGGTGTACTGCCACATTTTCCCTTGTTGATAGGTGGCATTTTAGCTTCGTTTAATATCTTTATTTCTCATAAGCTTCTTTGCTGTGTTGATAGGTGAAGTATGCTTTCTGGAGAGAAGTGCTGCTGCCTTCAGGTGGGCCTGGGTGAGCCCAAATCTGCTGGCATCAACCAGGCCAACCCTTTTCTCTAAACCTCCAGAATTGGCTCAAGCAGCACTTACAGTGCAGTATTAGAATTCCTCTCCTTTGGAGCTGGACCCCAAATGAGCTTGGTGGGGCATGGAGAGTGCTGTTCTCCAGGTGCTATAACTGTTTGTGGGCTGGAATTTCAGATCCGGCCCCCTTTATTTGGGCTTTCCCTCTAGTCAGTGATGAGTCTCCAATTATCTTCTTGCTCTGTCCTCTTTATCTGCAAATGTAACTCTTTGAAGAGTAAGCTACCTATTGCCAGAGAATAATCAGCTCTAAAACCTCAATAATCCGTGCCTGTTGCTGCTTGCTTCAACTGTTGTTTGCATGAACTCACCCACCTCTGACTCACAGGTATCTATACTCCCTTCTGGACAACTCTAAATGCTGTCCAGTCATTCCCATGTTATTGGGGTTCTGTCACTCTCCCTGTCCATCTCTTAGCTGGAAAGAAAGCTGTCTTTATCTCCCCTGCTCAGATAGTGTTCTGCATCTGCTATTGTTTTTCCTCCACTTTTTCTTTTTGAAGGAAAAAACATTCTTTAATTTAAATGAAGCTTAAGAACAGGCAAATTAATCTATGATGATAAACATAATGTCAGTGATGTTCCTCTGCTAAGAACCCTGAGAAAACTTTTCAAAATAATCAAGAGTTTCCATGCAGTGATTAACTGATGGCTGCATAGTACATGAGAATATAGATTTATTGCAACGCATTTATCTGAATACTTAAAGTCTGTGCACTTTATTAAAGACATTTTATACTTTATATGTAATTTATAGTCTAATTAATGTGTTTAACATATCTTAATAATTTTGTATTCAACATAATCACTTTAATTTATAAGGGAGTTTAATCATTTTAATTATATTTTCCTCTGAGAATTTTATAAAGAACGAGTCAGACTTCGGTTATCTGAAGACCATTGGTATTGTATTTTTTTTTTTTTTCTTTCGGTTTCATTGTAGAATCTTTGGTGGACTATACTAAACAATATGTTTGGGTAGATTTAGATAAAGAAACTAGTTGCGAGTAATACTTTCTGTCTCAGAGTGCTTTGAAATTACTCTTTAGAATCACCTCTTAGTCTATGAATGCAAAAGGTGTATTATCCACATGCACGATACCTGAAAGAGATTTTTATGATAAATTGGTCTTGGGAAAGTTAGTAAGACATTCCCTAAGTAACTGTTGATCAAAGAGAGAAAGAACCAGACCCCGGTTGATAGTTAAGAGCAATGGGTCATGAAAAGACAAAATATTAGGTGGAAACTTAGCTTCCCATTCATTATTTTCTATGTTGAAAGAATGACACCAAAGCAGCAATTTTCTAACAATTTGTGCTAAGAGAAAAAGAATATCTCACCTCATGGGTGAATGAAAGATAAACATTGAGACATAGTTCAATACCTTCTTGTTCCATTGGTTCTGGTATATAATTGTCTGCAGACAGCACATGTGCTTTCTACTTCACTAGATTGACTTTTATGAGTCCAAACCACCTCTCATCCCACTAAGTGATATCTTTACCTTACCTTTAATACAGTTATTATGGTTATTCACCTTTTATTTCAGTTTCCCTACATCAATTGACTAGAGACACACCATGACAACCTTTATGATTTTGCCATTAACAAGGGTGATATCTTGATCATCCTCTCTCAGCATCCTTTGTCAATCTTCTGTTAGTTACAAACCTATTCAAGAAGCATAGCTGTTAATTGCTGACACCTCAAATAGCCCAAATGTCATAACATGTTGAAAATGCTGGATTATTTATATTCTTGCTTCCATAGTACCATTTCAACAGACCTTTATTGTTTCATTTTAATGTTACGATTCACAGAAATATACTTTTAAAACAGTATGAAAACTTCTGGGAGAATAACACAGGACTGATTTGTTAACTTGAAGTCTGTGGTAAAATGAGGTCTTTAGCCTGCTCTCCGAACGTATTTATTATACACCACTTTCCTCCTGTATTTTACTTATCTATATAACAACCAGAGATATCTTTAATACAAATTTTATTATATCATTTCCTTGCTTAAAAACACATGCTGTTTTCTCTTGTATCTAGGTAAAGATCACAAACAATATTGGTTAGAAAGTGTTAAATGAGCTGATACCTGAGAAACTCAGCAGACTCATCCTTGCAACCTTGTCCCTTGAGTCTGTCTTCCAGTAATACCGACATTTTTTCAATTTTCTAAATGTTCACCATGGCACTCTTATCACAGAATTTCTGCACTTGTGTTTCTTTAGCCCAGAATAATTCAATATTTTATTCCTCCACAAACCTTACTCCAAGTTCAACTATTTAACATGGGATTTCCATGAAAATACTAATTCATCAGGGCTATGACGAGTCACAACACACTATAATTCTCTTCGTTGTATATGTATGTGTGTGTGTAAATGCACATGGCATTTCTACATTACATATTGGCATGTGTGTAAATACATACAAATTCCTATATGCACACACATATAGTAAGATGTGTGTGTGTGTGTGTGTGTTTACCCTTGTTTCTTTTATTTATATTTCTGTTACATTTGATTAAAGTTTGCCTTTCTTGTGCAATTGTATGTTCTATGAGAGCAGGAAACAAGTTACTTAAGTTAGATTTTCTCATTATTTTATTGTCAATACCTACAGAATGCCTAAAATTTTGGACTCTTATTAAATATTGAACAAGTGAATAAATTACAACATCTATTTTATATTCTGTATTACTCTAAAGGTAATTTCATGTGTATAAGTCCGCATACACAGGAGAGTTTTGATAATTTAGAAAACCTGCAAATGCTTGAAAAATTAATGAGGGAATAAAAAAGATGCCAGATGTTTCTTCCATTTGGTAACTGTCTGGACCTTGAAAACAATCTTTTAATACAAGTCTTTGTGTTTCCTTAATCCATATTTTTACTCTTAATTTTTTTTAAAGTATTCTGAAAAGAACATAATGAATCTAAAGACATCTAACCCCATGAGGAAGAAAATGATCTTAAATTGGATTAAAAGTTAATGAAATATTTTACTACTGCATTTTACCATAGCATTTGAAACTTGTGTCTGAGCATCCTAATAATTTTAAAATCACTCTCCTCATCTCGATCAGCAAAGGGCTATGAAAAAGTTCTCATTTTATGATCCAGAACATCTCATGCAAAAGAAAAGAAATTAGGTTATTAAAGGAAGGTGCTGTATAACTTGCCTAATGGCCTGTAATCTGCTGAAAGTACAGCTGCGGTGGGCTGTTTAACAGGTGCTATGATTATGGAGCATAACAAACATGTTAGACTTTGTAGTGCATTTAATACCTTATAAACAATTGGACTAATTTGGACAAGGCTAATGGATTAGTTCAAATGACATTGTTATAAAAGTTCTGTGATTATGTTGTGCAAATCTGATTGAAATTCCATGCTTAGCAATGTGTTTTGCTTTAAAATCAGTTGAATACTATTTTTAATATGCCAGCATTAAATTTGAATGTAATTTTTCCCATATATAACCTTTTACTTTTGAATTGAGATAATCATTCTCATGGTAGTCTGGAAGTTTCCACCAGCACAAAACTGGTTTAGAATGTTTCAGTAGTTTTACCATAATAGCCCATGTACTCTGAAAATGGGCATAAATTCCTGCCTTGAAACTATCCAAGCAAGTAATTTGGGATTTATCCTGCCAAGCTGCCAAGAAATTAGCCACACATGTGTTGTTTAAGCACTGTTTAGTAAAGTGACAGGATTTTATGCATAGATTTTAAGCCAATTAATAACTGAAGGAAATGTTTTTATTGTTTTTTCTGAAATGACTGAATACTAGAATATTTGGGCAAAGACAGCAATCTGAGAAAGAAAAATCCTAATTAATAACATGAAGATATGCAAATTCATTAAAATTCTTTAAGAATATAGAATGAATATAAGGGTCATTTAGGAAAAAAACAGGAATGATAGTCATGTGACATAGGCAGTGATACAGCAGGCAGTCAACTGACAAAGTATTAGGAGGCATGAGCTTGATGAATCAGCAACTCAGAAGATAATACCTGCAACTAAAGGTGTAAATTTAGGGGCCACTTGCAACTATATTCTGAGTCATTTGAGTAGACCCATTGAGCAGAGGAACTCAATTAAAAATAATCATGGTAAGAGGTGGAAAAGGCCTCAGTGTCAACTACTGAAGAACCATTGCATAGGCATAGAAAGAAAAAAAAAAGAATAGTAGTGAGATTGAAACAAGAAAGGAGAGTTAGTTGTATCATAAAACAAGAGACTTGGAAATCAAAAATAGTAGTGCCCTGAGAAGCAAAAACCAGAGTTTCAAGGTTATATTGAATGTTGTTGAAAAATAGCAGGTCATCAGACATGGTCAAGCTGGTTGAGTTGTAACAGTAGATGCATAGTTGGAGTGGGTTAAATCATAAATTGAGATTCATATGTCTAGCAATATGTGAGCAAGATGGACTAAAAAAATAAATTACATTTTCTGTTAATTACCTAAAAATTCTATACAAAAATGATGAAATAACAACTAAAATTCAATGCTGAACTTTGAGGAATTTAAGGGAGAAATTATGGAAATGGAGATAAACTGAAACCATGATTGGCAAGATAATATTACTACTTGAATTAGATTTTATCACATTGAAACACTCTAGAGTGATAGTCTGATCATCTAACTTAAAAAGTTAGAAAAAAGTGCAGACAAAATCAAAAGACAGTAGATAGCGAAATAAGAACAAAAGTTCTAAAAATAACACTAAAACAAAATTTTATAGATATTCGATAATACTATACCTCTGACAAACTGAAGAAAAAGTATAAATATAAAACTATAGGAATGTAAAGTGAGAAATTTTTGGAATGACTATAGATACTTTTATCAGTTCAGATCTCAAAAAAAATGTCAAAACTGAAAATTTGAAATTTTTAGAAAAATATAGCTCACCAAACTGATCTAAGAAGAAATAAAATATATAATTAGAACTAAGCATATTTTTGCAGTGTTGGAAAATATCATGCAAGGTCATTTATTTCATTTTAACAGTCAATTTTTCTCAAATTTCCAGAACAGTTCATATGTATCTTATGAAAACTATTCTTAGAAAAAAATCATTTAAAAAGAAATCTTCCCAAATCAATTAAAATACTGGTATAATCTTAAATTCAAATCTAGAAAACACAATATATGTAGTTCTAAGCCAATCTAGTGAATATGATATAATCATACATAAACAAATTTTCTAATATCTTTAAAATACAGTCAGTTGAGATCAATTTAAAATGGAAAGGTTGACATTAGAAAATAATGAGGTAATCATATTAGTTATTAAACTATGAAGCTCAGTGGAGGCAACAATTAATTGTATACATTTTATATGAACAGCAGAGGAAAAACTAAGTAAATAATTTCATAGTGTAAGTTCTGTTTGCCAGAAACCTCAAGCAACATAATATTCAGTGGCAAGAACATATTATACTTAATGTAAAGAAATAAATGGGTCATCTGGTATCACCTCATCACATACACACATGTACACACACAGACACACACTCACACATGCACATATGCGTGCACCCTATAGTTACATACATAAAAGGCATAAAGATTAGAACAGAATAAATAAAGACATCACTATGCACACTCAATAAGATGCTGGATGGTGGTCTGCTTGTAAAATCTCTCATACCATTGATCATCATGTTTGATGTGACTGATCTGGCTGCTTAAGCTGGTGTCACCTAACACTATTTTGGCTGCCTGAATATCCCTCCTAAATGTGTCCACTCAATCATAGAGGATCAACTGTCCTTGAGAAAGAAAATTCTTTCATTAAGGGTTTACCATAGCAGTGCCCACCTGCCAAGACCTCTAAAGAACCTCTCTAAGTTCATGACACAACCAATTCATGGCCAATTGCATGTGACACTCTGCCTGTTTTTAAAACAACAACAAAAATCACACACACACACATACGCACACAAACTTGTATACCCTTGAAACAGATTTAAAGAAGACATTATAAAGAAATAGATAAGATTTACAAAAGCAGTAGAAATTTAAGGAAACTAATAATTTTGAGAAGATGAATAAGACCTTTTCAGATATAATTCAAAACTGTAAGTAAGAAAGTAAGGAAACTGAAATATCAAGAGAGAAATAACATTTTAAACAGATTCAACATCACAATGTCTGTTGTCTCTCATATTAATATATGAATTTATAAGAAAATCAGAGTAATATGATAGACATCGACAAGCTGGGTTTTATAAGGAAGAACAAAGGCAAGAATACTGAAGATTATTTTGAAGAAAACAAGTTTAGATATATTATCTGATTAAAAATTGTTGATGACTAACATTTCCAACCATAATCGAGTAATTGGGACCACAATTGCCACTCTGCCAGAAACAAGTTAACAATAGAAGAAAATGCAACAACTTTTAAACACTGGACAAAGGCAGTATTCAGCCCTAGTCAACTTTTCTTGGGCACTGCCATCTACCTATTTCTTAATCCATAAATTGGGAAAGGAAATCTTCAATCTTTGAAGAGAAAGGTATCAAATAAAGTAGAGTCAGGAAAGCACATTGTTGATATTGTCATTGTCATCATAATGACCATTGTCACTGTCATCATCATGACCATTGTCATTGTAACCATGCCCATGTAACTCACTATGGTTGTCGTGAGCAATATGAAAATGAATAGGAAGGAGACTAAATACATTCATATAATAACAAACATAAGAGAGAAATGTAACATGTTAAAAAAAAGATTAAAAAAACATTCTGGGAAAACACACACACACTCAACAGAAAAGAAGGAAATTTAGTAAGAAAACAACATACTTTAGAAGAAATATAACAGAATGGTATGCTTAATTATACCCCAAAATAAATCTGAGCTTTTAAGAGTCCTTTAAATATAGTCAATGCATGTCAACTCACAAAACGTATAACATAAAAATTATTTTTTTTCATATAAATGATACTGACAAGCCCATTTCAGCCATATGTTGAAAAAATTACCTTCTGTTAAAGTGTATTGTTTTTCAAAATGAAGTTAAAATTTTTATTGAAGTAACACTGCATTATAACATTACCTACGTCTCAGGTGTGCATCATTATAAATCAATATCTATAAATTCTACTATAAGTTGACCACTAAATGCCCTAATATCTATTTTTATACTTTATTAAACAATTCCTCACACCCAGGCAACATTAATTTCTTCACTAATTTGGAATTGTTAAATTATTGCATAGCCATATGGTGGAATAATGTACATAGTACAATTTTGAATTTCTGTCACACCCTTGTTAAATAGTGGTTAGGTCTATCTCCTTCAAGGGAGCATATACCACATACTTCTGGGTTCAAGTTCTGGGTCCAGGGGGAAACAGCCAGTGTGAACAACTAAATAAAGATAAAAATAAAATGATAAAAAATAAAAAATAAAATGAAATTTTGCTTTTAAAGGAATCCAAAATAAGATATGAAAGCATTGCATTAAAATATTATGAATATAAATATATACAAATATTTACATATGTATCATATAAATGTGCTTTCATAATAATATAGATATGCAACTTTGCATTAAATATGCATTGATAGTTACTTTAAGGAAATAAATAGAATGTCTAACACTAAATATTAAACTGCATATTATGGAGTTTCTGATTTTGTATTTTTCTCAAGTTTCCAAATTCTACTTAGGTGACATTTATAATTCATAAAAAATATATATTATAAATTTGAACAAAGGGGAGAAAGTGTAAAAACACCAGGAAAGAAGATATCTATCTGTGTTTGACTAACATCAGAAGTTGATACATTAGCAAATTCACATAGGGGACTGTGGATTCCTTCAGTGGGGTCCTATATTCATGGTTTTATCTAAACATAATTACTTTCTAATGTTCCCACCTCTAAAATCATCACACAGAATGTTAGTTCTTCAAATATGCATCCAAGGCTGGGGAACACACACATTCTATTCATAATGTAACTTCTAATAGAGTGTGGCAAACTGAAAACTTGAAATGAGCTGACATTTAACCAGGAGTCAGAGGGTAGATGGCACATCTGGCTTGTGATCAAAGAGTTAGGGTCCCATTTGACAAGTGAAATAAATACCTGATGGTTCCCTAGTAAATACTAGTAGTCTACAGAAGTTATGGTTACAGTAAGCAGTAGAAAGAAGCAAAATTAGGTATCTGTGAAAGTCAAACTGTTGGAGACAAAAAAAACCAAACAAACACAGAATGATTAAATGCATCTGATATTTTTTCCTAGTAATGATTTTTAATGAAATTATAATATTTTTTTCCTCAAGAAGCACCATTTCACACTGATTTTTTTGTGGAAGACAGCATGATGTCAGGAGAGTCATCGTTAGTGTTTGTGACACAAACCTCAGAATCGAATATGGCTCACATCAGGCATTCATTCACCTGATCTACAGTTTTCTGTTACAAAGATGAAAACTGGAAAAAAATGGGCTCTTCAGCATTTGTTTTTTTAAAACCCACAATTTCTATTAGTCACTACACTGCAAAAGCTTTCCTTCTGATCACACTATTCTCAAGACTATCTTACCTTGATGACAACTGTTCTCTGTAGTTGACATGTTGCTACCTGGTTTTTGTCACTCTAGGATTCAAACAGTTCCAATAAAACGAGGAATTTCATTTTGGAATCAAAATATTCTACCATCTTTCTAAAACTATAGCAATAAAACAGCAGTTTTCAAATTGGCTGAATCTGTGTTCAAAGCATTTTCCAAAATGCCTTGTGTAAACCAAACAAACTAAAGACTACCTCTATGTTGCCTTCTGGTCTGCATTTAGATAGTAGCTAAGATTATGAGGACTCTCTTTTATATTTTTTATGTTAGTTGTATAAATACTTTGATTAATTTCTGTACTTCAAACTGGGGAATTGAGAGTATCTCAACTTCATTTACCATAGACATGATTGAATCATGGTTATAACCCAATAATAAAAACAAAACAAAATAAATAGCATTTATAGCCATTTATAGTTGAGTTAGTATAAAGATGGAAAAAAAAATCTGTTCAGTTTATCCAATTAATATATTTAATCAATACAAAATTATCTTCCACTGTATATATAATACAGTGTCCTGTATGTATAATACAAGAAGCATATATTCCCATAGATACGTCTTAGATTAGTGCTGTTATAAATTAACAAAATATTTCATTCTTTCATTGTCTAATCTTTATCCTTCAAATACTTTATCCCCTGAGGTATATGAGAATCTGATTCTAGAAATTAATCTGAAGATTGTAAAGGGTAAAAGAGGAGAGTCATTGGGAGGAAAGGCATTACTTTGCATGAGAGCACTTCAGGTGTAGTTTTGTAAAAGATTAAAAACATTCTCAGTATTTCAGTGGTGAAGAAATTTACAGCCTTGTTGGTAGTAAATTGTATTTTCATTACATAGAGTCATCCATGTTCTCCTGTTTCCCACACTCACAACTAAAGGTTTATGTTAGTCCTGGGAAGTACGCAATTTTTAAATTTAAATTTTCTTTAAATCAGACTGCAGCTACAAGATGCAAGTACATTTAAAACAATAATAGGAGTTTCATGATTCTTTAACAAAGACCTCAACTGATTTTCATCAATTATATTTTCATTTCATTATCTGTCCCAAAGGAATCAGCCTACTCCATAGTCTTGAATATCTTATGAGCCTTAAATTATCCTATAATAGTACCCACTCTGACCACAAAAGATTTGCCTTCTCTCCACCTAAATTTGTAGATGACATCAAAGATAATTTTAAGCAAGTATTTTGATACCGTGTCCCCTCCGCTAATTCTAATTACAATGTCACTGCCTTTAAACCCATTCAGGTTAGAAAACCACCAATTCTTCATTCACATTACCCTTGAACTGTAATGTCTTAACTGTTGCCAGAGCAGTTCGCTGCAGAGAATAGAATCCATTCTTGCTAGTTTAAGAAGGCAAGTAATTATTTAAAAATATAGACCAGGGAACAAGATTTGGATCATACACAGTGAGAAATAGCCAGAAAAGAAACTTAGTGGCACTGTTTTAACACCTGTGTTGCAGGCACCTGACAATTGATGCCTCTAGCAAAAAGACCAAGATTCCAGAATATTCGTCATAGATGCTTGAGAAGAACTAAAAGACACAAACTACTCACACAGGTCTATTTTAAAACATTTATCTCTTCTGTGTGAAAGTTTCATGTGAGTGCATTTATAAGAAGAAATAGCTTCAAAGGAATTTAGGAAATGTTGCTGGTTTAACTTTTGTAACTATAACTTCTGGGGCACATGAAATGAAGCTGGAAAGTGGAATGAAGACCAAGAGAACTTGAACAAGTATTAAATACCTTTGGCTTTCTCACTTTAAATATGACTGTGACTTACAACATTTTGGATGAGTTGAATGTATATAGTCTATCTTGGGGAAAAAAATGATATTATAAGGAAGAATATGATTAATGATCTAACATCTCAGTTTACCTGATTAAGTATTTTCCTCTCAGCTGGTCTCTAGATAGTATTTGGTGTTCATTTTGCAACACAGTTGGAACTAAATTATATCAAATACAAAAATGTACAAATCTCAAAGAGTATAAAATATGAATGATCAGTTGTCACCTAAGAAAAATCTTGAAAAGATAAACTAATTCTGCAATGAGTGATGCATTTCATAGGTAATTAATTATATATTGTACTTTATTTCAAAATAAAAGCTTAAAATAGTTCTCTGTGTCCTGAAATGAGAAAAATATCCATTTATTCGGCTGCCAGTGTAAAAGAATGGATAATGACACTATCAAAAGTATGCACAATGTTTAAGGCAGGGATTTTGTGATAGGAAATAAATAATGAGTTAATTTAAGAAAGTTCTATAAATGATTTGAAGAACTTTATCTGCATATCTAGGGTACTCTACCACTTTGCTTATAATCCTTAATATTCTATACTAGGACACCAAAATGGGTTTATTATTTAATCAATCCCAGATGTGCCAAGACAAGAAGATCTTGAAGTTATGATTCCCACATTCTATTGCGTTTCCAGTCCACTTGGGAAAGAATGAGAAAAAGAAGTGTTCAAAATTAGTTTTCTAACCATTAAGCTCTGATCTTCTTTGAGTATATAAAAGTGGTCAAGTTGAAGACACAATATGACAAAAAATTTTTTTGGAGAAAATTTTAGTATAGTGTGAGTCTGACACCTTTTAAGGCAGTTGTAATAGGGGATGATGCTTCATATCTTTTACTAATAATGTGTTTGATTTAGAAAACTTGGCCTGTTTTCTTTGACTTCTTAGGAGGAGTACAGTGATTGGTTCTAACACATGTCTAGGAAAGCCTGAAAGTCTGAGAGGGTGGTTGACTGACTTCTAATTAACTGAGGTGAATTATTGTATAAGAAACAGTTTTCACATTCAAGAGTTTATCTAGACAAAAGATGTGCAAATATATTTTCTTTAGAAATAAGCCATAAAGAGAATTGATCTAAAGTTGTCTTCCCTGATGAAGCTCAAAACAACAGCTTCTTTGTGGGGCCTACTACCATAAACTAAAAGTTGAGAACAGAGTGCTAAGCAGTCAAGTATAAATGTTAAGGAATCTACAGAGGAATAACAGCGATGGAGATACTCTGAAAATCCTGAAAATTCAACCCCAAAATATTTTCTTTGGCTCTATGAAACCAACCTAAGCTCTTATCACTGTTAAATAATATATTTCCCAATTCTCCTCCCAAGACCTCTTCCCCTCAACCACAGAGAAATCAAAAAATGAGGCTTAAGTATTAGGAAAGAGTAAAACATAGAAGAAAGCAACACTGGTGAACAGAAGAAAAATCATTACACGTTTCTCTACCTATTTTAAGCTTCTATATAAGAAGCAGTTTATATAGTATATACAGTGTTGCATAATAAGGCTGTACACATGAAACCTATATGATTTTATAAATCTGTGTAATTTCACTAAAATTATTCTAAAAAAACACAAAAACAGCATAAGCTCTGAGAGAAAGGTTTCTTTTTAATTTTTAATAAAGTTTACAGATGTGACTACACACTAGATTAGTCATATTTATTATTTAGCTATGGTTTCCTGGAGCCTAAAATGATCTAAAAACTTGTATTTAAGCATCAAGGAAAGTCTAGTGAATTATCATAAACTTTACTCAAAAGTGCATGGACAAATTAGAGACACAGAGTGGGTTAATATGGACAACGTGAAGGAAAAAATGTTACACTATTATTGCATTCTTGTGCATTCTATAAGATGAAAGTAAAGCCAAAGTTAGTAATTATTTGAAAGTATTAGTTTTTTTTGTTTCTCTCACTCAAAAACATGCAACCACACACACATATTTAAATCATCTTTATAATAAATATGGAAAATTAAATATAATAACTGAATATATGGTAAAAAGCAATCTTTTCAGAATATATAATATTTAATGATCTAATTTAGACTTACTGCATTTTATATTTTAATATTACCTAAAAATATCTTGTCTATGTTCATGATATCCTGGAAACGCCCCATATTCAAATCTGTGCCAATCACAGTCTTTCAGCAGGCTTGCTGGCACAGGGAATAGGCAAAATTAACTTCCTTTTGTAATCCACCAAAAGACTCTGAAAAGGCTCTATATGCAGCTCTAGCTTCCTCACAGTCACAGTCCTTTAGCAGTCTTCAAGGTCCAGAATTATAGTAAAAGACATTCTCATTTCCAATCATAAATATCTTAAAGTGCCCTATATTTCACTCCAAATTCACTATAGTTATAGTTGTCAGTATAGATGCCCAGTAGAGTACAATCCTATCTTCACTCCTGGAGATCCTGAAAAAAATCTAATACTTCACTTTAGTTCGTCTTAGAAATGCTAAAAAGACTAGTTTGGCCTGCTCAGGGAACTGGTAGGAGGTAAGTCATGAGCAGCTGTCTCACAGGTGTTCAAGTCGAGAAAATCATGAGAAGACATGATGGCAAGGACATATCCTTTATTATATTCAGTCGTGGTGGGTGTGGGGAAAGTTTTCTGAAGGTGGTAAGTGAGAATGTAATTCACCTTTCTAATGGCAGCCAGTCAGGTAACATAACTGCCTCCCTATGATGGCCAGTCAGGAAGATTACCATACCACCAGTAGTTAGGGAGGCTCTTTTAAAGGAGATATCAGCAAAGGTAGGGTGGTGAGCAGACAAGAACAGCTAAGTGGGAAAAAGCAAAGAACAGTCAAGTAGGAAAGGACAGTGAAATTCTAGGGAAGGATATCTCGGGAACGGTTAGTGTAGGTTGAGGCAGATATTCCAGAAAGTCCATCTGTTATATCTGGTGTGCGTTTAGTGTTGGTCAGTCCTGTTGATAATGGTCCAGAGCCAGCCCTGCCTTCCAAGGGCCCATTCAGTGACCAGGCACACAGCCTTTCTAGGAACTTGGCCGGAGTCACAACCTCCAGGCATCTGGTAACAGACTTGTTACTTGACAAGTCAATTGTAGACACTGAATCAGACTCATACCATTGTTATCCTATTGAACACACTACTGGGGTCAGACCAGTTTATCCAGGAACAAAAAGAAGCCATGTACACCTGAACCCATGCCAAAAAACTCACCAGTTGTGATTCCCACCAGATCCCGTGAAAAACGTTTGACCAACACCATTTCAGCATGACTAATTCTGGAGGTAATTCTATCAATAAATAGTGTTGGTAAAACTGGATGCTCACATGTGAAAGAATGAAATTGGACACCTACCTTACAGTCTGACAAAATTATCTCAAAATGTATTAAAAACCATTGCAAGACCTGAAAATTCAACATTCCAGAAGAAGACAGAAATAAACTGCTCGATAATAGTCTTTGCAATTTTTCGGGTATGGCACCAAAAACACCATAAATGATAAATAAGTAAATAAATATGCAAATAATAAATAAATAAATCACTAGGATTACATCAAGTTAAAAAGCTCTGTACAGAAAAAGAAGCCCTCAATGCAATGAGGAGTAAATCTATGGAGTGGAAGAAAATATTTTCGAAATATCTATCTGGCAATATCCGAAGATAAATAAAAAACTGATACAATTTAACAACAAGAAAGATAAATAATCTAAATAAAAAATGGTCAAAGAGCCTGCATAGACATTTTTTTCAAATAAAATATAAAAATGATGAATAGAAATATGAAAATATGTCCACTGTTACTAGAAATCAGGGAAATGCAAATGAAATCTGCAATGACATATCAGCTCACATCTGTGGAATGGCAAAAAGACAAGAAATAACAACTGTTATCATGGATGTAGAGAGAACAGAATGCTTGTAGACAAGTGTAGCCACTACAGAAAGCAGTATGGAGATTCCTCATTAGAATATTACAAATAGAACTATCATATGATCCAGCAATTCTACTTCTGTACATATAGCTGAAAAAAGATGAAATCTCTGTCTCAAGGAAATATCTATGCCCCATGTTTATTTATAATATCAAGACCTGGAACCATAGTAAATTTTCATGGACAGATTAAAATGAATTAAGAAAAGGTGATACATTCATGTGACCTTTCAGTCAACAATGGACTGCATAAATCTCAGTGATTACTATATATTGCCTACATGAGTAATAGACTATACAATGTAGGTTGTTGTAAATACACTATGACATTCCCACATCAATGAAATTGCCTTATAACAAGTTATCAAGGTGTATCTTTATTATTAAGTGATGCACAGTTTTATACATAAACAAAGAAACATTATTCGGTCATAAATGAAGGAAATCTTGCCATTTGAAACAAATTGGATGAGTCTTGAGAGTATACCCTAAGTGAAATAAATCATACCAAGAAAGCCAAATTCTGTATGATCTCACTTTCATGTGATATCTCAAAAACGTAAAAATCAAAATGAAAACCACTAACATTCTAGATACAGAGTAGAATGGTGATTTCCACTGGTAGGGTTGGGGGAAATGAAAGAGATGTTGGTCAAGGAGTATAATCTTCGAGTTATAAGATAATTTCTGGAGCTCTAAAATCAACATGTTGAGTAGTGTTAACATACTTGAATGATGTTCTTGAAAGTTGCTGAGAGAAAGCATTTAAAAAATTAGAATTACATAAGATGGGTGTATTTACTATTTTCATTGTGAGAAATTTTTTTTAATATATACCTGTATCAAGTCATAATACTCTATACCTTGACCTTACACAATATTATTTGTTAGTTACTTCTCAATGAATCTGGAAAAATAGTAAAACTTTGTATACTGCCTTATTATTGAAGGCATCATTGGATCTGAACTATAAACCTAAGGCTGATTTTATTAATTATATTTAAAGAAAGCTAAGAATCAAAGCATTTAGCAAGCTTATTTAGTGTTATATACAGTGATCAAATAATTTCTCAAGTTAATCTTTTTTAAATATATAATCTCATTGCTAACATTCTAGTTCATTAATTCATACCTGATTTAATAAAATTATTTTTGGACAGGATAATTAATTCCTCTATGATCTATGTTTTATAATATCTATAAAAGGGATTTCTTTTTACAAGTTTAGCCTTCGAAAAATAGTGTTGTCTAGAGTAGGTATGAGGAGAGGAATTTGACAATATGTTCGTGTATTTTAGTCCTTCATTAACTAAAATAACTTGTGCTCTTCAGTAACCACTTAACACACAAATGAATCTGTTTCTTTAATTGTTGCATTTCACTGTATATTTTTATCGTTGTCTGCAGCATTCTATAGTCACATGGTTAATCTTATACAAATTAGTTCATAAAGTACATATACAAATGTTTTAAATATAGCAAATGTACTTTGTACTGTTCTGGTATAAGGATTCTTATCACAAATACAAAAACAAAACAGGTAATTTTTCTCTCAGTGTAAGTATGTTCACTTTCTATTTTTTGTTTATGCTATAATGTGACTTCTTTCTGCTCTGCTTATGTTAATTCAGGTCCAATTAAGTAGCTCTACCATTCCTGCAAATGGACAGAAAGATTAAAACTAAGTTGTTATGCTAGACAGCTTCCTAAAGAAGAAGGGAAAGACCATAACCTCTGGCTATGTTTGTAAGAGAGACAAAAAAAGCACATCTTCTATGTCTATACAACTATTCATCATATAATGATCTGAATGCTTTTATACTTTCAAGATTCATGTGTTAGCAAAGAGCACAATTTCATTTTTTTAATAGTGGCATAGAATTTCATTGAGTATGTACCCTTTGCTAAAATCTGGATGGAACTAGAGGGGATCATTCTGAGTAAAAATAAGTCAAAAAGGAAAAGAGAGATACAGATGTCTTCACTCATATAGATTGATATGTAATTTCAATATCCTATAATGAACATAGTATTGTGAACAAAATAAATAATAAATATTTCACACACACATACACACACACACACACACACACACACACATACACACACATGAATTTGACCCTCAAAAAAATGATGGCAGATTTTATTTGACCCAGACTATAATTTGCTCTCCCTTGCCCTGGTCCTTTATGTTGCTTTAGTTTACTATTTTTTCCTTTATTCTCTTTTGTCTAAATTTGCCAGTGCCTACAAAACCAATTACTCATGTTTCCACAGGCATCCATGTTTTTGTCTTGTGATGAGAACATTTAAGATCTGCTATTTTAGTATCTATCACATATGCAGTGCAGTGAATTAATTGCATACTCCTGATTTATTTTATTACTGGAAGTTTGAAATTTTTGACTCTCTTCACCCATTTTATCCCCATTTCCATCCTTCCCACTACTACCTCTGTCATTCACCAATGTATTCTCTGTATCTATGAACTTTTTTTTTTTAATTTCATGTACAGTGAAATCATGCAATACTTGTCTTTCTCTTTTTGAACTCATTATATATTTTAAATTCTCTTTACATCAACTTCTCTTTATTAATAGACATGGTTTTAATTTTACCACTAATCTGCTCAATAACACCCAGGAGCCTACGAAAAAGAAAGCCTAAGAGGTCAGGGAGAAAAATAAAATTTAATTGCTAGAAAGCAAAGCAACCAAAAATTGCTTACTTTAATTTTAATGAATAGAGCTATAACATAGCACTTAACAATTTGTTTTATCTTTTTCTTATCGAGAACAAAATTAGAATGCACATAAATCATTTAACTGGAAAGTAAGAAAAATGCTGTCTTTGACATTTATTATTTTCAATGTTCTGATAGAAATCTGGGATGAAAATTTGATTCTTGAGTCTTATATTATGGAACAAAGTCTTCTCAGAGATAATTAGGGAACAAAAGAACTATAAATAATTTAAGGGGCACTGGTCAATTGTGAAACTGTATTAACAGTAACAGAAGACTAGGAATAATTTGCATTTCAAATTAAGAATTAACAAATACATATATGTTTTTAAATGCTAAACTTGAGTCTAAAATTTTATAAATGTAACTATTTTTATTTACTCATCTATTGGCAGGAACATAAAATTGTATTCAAAATAAAAATGAATTTAGAATACCAAGGCTATTATCTATATTATAAAATGTGACAACTAGCATATTTACAGTGTCTTTCACTAATGTATTAATAAGGTGAAGTTTAAATGATTGGGGTAAAAATATACATTGTAGAATATACTTAGAACCAAACTCTCACAAATCGATTTTATAAAACTAAGGGTTTTTGCTTGTCTGTTTTTTGTTTTTGTTTTTGTTTTGTTAGTTTAAGAATCAAATAAAGTGATAGAGTAATATTTACCATTACACCTAGTACAATGGACTTGTCATTACTTCTATTTAATTACATTGGTTAATCTCATAACCAAAATAAATATATACTAACTTTCAAGCTGTTCAAACAGTCATGAGCACAGTAAAAAGAAAGATTTTCTGTGATGATCCACTGAGTTGACAGTTCTGTGGTTTATCTACAGATAATGCTTTTGAGCACCATAGAAGGAGTTTCCTGAACACAATGCAAGCACTTTCTCGGGCAGAGTTTAGCTTAGAGTCAGCTAGTTTAGCTTCACTGACTTCAAAGTACGATTAGAAGCAATGATATGAAGACATTTATGGCTAAAGTCTATAATAAAATAAAAATAGATATGTAATCCTGGCAAGTGTCAATGTAAATTGAAATTTCTATGATGAGAACAATTGTATTATGTTCTCAACTACTCTGGAGAGAAAAAATCAAACAAACGAAACTTATTCATCACCTATCTATTTCTAAAAAAATCATTACAGTATATCGACTTATCCTTTCACTCATTGTATAAAAAATACAGTTATGCTGTGTATTAATTTGTTACATCTGTAGATCTGCCATAACACAAGACCACAAACTAGGGCAATTAAACAACTGAAATTTGTCTCAGAGTTCTGGAGTTTTAAAGTCCAAAATCAGTTTTGGCAGATCTAGTACTTTTTGAGTCCTGTGAGGGAAAGATCTGTTCCAGGTATTCTTGGCATACAGACAACAGATGTAATATTCACATGGAATTATTCTTGCATGGATGGCTGTGTCCAAATATTTCCCTTTTGCACAACCAGTCATATAGGATCAGGATCCACATGACTCCAGTATAACATCAACCTAATTAATTACAACTGCATCAATCATATTTCTAAATAAGCTCTTATATGAGTACTGTGGACTCAAACTTCAACATAGAAAACTTTTTGTGAAGTTGGATGCGATCATTTCAATTCATAGCCTATTCTCTGGTGCAAAATCTTAAACATAATGAATCATAAGATAGATAGTCATTAACCAGATCATACATTAGCAGTGATAAATTCTATTAGTGGATGTTACTTACAATTCTTCTTACATCTACTTCTGTGATAAGTGTGATGCCTTTAATATTAAAGCAGTTGATTACATGGGGATGGAGGAGAAAGAATGAGAGTAAGGATCAGTGATGAAGAAGAAAAATGAAAACCCTGTACACATTGTGGTGATAATACAACATCGGCAGGGAAACATACTTTGCTAAATTTTCTCTGCCTGAGGCTACAAAAATGTTTTATGATGACATTAATATGCCTACATTATTATTAGTAACCTGAGTGATGTACTCTCACCAATAATCCTCTAAGCACACAAGAACCAATTTAATAAATGTTGGCTATATAAAAGGCACATTTTTAGTTATATTACATATAGTCATCAAGGTGTAAATATATGCAATGGAAGAGAATTTCAAAGATAATCTTTTAAAAATAAGATTCTCTTAGCTGAACCACTATTTTAAAAACCTCTAACTACTTATTGTTTCATAATGAGAAAAATGATGGACCCAAGGTAACTTTCTATTTAGTAAATCAATAATGTTTCTAAAAAATCAACACCCATGACTTATGGAAGTGACTGTCTCAATATAAGCCAGTGCCTTAAAAAACACATTAAATATTTATATTTTACAATTGCATATAAATTGTTGTGATGTGGAAGTGTATTCTTATTAAAGTTCATTTGTGAAAATTGTATTCTGCCATCTTTTCTGCATCTATAACCCTCAAGGGAAAACTTGTGTTTCCTGGTAAAGGTCGTATGTATATAAATTGCTTTTTAAAAAGTAAATCATTTACAAAGTGTACCTTAGAACCATAAGTGTATGTTGAGGTAATACAACTACAAAGCTATAAAATATAAAACTAATGCTGATTTAATACATAAACTTAAGAATTATTCTTAGAGTTCCTTAGGCTTAGGTTGAAAACATTTGTAGATGGAATCATTGAGAGAAAAATGTATATGCAGGATATAGGTTTTAAAATTAGCATTAACAATATCATGTTTTAATCAATCACTTAAATCACTTTAATAATTTAATTATTTTAATCATTTTGTCTGGTGGGTCCATGAAAATAATAAATGGACTTGTCATTTTTAAAGTCAGCAAAGAAAATGTAACCTTTACAAAAACCTTGTGGGGAATGCATTCAGAAGCTACAAAGACATACAATGTGGCATTCTTATTGTAATTACCCATACGTTAAAGACAGATATTCACAAATAAGTTCTTAACACTATGTATTTCACTAAGATACCAAAAAAGTATTCTCCTTCTTTAAGGTGTTACAAATTCTTAAAAAAGAATGTTCTCCTGACAAATTTGGTACAGTATAATATATACATTAACTATAACAGTGATTATAATTGAATCCAAAATATTTATAAAAATGTATGGATGCTCTTGTAAAAGAGAGAGGGAAATAATTCATTATCATTAGAGATCATTATTATACCAAATCCTTAAAGTTAATTTTGGGAATTAGAGGAAAAACATGCATATAAGAATATACCCTGCTTTGTTTGAATAAATTATAACTTCTTCCCACTTGATGAAAAATAACTCTTTTTCCCATTTGAGTTTCCATCTACTTTCCCTTGTTTATTTTTGTCCCCTTTTTCTCCTCCCCTCCTTTTTTTTTAAACAAGAGAATATGGTAATAATTTTAAAAGAAATGATAGTTTAAAATCTCCTGGTACCACCTTCAAAATAATTGATTCAAACAAGAATGGTCCTTGGGTACTAAAATTCAGAATTTGAAGAATGATGAAGGCTGGCCAGTTGCATGGTTCCAGATTAATATCATTTTCTCATTTATTAATTATGGAGTAGAAAATTTTGCCTTTACAATAGAAAAATCTGCATTACAGTTATAACTGGTTGATTAAAAATCTCATCATGAAAGGGGAACATTTTATTTTTTAGCAACTTGGCATGATGAAACATGAAGAACTGCAGCATCCTCTATGGAAAATCTTTGTGAAAATTTCAATTTGAATCTATTCAAGTCTTTGGAACTAATCTGTAATTTCTAGGAAATATTGAACTACAAATTAGAAAGTATCATATGGCAGTAATTAAACACATTCATGTTGTGAGATATCTTATTGTAATACAACTAACCTGTATCCCTCAAAACAAGCAAACAAACAGACACTGGAAAATAAACAAAATATGTAAGATATATGCAATAAAATGTCCTCTTGACTTTACCTCTTTCTCATTCTAGTCTAATACGAGCAACTGACTAGGTGCCAGGGAATTTTTCTTACCACCAGGGTACACTTTGCAGCCTCTTCAATGTGGCAAGATGTATGAGGGAATTCATGTTTTTAGAGTCCTCAAACAACCATGTACTAGAGTTCCATATACATATCTAGCTTTCTTACCCTGCTAGCTGATGCATGAGGGAGCTATCAGAAGTGCATTGTACTCTGACTCAAAAGAGTCCCTGGAGAAATTTGGTGCCAGTCACTCAGTGGTAAGTGATTTGGTAATGCTCCCTGTCTTATCTTTCCCAACTCACTTCTTCACTCCCTTTCCATGTTTTCTTTCACCTTCCTAACAAGTTATTTAAACCTGAATAATCTTCTGGTCTGTTTCTGGAAGACAGACTTTGTCTTGATCAAAATTGATTCAGAATGATAGTAAGTATATGAGTTCTATTTGCATTAACTTTAAAAAAGAAATAGCTAGAAGTATATTAGGGAATTTTAGGGCAGTCATATTAATTTTATTGGTATGATAATAATATTTAGATTATGGAAGTGTTTTTAGACGATGCCTGCTGAAATGCTTCAGGGTGACATACTGTGATATCTACAAGTAAATCTCCTTTTGTCCCACAATAAATAAAGAAATAAAGAAATAAGTCATCAACATACATATACATATACAGGTAATGATAAATTAAACAAATATAGTCACATACTAATAATATTTGACTTCTACATCAAAATACTATATAATGAGTTTGCATTCATAAAAAAGTTTACTGTGTTCCTTGATGGTTCAGCAGTTAAGTTTACTGCCTCAGGAAGTGCAGTCCATATAACACCAAGGACCCACGTTCATGATCTGGGGCTGTGGTGGAGGTGTGGGAACAATTAGAATGAAGAACTTAAAATTAATGCTTCTTTTTCCTCTTTAGTCCTGTCTGTCTACCTGTTTGACTTAATTCCTGCCTGTATCTTTCCCTTAAAAAAAATAAAAATAAAAAAAGAGTCCTGAGTAAAAAATTTATGCAGATCTAGCTTTATTGGCCTTGATAAAAATGATATGCATCTTCTCTATGTACAGTGCTGTGTAGTGTACTAAGAGAAAAGAAAACAAAAGAATAAGACAATTAACTCCTGCCATCAGTTTACAATCTATTGGAGGAATCATCCTTTAAACTGCTAATTACACATTTAATTATTGAATTAGAGTTATAGTAAGCTCAGTGAAGGAGAGGAACAGAGTGTTAACACAAATTGGGAGATGTAGTTTTATTAGCAGGGTAAGGGAGATTTCTTCATAGAATCAACATTCAAGTCGGTAGCTGAGGTAATAAGAGAGCATCTGTACAGAATAAGAAATAACTGTATTTACAAAGACTCCAAATTAGAAGAAAAATAAGGCACAAGTATTTCATGGTGGAAAAAAATGACCCGGTGTGCCTGGAGTCCAAAAAAAATAAAAACAGAAAATACAGGCTATGTCTTGTGAAGAAAGGGGAGCACATAGACTAGGTCAAAGAGGAAATTTTTTAGACCATGTTGCATATTATTCTAACTTCATTGTGAAAAATAATCAGAAGATTAAATAATTTTTGTATCTATTTTCAGACTTTTATTCTAACAATTTGAGATCTTGGGGCCTAGTTGTTACTGGAGGTTTACCCCTCTTAGGAATAGCTAATGCCAAGAGACAGCAAACTGCTCACCCAGAAGTGTTCCTTTCCAATCAACTGAAAGTACATACCTTGACCACCTCCATTTCAAGCTCTCAACAGTGTTTTTAGATTTGGGACAATCTTCTGCCCTAATACCCCAGGCCCCTACAACTGGAGATAACTTCTACACCTAAGAGCCCAGGGAAATTATTCAAGCTATCCAGTCCTGAATGTGCTTAACCTGTTTACCCAGTTCTCTCTCATCTCTTACCATGAAAGCAAAAATAAGAATATGCACTCTTGTTCTTATTGTTCCCTAGCATGTGTACTTTTTGCTCAACCTGAATATGGTTTGGCATACCTGCTACTCTTGGGAATTATGAGTAAACAATCTTTCCAATGGCACTGATCCTGATGTGTTGATCTCAGTATACATGAGTAAAACCTACATTTTAAAACAGCATTAGACACTAGAACAACAGCAGTACAAGTGAAACTGAATAAAGTATGGTACTAACTCAGTTTCTAAATTTTGACAAATATACCATTCTGTGTGGTATCAAAATTATAAACTTGACTCAGTGTACTCAGGAAAAGCAAATCTAAAATTATCCTAAAATAGAATATTTATTAAAAAAACAACTTTAAATATAAAAAAGCAAGTCTAGATGTGGCAGTACCAACTAGTAATAGTAATAAAGTGAGAGGTGTGTATTTCTCGATGTTGATTTTCTTGAGAACTGATTTGATCTAAATATTCCTTGCCAACTATTTGTTTCTTACTCTTCTCCAAAACGTGGTTTGCTGAAATAACTACTCAGTTGATGAATGACAACCATTTATTTATGTTTGTAGCTTTATGGAATTTATTAAGGCATAGAGGTTTACTTTTTTTTGTTTCTGTTTCCTTCCCTCTGGGAAATTTTGAGGCAAGTATTCTGCTATATTTACCCTGGAAACAAAAATATCCCCTACTAACCTCTTGGAAATCTATTTGGATAACTGCTTGAAACTGCTCTAACAGGGATCAAGCCATATCAAAACTGACACATTTCCTTCTGCCTAATTCTTTGTCAATCTCTGGCTGATTCCAAACCCAGTTATGTCATATACTAGCTTCTTCGAATCCAAAGCAAAGTAGAAAAAAAATAAGCAGGAAGACATTGTCTTAAAAAAAATCAATTTTAATGTTTGCACCCATTTATACCTAAAATTCCAGAATTAAAGTTCATTATTTTAATAAAGTTTGACAAATTTCATAAATATAAGTCTTACTGGGTTAATATCTCTTGGGCTACCAATTTACTAAAAGAACATTTGCACTTTATCTCCACCAACATTCCAGGTACGGTTTTTGTCGGGAAAGAGGGAGACTAGTTTCTACTATGTATTATCTGAGAGGGAATAGAGTTAGTGCTAAGATTTATGCAAGAAGGTAGAGAGTGTGGCCACAATACCTCTCCATCGCTGGCTCAGAGACCCTCAATCCAAGGTGACAAAACGCACTGTCTGTCTGCCTACATGCTACTTGAATCACAAAAACTTCCCATTTTAGGTAGCCTGGACTTTGAAGAGTGAGAAGAATTATACCTAGGTTCTTATTTTGCTTTTACAAGTATTTTTTAATATAGATTTGTTGTATATATTCGTGAAGAATATTAGCATTTATCAGGGCTAATTTCCTTGACATAAATGCAGTGATGTTATTCAAAACTGCTAAAATATCATTTTTTAAAGGCTACACATGGAAGAAACTTAGAAAGTAAATAATACACACTTTCCTTTAGTTCATGAACTCAAAATCCAAGTTCTCTCTGTAGAGAAAAAGATAGTTGACCTTCAGATTTAAAAAGTAAAGTGCTTGCTTATCTTCAATAGACAGAAATGCTTAACACAAAACATACCTGCTCACCAATACAATACAATGTAGCATGCAATTCAGTATGCTATTTGATTTTATGATTTATGTTATTGTCCAATACATAGCTACAAGTTTATATATTGGAAAGGCAAATAATTTTATAGGTAACACTTCTCACTTATGCTACTTTTGCAATTACCTCACTTCCCTTAGATGAAACTACATTTGAAAGTGTTTTTTGAAAAAAAAAATCTGGATAAGACATAATCATTCAATTTTATTTCACAGAGCACCCAAGCAATACTTCAATTTGAAAATAATTATGTTGTATGAGAAGTGAACCTTTTGAATATCTTTACAGAAAAACCTGTTAAAAAATGAACTGAATTTTCGTCATCTAAAAGCTTATTCTAAGTATGTTTTCTACAACATTGTTTATCTGTATGTATCAATTTATACTTAAATATTAGGGTTTGATTTATTTTGCTTTCTAAATAATCTGAAATGTACTCAGATGTTATTAGAAAAAATTCCATCCTGTATTCTTTATTTTACAGTTTTGTATGTGGTACACACTAATTATTGTAATTTTAAGTATCTAAATTGGTTTTTAACCATAATCTTCCCAGAAGCCTTCTTGACCTCCCTGATTGTCAATCTCTTTATCCTTCACATACTATCCTGTCCTTTTCTTTCAGTACATCTGTCACCCCAGAAACTTCACGTCAATTTTATAACTATTTAAGTATTATTTGTCTTTTACAAACCCTTCTAAGATGCACCCTTGTGGCTCAGGTGGCTAAATCACTGGCTTGCGAGCCAATAAATAAATAAGGATGCTTCTTCCTCCTCTCCCCTCCTTCTTTCTTTAAATCTATTAAAGAAAGGACTATATATTTAATGATTATTTTATCCCATTTATACCATGCCTCATATTTGAGAGACATTCAAAAATTTTGTTGAATATATGAATCTCATATACTTGTAATATGTTCCTTTAAATGTGTTTCACCAATTTAATAAACTTATCTAACATATTCAACACATGCTTAACACAGAATAAAATTTTAATATAAAATATATTTAGTCTCTATAACACTGCATGCTTACTTGAATTGACTCCAGTTAGGCAGAAAAAAAAAAAAAAACAAACTCCAAAATGATGACAGTAAACCTTTCTATAGTTCTTAGTATTATTGTTTGAATTTTGTATGCATTTACATTTACATTGTCTGTTCTTCACAATGATTTCATGAGATTAGAACTCTAACATTCTAATAATAAATTGAGACTCGCGTTCATTTCATTTTTTTTTTTAAGGAAATGTATAGGCAGGAATACAAACGAGTTGTTTCCCTGGTCCCAGGTCTTGAACCCAAGACCTTGGGATGTGTGTGGGACGGCGCCCAGTGTGTACCAGATTGTTAGGCCACCAGGGTGCACTTTAGGGATGGATTTTATTTATTTATTTTTTTAAGGAAAGATATAGGCAGGAATGAAAGAAAGAAGGTAGTTAGGAATAGAGACAGAAGCAGTCATTTATTTACTCTCACTTGTTCACATTGGTTATTTTCCCCCAGGGCTTGTACCTGAGCCCTTCGGTTGTGTGTGAAACAGCTCCCAGGTGTACTAGACTGCTAGTCCACCAGGGCTTGCCCAGCTGAAACCCATATTATATTTCTAATTGTTATGCAGACCTCAGAATTTGAATTCAAACTCAAAATTTGACTCCAAAACTAAGCTTTTCTTAATCCAATAAGATTTATTGACTCTCTAAATTAAACTGAAAACATCATGCTTTAATATTTTTCATTCAAAGGTCTTTAGGTCTTTACATTCAATTCTATCTTTCATAATCATATTTAATTTGGTTTTCTGACATCTTTATTACCTTTCGGTTTAGAAGCTTGGAGCATCCGAACTAGTACTAAAATATTTTTAATTTTAAAATTTCATTAAACATAGAATCAAGTTATATTTATATACATAATGTTTAATCATTAGGCATAAATCTTTATTATACATACCTAACAGTTTGGTATATGTAGAGCAATACCATGGTTTTTGTCATGAGCATACAAAGTAAAAAAAGGTTTTTTTTAAGAAAAACACACTACCAAATCTTACAATAATTAATTGAAATAATTCATCAATAGCCAAATAACTACATTTCATCATTTTAAAAAATATTTTATTTATGTATTTGCCTCGACCTTCTTCTATATACCTATAAGAAGCTTTTCTTTTTTCTGTATGTATGAATCGCCTTCTAAGCACAGTGATCTAGCATCTAATCAGCTTCGAACCCCTCTATCCCTGTCAGTTTTCCAATTTGTTGGGTTCTACCTTAAATTTCTTCCCACATAATCAGAATTAAACAAAGCTAATACATTGTGAATCATTCTACAATTGTGGGTTGCTTATATCCCTAATTATAGACATTGTAATGATTGTGCTTTCTCTAATAACCTCTTTTGCTTGCAGGAAAAACAAAACAATGACTTTCACTTTGCATAGTCACAAATTAGAGACCAAGAATAACCTTTCACATATTCCAGACACTGCCTTATAATTTGTAAATGGGGGTCATGAATCATCTAATCAGACAGGCTTCATTTCAGATGACACACACCACACGGCATTCACAATGCACATCCTGGGCTTACAGAATCATAGGTCAATTGATCTTTCTCTGTTTCTATTGTTCATGTCAGTCAGTAGATTTTTAGATTTACAAGTAAAAAAAAGAAAGAAAAAGAAAACAAGGAGTATTGATCCTTACACACCACTAATAATCACATACATTATTTATATATAATATATATCAAACTAAAGCCCAGACATAACTGCTACTCTTTGGAATTTGAGTTAAGGAACAAAGAGTGGGAAGAATACAGTAAATAGCAAAATGTCTGTACTCTTGACTATTCCTGGAT
Organism: Solenodon paradoxus; assembly: GCA_004363575.1. Lineage (NCBI taxonomy): Eukaryota > Metazoa > Chordata > Mammalia > Eulipotyphla > Solenodontidae > Solenodon > Solenodon paradoxus. Next base: position 1,296,143 of record RJWH01000010.1, read on the forward strand.
CTTTTTCTCTTGCTTGTTTTTCTTGTTCATTTTTTTAATTAAGCATTTTGATTTAAGGGGCTGCCATTCTTTTTTCTGTCATGGTTTTACTCTATTGATGGGTATTATTTCACCTGATTTCAGCAACGTATAAACATAACCATGGTTGAGTCTTCATATATCTGTGCCTCAAAGGACAGTCAATACTGTCTGAAATAAATGAATATTGATTCTCTAATTGTGCTTTTTTTTTTAAATAATATTAGACCATTATATTTGTTCTATTTATTGAAGGAATATTGCATTATAGCATTAAGTAGGTTTAAAGCATAATGATCATAAATTTATATCTCTTAGACTATTTTTAAACTGGTGATGGTTAGCATGCTGATAAATTTACTTAGTAATGGTAAGTTATCGGGACATTTTCATGAACTCCCAAGCCTATCTACTCTCTCTAAAAGTTTGAAGACTGCTATTTATAGTTACTAGGCTTCAAGTCTACAGGTTTTTAAGATTTCCATAGAGCTAAGGAGGTGAAGATGAGGATACTTCAAATTAAAAAGTGATAAATCCTGTGTGTGGCGGGGGGGTGTTTGTTTGTGAGTCCCAGTACTTTTAATTGAATGCACATTGCCTCAATTATTGCAAACCTTATGCTAATATATAGTGTACTAGTAAAGTTAACTTTGAAAAATATTTGCCAGTATTTCTGTTGCACCTGTGGAGGACAAAATTTAAAGAACTTCGCTCAAACATTTCTGAAGTCCTATGTCAAGGACTTTTAATCTTCAATCTTATATATTCATTCAAATTCATCTGTTCTATTTTAGAGGTAGAATCCTTAAATAAGAAGGAAAATACCACAAATAGTAATGTCGAACATCAATATTCCAAAACACATTTTTAGTTTTCAATCTAAAATGAGAACCTGAATGAAAGTCAGACTTATCTTCTTTGTAAATATGCTTGACCGTGTAGTATAGTTACTGATTTCTCATTTTATAATTATTGTCTTAATCCTATCTGTCTAGATAAGACAAAAATATGAATAAATTCTGTCATATATTCTTCTTTTCATTCTTGGTTTTCAAAAAACCTCAGATGTTGGAGAATTTGACACTCAACTCTAAACTGAGCCTCTATTATTAAAGATATAGTGAAATAGAATGAATAGAATTATATAAAAAGCATTTGAAAACATGAAAAGAAAAGCAGTATTACTTCTCCTGAGAGAGAAGAGACAAAAATATGGAAACAAAAGCATACTGAATTTTAAAGAATAGGAAAGTTTTAGGAAGAGAAAAAGTGGTGGAGAAAGAAATAACCATAAGTATATTCTAGGAATGGAAGATCAGGAAACAGCAATTGTGAGCAAGGAAAAGAATAAATTCCTTTAAGCATGTAATAGAGACACACAAATCACTCAGAATTCATGTATGTCTCTGAAAATGCTCTCAAAAGTTTATTGCAGTCACATTGCTCAAGAACACAAGTAATTCACATCACAGTTTAGACAATTTCAACAGGTACAGTATATTGTCAGTTACAATAATTTTATAGCCAGAGAGATCATTCAAGGGGACAATGAGTGAAACTGAAAGCAAAATCAGAAAAATCCTCCTGCTGATCTCAATTTATCTCTGAGTCTCAGTCTTACTGCTGCTTTTGGGCTTTGCAGGTCTCTTGATTGAACTGGTGGATCAGAATCACAGTTGGGTGTCAGGATCCAGGAAGCAGGACCAATGATGCTTCTCTCAGGGTTCCAGTCTGATGGAAGTCTTGTATTGGGTTGTTCATCATCAGATTGGGTTTTTGTTCCAGCTGAATGGAATTTTGGTTTGGACCATTCTCTTCATTTGCTTCTATCTCACTGCAGCTATCCATCCAGGATTTAGGAACACCAGATTACTAGCTTCCCTTGCACAACAACATCTACTAGTAATTTTTGCATCCGTGGAGCTGATCTCTGCCGGTGAGACCATATCCTTTGACTCAGTGGCTCAGACTCTAGCTCTAGCTTATGACTGTAGCTTCCCAGGAACTCCACAATGGCTTCCTAGAGTGGCTCAGCCATGGATCCTCAACTCCACCTTGATTTTCTTACTGATCACTAGAGGAGAGTGGCAAGCCCAGAGAAGACCACACTGGATTGTAATCCAGTCTCTTCAGATTGCTTTTGCTAAATCTGAGCACCATAGTTTTTGTTTTTGTTTTTGTTTTCCTTACAGTCATTGGGCACTTCAGGTATGTCTTTTCGAATAAGATGGGTATGTCTTGTTATTCTGGGTGTACCAGACACTGGGTGACACTCATGATTCCTATACTCATTTCCCACATCATGTCATTCTTAGTACTTTTAAACAGATTTCACTACATCACACTTTACATTCTTGTAACAAAATGACGTCAGTTATGTCAGTCTTGAACAAAATGATGTGGGTTTTTTTGAATCTGCTCCTTAGAGTAGTCAAACATTCTTTAGGCTAGATGCTTGTAGTTTAATTTGTAAAATAAAACTTAAAGCAAAACAGTAACTAGATGAAGCACTAAAACTGCAAAATGACCAAGCTGATTTCCAGGAAGAATCATGCATTAACGAGGCATAAATAATGGATAGTCATCTATAAAAAAGAAATATATTCCATCTCTTTTTTGTTAATATTCTAGCTGCATAATCAGAATGAACGCTCACATTTAAAAGCATGACAGGAAACTTTGTGCCAACATTGGCAGATGTATATTTTACATGATTGTCAAGTGGCATAGGTCAAGCTAATGACTGGAAAATATCTTGCAACGACCTGTTAGACTAGCAGTTCCTAAAAATACCTTGAAATCAATAATGAAGCAAAATTGCTGAAGTTTCTTTAGAACTGTCTGAATGTATTTTTCAATTTTGAAAGACAAAAAAATCATAAAATAAAGATGCTAATTATATCTATTGCTCCTCTACCCCCCATGTTATGGCCTTACTTAGATGACAGAAAGTAGGGAAAATTTAAATTTTCATTATATTCATGTGGATTTCAAATGCTATTTGCATATATTAAATATAATTGTAGGCTACATATTGACCTGGGCAAACAGTTTTCTAATTCCTACTGAAGTGTTTTTTATAGGTAGTTGTAAATATAATGACAGAAAATTGCGAAGTTACACTTTAGTATATAGGGATATCTTCCTTTTTTGCACACTAAACAACTATCTTTAAACTTTCATGAATGTTGCAGATTTCAGATTACTATTTAGGGTGCATTTTTAATAAGTGTGCAGAGATACCCATGCCTATTAAATAATTTTCTTTAAGGAAAAATTGGTGATGACATAGAATTTAAATACACAAATTAGAGTTTAACACTCCCAGGGAATTAATCAAGAATAAATTTAATTTTATAAGCACATAGTAGGTAGACACTTCAAAGAGAAATGAAGAATATATTTCTTCATTAGAAAAGCAGATTAGAGATAAGTTAACAGACAACTAAATATTTACAGGGAAATGGTATCTAGTTCATTAAACTTAATGTTCTTGTTTGATGTCTATCATTTTAGATGGCATAATAAATGTTTTGTGCATGTAAGATACCATCTGATACTATCAATCAATTAATCCCTAAAGATATTAACTGTATATTTATATGTCCTTAGAAATGTCAAATGTTTGATAAGAAAAGAAACCAGGATAAATATTATTACAATAAGAAATCCCCTCGTCTTAGAAAGGAACTTTATATACAGAAACCAGATGAGCTAAAATAATTTTGAGTTTTATTTAGGACAGTATATTTGCAGTAAAATTATACACTTGTACAAAGCTTTGCTTAAGGTTAAAATTAAGTTTATAAAGTACCAGGTCTACTGCTGCTACTGAAATACTATGTTTTGGAAGTAAACAAAAAGTTGCTTCTTTTTTTGTAAAGAATTTTATGAGTTAGTCTTTCCTGGAGATATATTGCTTGGTTTTAAAGACTAGAAATTTATGTAACTATTGGCCAGGATATCTAATTTTACAAATTTGAAAAACCAAACACATATCTAGAAAAAATATATAAAAAACAGGTAGAATAGTGTTGATTCTTTTGAAAAATGTATTTGAAAGTGCTTTAGAAGTAAAAACAGTATATATGTTTATATCCATATATTATATGCAAGCTACATATGTTCAAGTATACATTCATATATACATGTGTGCATATAGATGTAGACACACTTACATATAGGCATAAATATATGTGTAGAGAGAGAACATTTTATATTCTTTCCTATATAGCCAAATAAATTAATTTAAAAGTATCTCTAAATAGTAGGTAGGATAAAAAAATATGTTTTAGAAATTTTGAAAGTGGTGTTATATTATTCAAATGATAGCTTAGGGACAACTTAGAATTATTAAAATCAACAGACTAGAAAATATTTGATGTATTCCTTAATAACATCAATACTTTTAAAAATCTACTTCATTTTCCTTTTGAGTTCCTCTAAATTTAAGTATAAATGTAATATTTGCCTTTTCTTTGAAATAGGTATATTCTTAATATATTTTGTTGACACTGAAACCTGTATCTGAAGTGAAATACAACATATTGAAGTTTTAAATGAATAATATCATAGATAAAGATTTTTCAATGTTACTAACAGGAAATAAAATAGTTGTGTTGTTAGATCATTTACTGAAAGCTAAAGTTATGAAAGTTTTATTTTGGAAATTGAAAATACCAGTGGTTATTTTTAAGTGTAACTTTGACTGTCAGCATTATTTATATTTCATTAATAATATATAGTTGAAAATAACTGAATTATATAAATGAAAAATATTTCTGATAATATTTGCTTCAAGGAAAGTACAACAGAATTTTCAAACTTTAACCCCTTTATATCTTTTTTACAGTTATTAGGAAAAAGTAAACTATCCCCAAATAAAAATTTGCATTTTTTTATAATAGCACATAATAGATAAAGGAAAAAAAATGTTAAGTAATCTAAATATCTAAATAGTTATCAGACAATCCAAATGCCATTGCTATTTAACTGAGTATATAGATCTATCAAGAGAAAGAGCCTCTCAAATGGAATCTTCATCAATTAATGAACTCCTTGCTCAGGAACATAAACATTTAGGTATTCAAGTCAGGTATAGCTCCCATGTGAGACAGAGTCACCAGGATTTACCAGGCTAAGATAACACATCTCATTATGCATTCAAATTATGATTATGCTACACTGTATCTATACCTGTGGCAATACGTTTTCAGTGTCAATTAGCATCTTACTTTATATGTCTCTCTTGAGTTTGGATCTTATGAGTCTTATGATTTGGATCTCATGAACCATAGAGTGTAGTACTCTCCATGATAGAGATTGCTAGAAATCTCTTAATTCTTGCTAAATAGTTTGTTGTGCTACATATACTATCCCTGTTAGCATTTAGGGAGACCCTAACATTAGTGTTACACAATTGAGTAGCAGTAAGAAGTGGAATTCCTAGGTTAAGGCAACTCAAAACAGGTATGCTTTTCCCACACTCTGTGAATGCCAGATACACGGTACAGATAATGAAAACATTGAACACTCCCTTTTTAATTTGGAACTTTTACAAATAAACATGGTGAATTTCCTAATTGTTTTTCATTTGTTGGAATTCCAGCTATGCCTGCTTACAGCTCAAAATTTTCCTGCACCATCTACTAAACAAATAGGTTTCTATCCACTATTTATCATGTATCTCTTATAGATGACTTTTGCAGTCTTTTAAAAATGTTCCTATCTTTATAACAACATATTTTAAATTAAAGAACAATATAAAGATAATTGCAAGTTAGCTGTTTATGCAGCCTTTTAAATATCACTATCCTCCTAGTCTATTCTAATGTTGGTTGCTATACATGCTATTTAAGCTTCCATATACTTAATCACATCATGTTTTTTAAAATTTCTTTTTATTTTTGACCTTAACCCTGGGTTTCAATTCTCTGAAACCAAATGTCATTTTGATATTTATTCTTATTCTCACAGCATGTATCTTCTTGTTCTAGATATACATTCCCCTAATTAAAGTTTATCAGCTATTTTTTATTTGAAATTGCAAATTCCTGAGAGAGAGATATCTTTATATTTTCAGGCACTATTATAATCAAAGGTGCTAAAATATGTTGCATAATCTAAGCACTGAATATTTTTACCATATATGTCCATTATGATCTTTTCACTTAGGTCACACTAAAAATACCTAGATAGTAAGTTTATGCCCATTTGAACATGCTCAAAAGTCAATGGAGAATTAAAAAATTATACTTTATATGCTGAGTTAAATTTATATAAATATATTAAATATTTATATAAATATACATGCCCACATACATAAGTATACATGAGTATATCAAGAAAACATGAATACTGTAAATAAAAGTATAACTCCATTGATTTTTAGATTCATTTTCTTTCTTGCATAAGAAAATTATATCTATTTGGACTCAGTCTAGAGTCTCATTTTCTTTTCTCTTTCTTTTTCCAATTGTGGTCATCTGCTTTGTCCCAGTTTCATATACAAGATTTACTTTTGAGTAATTGCTACTCTCTGATATTGGAGCTGTGATTCAGACATGTTATTACTAGATACCTGAAATTCTTCCCAAAAATCAAGCTTTAAAGAATAAGTTTTCCTCAGTTGTATTTCTTGAAGCAATAAATATTTCTGAATCCTTTGGCCAGATTTTCTGCTATCAAATAATGCTAATAATAATAATAACAACCTTTGTCCTCAAGGAGTGAGACTATATAATAGGAAAGAATTTATATCCAAATAATAATTTCTCTAAGGAAAGAAGGAACTTAATGAAATCCCACTCTTCTCCTATTCAAATAGGAAAAGGAATGTCAGCAATGTAAGTTGAATGTCCATCTTACTAATTTGAAAATCAATGAATAATAATAGTACTTTGACTATTTTGGCCCCTCTGGCAAGTCTGTTATTGTCTTTAATCAGGAAGAGTGTCTCAAGATATTTTAAAGATGAAATATTTTAGTTTATGTACTTTGACAGAAGTATGAATTTATTCTCTTGAATCTATATATTGCTGAAAACTAATTAATTAGAAATAAATAAATGAGTGAATAAGTAAATAAAAATTATTCTACCAATGCTTGTTCATATTTCTCAAGAATTTGGGTTATCGCTTAGATGCACTAGAATTCAACAGTTAGGAAAACAGGAGTTTAGTCTTTATGACAATAATCACTATTTTGGAAAGATTAATAAGAATTAGACTTTGAACTAGTTTTAATCAAATGGCCACCCCCTTAGGTTCAAGTTTCTATTACTAAAATAACGAGATCTTACAGGTAACAAATTTCCAGCCTATCTGTAAATATTTAGTTATAATTCATTTACAATTAACCACATAAAATTATAGCAATTATTATGAAATCACTGGTGCATTTCTGATTTGGCACTTTAAAGCTAATCATAATGGTTTATATAAAAGTGATCAAAAAAGAGCAATAACCTGGAAGTGATATTTCAAGCATTTTCCAGTTACACTACCATGGGATGAGTTAGAAATGACCAAAATATGCTTCCAAATGTTGTTTGTAGTCTCTAAACATTGGTAATTGAAAAATAATCTGTTCTCAGATCAGGAAAAAATGCCATTAATGTATGAGCCAAAGAATAGCAACATTCAAGGGCCAGCTAATATTTCTGAAGGCTATGAGTTTTTTGGAAAATGTTCATAAGCAAAATTGTCTATCATATCACCATTTGAGGAAAACTTTTCCAGGATGTAGCTATGCTTAGAATCAGTTGGCTTCTATTTAATTCATTTATGGAACAGGAATTTTGGTGATTATTACTAATTCTAGAAATCATTATATTTTTCTCCCTTGGAATTTCTCTCACTTGAACTGACATGAGGAAAGCAGAACTCATGTTAATGTCTTTTGTCATGGATCTGTTTTATTTACACAAACAAAGATTTTATAGACCAAAGAAAATACAGGTATTGTTACAAGCTATGGAAAGAACATTTCTGGGTAATGACGGATTGGTTTGACTTGAGTTAGAGTTAGATCATTAAACCTATATTGATATCAGGAATATTAGATACAATGATTTACAATTTTAGTCATATTTCTATTTCTTTGTATCAGGAAAGAAATATAGAAGGCATTTCAATTGTCAAAATGTATTAAAACACATGGTAATAATCAAATAGGGACAAATGCACAAAGTCAGAAAATAATGATTAACATAGAGTAGCCCATGGTCTGTGTTGTCTCTTGAGTACAGGTGGACATAGCTATGGACTTGTTTCTGAAAAACTAAAACCTTCAGACCTGAATTCTGTCAACTGCCTGAGTGAGTGTATAGAAGCTCCTTCCACAGTAGGACCTCAGAGGAGACTGCAGCCTTGGCTGATACCTGGAACACAAACCTGAGACCCTAAGCAAAGGACTCAGCTAAACCAGTAAGTCCTGAACCACAGAAATTATAAATGAGATAAACATGCAATCTTTAATATGACATGTTTTTGGTAATACTGTTGTGCACTATATAGCTAATATAAATGCTATAGTTGCAAAAAAACTATGATTAACTGTATATGTCATAGTCACTAACTGGTCACCAATTTGGGAAGAATTCTTCATATTCATGAACTTGCTCTCCTCCTAACATATATGTGTGTATATATATATATATATATATATATATATGTAAACTTTATGTGAAATAGAGATCATCTCTGCATCTCTACATGTGAATGGCTATATGGCTATTCTCAAGGGATTAAACTGCATTATGACAATCTTAGAAAATATGTTCTTTACTGCCCTCATGAAGCAATTATTTATACTGTGTCACTGCATGGAACCATTAAGTTATGAGCATATAAATGGATAACCTGTTATATTTCAATTATTTCAAATGTTTACCAATTTTTCACTATAAATGGAATATATAATAAAGGACATATGATCAGAGAAAATACAATTTCATAATGAAATGCTAGGTATTGTTAATAATGATTTTCAGAATTCTTTGTATTTTCTTGCCTTAAAAAGCATCTTTTTCATAGACCAAAAAAAAAATTCTTAACTGTCCTAAAAATATAGAACAAAGGGCTCAATTAAGTTAACTGTCTTTTTCTAACAATGAATGTTCACTCACGTAGAAATTGTAAATGTTTCTTAATCACTTAAAATATAAATCAAGACTTCTTTCCAGTATCTGTTTTCTCACTGTGGGCTAATATTTTAATTTTGAACATAGTTCTTCCACTTGTAATCTAAAATCTCTTAAGAATAGAAAAGATGACCCACTGAACTCTTTAAGAACTAAACTGTTAAATAATATATTCCAATTTGTAATTATGCTTTATAATACTCTAGCTTAAAACTCTAAGACCTTTATCTTGAAAAAATGCATTTTTATTGTTATTTAAGACAAATTAATGTTCAAAATTAGGCTTGTGGGTCTGTTTGACACACAAATTTTGAGACAGGAAGTAGCTTTACTTAGTGTCTTTAGTTCTTAGAGTAAAAAGAGAGATGCTTATTTGTGTACATATCTCTGTTTTTGCATTCATTGCTTAATGAAAATAGAAGTATATAGAATACAAATAACTGCCTAAAGACAGTAATTATTTTTAATTACATTATCAATGTAAAACGGAGATTGTTACATTTTTCTATAAAAGACAATATAGTATTTTCACCTTTTTAGTTTGTAAACTCTCTATTGTAACTACTCAATTTTATTATTGTCGCATGAAAGCAGCCATTAACAATATCTAAATAAATTACCATCATGGTATTGTAATAAAATTTTACTTATAGACACACTCATGTGGCAGGCCATGTAAAATAAGATCTTAGTTAGATACCCAGGGCAAGCAGAAGGAAAAGCAAATAAGCAAAATGATAAAACTTTACAAAAGTAGATGGGGCCAGATTGGCCCTCAGGACCATACTTTTCTAAGTCTGATTCTAAGAGAATGCAAAAGTATGTGATTTAGTAACAAAAGACCTATTGTTTAACTGATCATTATGAAAAACCAAGAGGATGAAAGTCTTATCAGATACTAGCTTCATCAGAACCAAAAATTCAACTTCAGATTAAAGTTTTACGGAATAATTTTTGGAACAATTTGATAGGCATCTTGGAGAAATTTTTTTTAAAAAAAGGTAAATAAGTTGTGTGAAGAAAATGCCAGAATGAAAACCCACAACTGGCTAAAAAAAAAAAAAAAAAATTAGAGAACAAAATATACAAGGTGAACTTTTAAAGTCATAAGCTATATAGGTGAAATGGTGAAATATAAATTTTCCCTCTTGCTCTCATAAAAATCTGTATTTAAATCTCTTCTATGAATAGATTCATTTGGAGAACTCTAAGAGTTTTGGTTATCCAGGTTGTTGGAATCAGAATCTAGGCAAAAGCTGAAAAGTGAAAATTTTTATTTGAATTATTTTTATTGTTTACTACAAGAGATCTGTGCATGAGGTTTCCATTAGTGGGCAAAAGCTAATTTTCCCTAGTAAGACCTGGTCTTTTAAAACCACACAAGTTTTATTCTTGTTATCATTATTCTATCCAAGAATGGTCAATAAAATTCAAATAAAACTAGTTATCTTTCATAAACGTCCATAAGGATTCTCTGGAGACACATAATTTTTCTGGCTTATCCTTTCTTGCCAACTTCCCCCATAATTGAGATATGGGTGAGTAAAATCCAAGCACACTTTTTTCATCCTTGTTTTACTCCAGAAGTATGCTGCCAAATTATTTATCACAAAATTGTGATTGGATTGCAATCCTGATTGTCATTTTCCAAGAGAGAGTAAAGCATAGAATGTCTCATTCTTTGAAATAAGCACTGGGTGAGGTTGGATACAGTCAAATAAAAATGCATATTTTGCTTACACTATAATGTAAACAAAACCATCTTAGAAGATTCAAAAATTTCACAACACATGCATAATTAATTTTAATAATAATGAGGAGGAGGAGAAGTCATTATAACATTTGACATTTTATTTTTTATAGTCAGTTACTGGACAGAGATTTATTTGAGTATTTTTCTGTAACTCTAATTCAAAATAACAAAAAAAAAATGTGTTCAAACTCTGACACTTTTAAAACTGTAGATCAAAAGCTAACCTATGGAAAGTTAAGGTACTCATTACTGAAGATATCTTAAGACCAGCTTTCTCTCTTTTATCTCACTGTTCATCTCCCTTAAACAGTAATGCAGCTAATATTTTGGCTTCTAATTTCTGACTGATCATCCTAAATAAAACATTATCAAAATGAAAAACTTTAAAACCATTTCTCCTTCTGTTTTAATCATGCAGTGTAACATCAGCAGTCTTCTAAAATTCTGATTTACCAAGACTACAACTTTCAGAATCTCCTTCTCTATTTTCTCTTTCAGTCTATTAAAATATATAACTCTCTTCCATTTTTGTGTATCATTGGGGCCACTTCTATAATCTTTTCCTACATAACACAGGTTTTTAATAGCTATCTAAAGATGGGATTTTCATTATGGTACGTGGAATGAGTGAACTGACTTTCTTAACCCCTCCTGTATGCAGACCTTTTGTAACATCAAAAACTTAAAGGATGTTTCTTCATCTTTTGACTACAGCATGGTCTTGTGTTTTGTCTTTGCTGCTGGAAAACGACTGAATCTGAAAGAAGAGAAAGTATTTCTGCCTCTTCTCTGGAAAAATCTGTCACTACCACAAGACTATGTCCAGGTAACTCTGTTGGAAATATGTGATATATGAGGAAAATATTTATCTGAAATAGCATCATCATAGATCAGATAACTCTGAGCTGACCAACCCTCTAGTATCACCAAGTAAGCTAAATTAAGATGAGAATTTATCCCTGATACATAGAATTATATAAACAAACCACATATCAGAAAAATAATGAATTTTGGGTCATATATAACATTTAAATAACTGAATAACGTTTTATAATCTGATTGCAGGACATGCCTAATACTTCAAAAATTATTAAAATAAGTTTACTTCAGCTAAAAGAAAGGTGCCAAACATATTTGAATTATGTTCTCTGTATCTTGTGTGAAATTTTATTCATAATATCTTACCTTTTAGTTGTGGTGATTTGACATTATTAATAGTAATAAACTCAGCCACTTTGTGAGTATTAAGTTTGCTTCTTATACTGATTTAATGTTCAAAAATAAGTTATGATTTATTCTGTCACCATGTGAGAATTAATACTTGATTTAAGAAAAATAAATAAATAATAAAGAGTACTTATAAAGTCTTCCATTTTTCTATTTATCAAATAATATTCACCAGAGTTCTTTTAACTTCTATTCTCCTCTTCATTCCTGGTAGTTCTCCTTCTAGTACTAACAGAACCTAACAGTTCTAATCAAACTAGCTTTAGTCAAACAACACCTGGATCTTTGGTCTGTGTTTGTGTGTACAAATCAAAGAAAATAAGATGTTTATTCAGTGTACTTTATGCCCTAATATCTACTAAACATCCTCAAAATTATTAGACCCAGTGTGCTCTCCCAATAAGACTAGGTATTTTACTTCTAGAAAAGGCATACTTAAATCACTCTTCCAACTTTTAATTTTTACAATTTGTCTAAAGGTAAATTTCATTGATACTAGTTAAGCCACTATACGAGATAGATTAAAGTAAGAAGAAAATGAAAATAATACTTTAAAAATGAATTCTGATTGCTTCTTTGTATTACATTGTTATACGACTTAGAGATTTTGAATTTGTACGTCAACCTCTGTGCGTGTCATACCACCCCTGCGATCAGAATTATAGTGTCCATCATCATGTTTACTCCCACATTCTTTGGTTGCCCTCCATCTTCCTTCCTTCTGGTACCCACAGACTTGTGTCCTGTGAATATTGTTATGTTTGTCAGATTGGTTTTTTATATATATTCCACATACAAGTGAAACTATTCTCTACTTCTCTTTCACTTTCTGACTTATTTTGCTTTGTATAATCACCTTCAGTTCCATCCAGGTTATTGTAATGTCACAATTTATTTTATAAAAAGCTGCATAAAATCCCATTATATATATATGTACCACAATTTCTTTAACTGATGATCTGTTGATATGAAAAAATGGTGAAATCATGCTTCCTAACTTTAAACTATAATATAGAGTGTCATCAAAACATTGTGATATTGGAATAAAGCAAAACAAAAGACACACACATATACACTAGTGGAATAAAATTGAGAGCCCAGAAATAATACCACATATAATAGAATATTTATTATGACACAGGAGTCAACTGCATTCAAAAGATAAATGAAAATCTATTCAGTAAGTGATACTAAGAAAACTGGACAGGATCAGTGGTCAGAAGATGGTGACCTGGTGGGGATAAAATTTAGATCCTCCCAACAGAGCAATTAGGAATTCACCTATTCTCCAGAAACTAACACTGAAGAAAAGCATACACAGAGGTTATAGAAACACAACAGTTTTTGTGACAACAAAAGGTAGGTGAAGACGTCCAGGTTCAGAACTATACCATAGATTCAGGAATCAGGTTCTGGGCCATGGTGGAGAAGGTATAATTATGGGAATATACAAGACTCATGGCGATTCTCTGCAAAAGAGGCAAAGAGCCCACCCAGAAGGATTAGGATGCAGAGGTGGGAGAGATCAGCTTGGCACAGGGTAGAAAGAACCAGCACTCTGGGGTCTCAGCTGGAGACTGTGTAGTGAAATTACACTGGGTGCTGCCATAATCGAAAGGCAGCTAGGAAAATCTCCCACCTCACAACCCACCCTCTCCCACCACCATATTGTGCCAGTCTCAGGATCCAACCACCAGATATCCTACCCACCAGATAGGCCTCCCCCAGGATCAAAGGAAGAAGATAGTCTCCCAGAAGGGACAAACCATCAATACTACACATTAGTGACAACCTATAGGGGAAAGTGGAATTGTAGCCTGATTGCCAATTGTGAATCAACTAAGTGATCACCCTATACAAAGTCATCACTGCAGAGAATCTGAACCCATAATTATAAACGAAATGAAAAACAGAACAAAGACAGAGAGATATAAGTGAAATGATGAATTCAATACAAAATCCAGGAGAAATCTGAATACAACAGATAGATGAAAACTACTGGAGGATGAATTTAGGATAACAGTGATAAACATATTCATGGGAATCAAGAGAACAGTAGAGGAAGTAAAAGAGCACAACAATAAAAAAAGAATATGAAGCAAGAAATCAGAGAAATGAAGAATATGATAGCTGACTAAAGAACTCAATAGAGCGACACAAGAAAAGGACAGATGAAGCCTCCAATGTAATCAGTGAGCTAGAAGATGGGGCAGAGGAATGCACTCACAAGCAAACTATCATAAAGCAAAAAGAATACAAAGAAATGAAGACAGCATTTGAGACCTATGGGATAACTTCAAAAGGAACAACATATCATAGGTATTCCATAAAAAGAAAAGAGAGAAAGGGGAGCAGAAACCGTATTTAAAGAAATAATAGCTGAGAATTGCCCTAACCTGAGGAATGAAACAGGTCCCTATACCTAGGAAGCTCAAATAGTTCCTAATAAAAGAAACCCAAACAGACCTACACTTACATACATGATGTCAGTATGTCAAATATATAAGGTAAAGAGTCTTCAAAGCACTCATAGACATGAGTAACATAAAATGGAGTCCCCATAAGGTTATCAGCAGATTTCTCAACTGAAACTTTATAGGCCAAAAGGGAATGGTAGGATATATTTAAAGTGCTAAAAAAGAAGGATTTTAAACCTAGGATACTATAACCTATGAGATAATCATTCAGAACTGCAGGAATGATAAAAAGCTTTTCAGATAAGCGAAAGTTAAAGAAATGCATCACCACAAAATAATTTCTACAAAAAAAAATATTAAAGGATGTTCTATAGTGTGCAAAGAAACTCCACTTAAAAACAGTAGGACCACATATATAAATAGTGGGGAGGAGAAGTGAATAAAAATGGGATGATTAGAATGAGTGCAAGATTCTTTTTTCAAATAAAAATAGAAACTAATCATAGAATTCTTAATGCTGACATTAGGCTAAACTTGAAACAAATTTCCAGGGAAAAAGCAAGAAAACAAAGAGGGAAACCAATCAAAACATAACTATAAGCAACCCACCTAAGAAGAGAAAGAGAAGAGCAAAGGCCTTGCCTGTAATAGCAAACAGAGGACACTTAAAAATTACAGTAAGTAGTTATATAATAATCACCCTAAGTGTTAATAGACTTAACTCATCAGTCAAATGATGGACAATAGCCAAATGGATTAAAAAGCATAACTCAACCTTCTGCTGCATTCAGGAAACCACCTTTCAAAAGATAGACAAAGACTCAAAAGTCAATGGTTGGAAGACAATCTTATAGTCGAATGGCAACCACAAAAAAAGCAGGACCACCTATACTTATTTCAGATAAAATAGACTTCCAGATAAAAAGTATATCAAAAGACAGAGATGGACACTATATAATTAATTAAAGGATCAATTTAGCAATAAGACATAATGCTTATTAGCATATACACACCAAATGGAGCATAAAAATGTATTAAGCATGTATTATTAGAATTGATGAGAGACATAAATAACAATACAATAATAGTAGGAGACTTCAACACCCTACTTTTAACAATGGACAGATCAACCAGGAAGACAATTTAAAGGGAAATAGCTGCTTTGAATAACCATACAAAACAGCTAGGTCTAATAGATATACACCAATATCCAATGACTACAAACGTCACTTTCCTCTCAAGTGCACATGAAACATTCTCAAGGATAGATCATACACAGGGACACAAAACATGGCTCAACACATTTACAAATATTGAAATCATAGCAACCCTTTCATTTGACCAAAATCACATGAAACTGGAAATTAACCACAAAAATAAAGCTAGAAGTCCCCAAATTAATTGGCCACTAAACAATATGCTTCTGAATGACTCAGGTAAAAGGAGAAATCAAAAAGGAACCTTAAAAAATACTTAGAAACATATGAGAATGAAGATACAATCTACCAGAATTTATAAGATATGGTAAAAGCATTACTAAGAGGAAAGTTCAACATAATTCAGGCTCACCTCAAGAAGCAAGAGAAATTGCTAATAAACAAACGAACACCGTATTTAAAACAACTAGAGACAGATGAACAATTAAAGGAAAAAATAAGCAGAAAAAAGAAGAAAGAATGAAAATTTGAGGAGAAATTAATGAGCAAAAAATAAAAGATAATCCAAAAGATCAATGAAACTGAAAGTTGGATCTTTGAAGAAAATAAAATTGACAAATGACTGGCTAAACTCACAAAGAATGAGAGAGAAAAAACTCTCATAACTAGAATAAGAAATGAAATGGATAATGTTACAACAGATACCACAGAAATACAAAACATCATAAGGGACTACAATGAGCAACTCTGCCTGCAAAGTGGACAACCTTAATGACATGACAGATTTTTAGAAAAATGCAGTCTACCAAGACTGGAAGAACTGAAAAACCTGAAAAGAAAAATCACACACTAAGAAACTGAGGAAGTAATCAAAAGTCCCCCTAAAAATAAAATCCCAGGGCCAGGTGGCTTTTCTAATGACCTTTACAAAAACTTCAGAGCAGTATTAATATCTATTCTCTCAACTCTTCTAAAATATTGAAAAACTGGGATCACTCCCAAATAGTTTTTATGAGGACATCAGAGATGTCAGCAAGAAAGAAAATACAAACCAATATCTCTAATGAACATAGATGCAAAAATTCTGAAGAAAATATTTGCATGCCAAATCCAACAATTCATCAAAGAGATCATCGACCATGCCCATGTGGGATTTATCCTAGGAATGCAAGGACAGTTCAACATATGTAAATCTTTTAATGTATTACACCATATTTACAAGAGTAAGAAGAAATACTACATGGTCATATCAGTAGATGCAAGAAAGCTTTGACAAAATCCAATTCCCATTTATGATAAAAATCCTGCGTAAAATGTGAATAGAAGGTACATACCTCAACATAATAATGAATGGCCATGTACAACAAACCCACCACCAATATCATAGTCAATGATGAAAAATGGGAAGTGTCTCCTCTAGGGTCAGGAGCAAAGCAAAACTGTTCAAGTTCACCACTTCTAATTAACATTTTTCTGGAGGCCTTAGCTAGAGCAATTGGGCAAGGTAAGGAACCGAAAGGAATACAAATTGGAAAGGAGGAAGTAAAGCTATCATTATTTTCAGATGACATGACTATATATGTATTGAAAAGCCTAAAAACTGTCAAAAAAACTACTAGAACTCATCAATGAATGCAGTAAAGTGACAGGCTACAAAATCAATGACAGAAATCTGTTGCATTTTGCGCACAAAAAAACGCTAAAAGAAAATGAAATCAAGAAAACCACCCCCTTTAAAATAGAAGAAGATTCAAATATCTATAATATACTTAGCAAAGGAAGTGAGACACCTGTACAACGAAAACAGCAAGTCCTTCTTAAAAGAAATAGAGGAGAATACAGAGATAGAATGACATCCCCTGTCATAGTTGGAAAGAATCAACATCATTAATATGGTTATCTTACCTAAAGCAATAAACAGATTTATGCAATCCCCATTAAAAATCCAAGAAACAGAACAAAAGATCTTAAAATTTGTATGGAGCAATAAAAGACCCCGAATAGCCAAAGCAATTACAAGAAAAAAAATGAATCTGGAGTGATAACACTCCCAGACATTGATAGCAATCAAATCAGCCTAATACTGAAATAATAACAGAGGCACAGATCAGTGGAATAGAACTGAATCACCAAAATCTGATTTACTCATATACAGTCAGTTGATCTATGACAAAGTCGCCAAAAGCATATCATGGATAAAAGAAAGTCTCTTCAGTAAATGGTGTTGGGAAAACTGAACAGATACATGCAAAAGAATGAAACTAGACCACTCTCTAACACCATTCACAAAAATTTACTCAAGATGGTCTGGAAACTTGGATATATGACTGGAAAAAATAAAATTCTTGGAAGACAACATAGGAAAGATATTCTATGACACCAGTCTTAGGTCTCTGGGACCTCTACTCCAGCATCAAGGGAAACAAAAAGAAAAAAAGACATCTGGAATTACATCAAACTAAAAAAAATTCACTTTTTGTAGCAAAAGTAAACATCACCAAAACAAAAAGACAACCTACAAACTGGGAGAAGATATTAGTGTTTCATATTTCTGACAAAGGCTTAATATCCAAAATATACAAAGAACTCATAAAACTCAACAGAAAACAGGGAATCCGATCAAAAATGGGAAGAGGAATTGGAGAGACAATTTTTTTTTTCTGAAGAAGATATACCAATGTCCAACACGCACATGAAATGACATTTCTACTCTCTGGTTATCGGTGAAATGCAAATCAAAACAGCAATGAAATACCATCTTACACCTGAGAGACAATTATCCAAAAGTGTGGAAACAGCAAATGCTGACCAGGATGTGTAGAAAAGAGGACACTTTTACACTGTTGGTGGGAGTGAAAACAGGTGAAATCCCTCTGGAAGAAAGTATGAGAATTTCTCAAAAATTAGAGTATGGAAATTCCATCTGATCCCTCAAACCATTTCCTGGTGACTACCCAAAAGATACAAAAAAGACCAGTTCAGAGAGGCTTATACAACCGCATGTTTATTAAAGCCCTATTCACAATAGCTACGAATTGGAAACTAAGTGCCAAGTTCAGATGAATGGATAAAGAAGTTTCGTTATATATATACAACAGAATACTACACAGCCATTAGAAGAGAATCAACACTTGAATCAACATGGATGGAATTAGAAATGATTTTGTTAAGTGAAATAAGCCAAAAGAAGAAAGATACCAGATTATCTCACTCTTAGGTGGAATGAGAATACAAAAAAATGAAGGAACAGATGAAACAAAACCAATCCTTGGACACGTGCAGTAGAGCTGGTTATCAATAGGGAATGGGACTGGGGAGGGCAGGGTAACAAGTGATGATGGAGCCCACTGGACAATGGTGAAGAATAATTGGTGATTTGATGGAGAGCAGGGTGTGTTTACATGTGGGGAACTATACATATGAATTTATTTTGATTTGTGAAATTAAAGTTATTGCAATAAAAAATGAAAAGAAAATTGGACAGCCACCCACAAAAATCTGAAACTAGGACGTTCATTATTACCATGTAAAAATTAACTAGGAAATGGATCAAAGACCAGGACATAAGACTTAGGACCATAAAACACATAGCGGAAAATGTATGAATTATGTTCCATGATATCAACCTCATAAGTGTCTTTGGGGAAGTGACATTTGTGGAAAACAAATGCAAAGCTGAACATATAGGACTATATCAAACAAAAGATCATCTTCATGGTGAAAGAAACCACCATAGAAATGAAAAGTCAATCCACTAAATGGAAGAATATATTTGCACATCATAAAACAGACAAGAGGTTAATTTCCAACGTGTATGAAGAGCTCACATACCTCAGAAAGAAAAACAAATCAAACAACTTTTTCAAAATATGGGCAGAATAGCTAAGTAGACATCTCTCTAGAGAAAACACACAGACTACGGATGCATGAAAAAATGATCCGTGTCACTCACCATCAGAGAAAAACATAACCACAATGTGATATCTCACACCTGTGCGAATGGTTTATTATCATATAGACTAGTAACAACACATGTTGGAAAGGATGTGTGGATAAAGGAACTCTCCTGCATTGTTGGTGGGAACATAAATTAGTGCAACATCTTTGGAAAATATGTGGAGATTCCTCAAGAAAAAAGTAGTTACCATATGATTTAGAAATCCCACTTCGAGGCATATACCCAAAGAATACAAAGACATGAGTCAGAAAAAATAAATAAATAAATAAAACCCCCAAAACCTGCATTCCTGTGTTCATAACAGCACGATTAAATAACCAAGTCCTGGAAATCACCAAAATACCTGTCGACTAGGGCCTGGAAAAATACTTTAAAAAGTGCTTCTCAACTTTGAAAAGCGCTACTGATACTGAGACAACTGCTATAACAAAAATCTACCTGAAAATCTCTATAGTATCTTAAATTATTTGTTAATTAAAGACTGTGGTTGTGATAGTTACAACTGTTCACGAGATTTTCACTTTATAAAAGTTATACTTCTGTAGTCAAGCAAAAAAGTACTTTGACATAATTTTTATATGTGTGAACATGAAATTGTATTTGTTATGTCGTGTATACAAAGATAGAGTGATAGTTCTCTTTTCCTGATTTGTGAATATCTCTAAAACTGCAGAATAAAAAATGGAAAAATAAATTGTACAGATTAAGACAAACTAATAATTTCAAATAGGCCAATAATAAGAAAACTCATTTATTTTCTCCAAAGCATTCCTTTTTCTTAATTTCTAGACTTCTGTTCATATTCCAGAATTTTAAGACTTCAAAATAACATAAAGAAATAGAATTAGCTCAAGGAAATAATCAAGTATCTTTTTAATTGCACTAACATCATGCCTTTGCTTTTCTAATAAAGCTTAATTAAACACTGAATCTTAAATACCTACACTTGAATTCTGTAGGCCTGCTTTCAATTTTAGGGTGTGTACTTAGCCTCTGGGATATTAAAAAGAGAGTTTGTGTGCTTTGGCAGTTTAGGCCCCAAAACAGGCTAGAATGTAGACCATGTGAAATTCAGGGATCTGTGCTTGTGACCCAAGACAGGAGGTTGGTGGGAGGAGGAGGTTCAATAAGTGAACAATACAAAAATGCTTCTTCCTCATTTCCTTTTTGCTTTTTGCCTGCCTTCATTCCTACCTCCTTCCTTTCTCTATTAAAAATATATTATATTATAAAGAATATTGTTTATTTTCCACCTTAGTTAGTTATATTCTTCATTTTCAAGTAGAAAGGTAAAGAGGCCAACATTGCTGTAATCTCAAGTGAGTGAGAATGTTCTGATTGTTTTCTGTTATTATTGTTGTTGTTTAAGTATTTATTCAGTTTAAACAGCTTTCTGGCTGTCATATGTTATTTCTAGTCACTACCAGCTGCAAAGACACTTCTTAGGATAATCATAAAACGAACTGCTATAGAGATGTGAGGCAATATTGTCTCCCTCTCATTCTGATTTACCATTAACGATTTACAATTTCAAAGGAACATTAGCACAGCATAGTAAGAAACAGCTGCTTAATTTACCTTAATTGTCAGGCAATGTCTTATTTTTATCTAGCTAGCAAATTCAGCAGTTTCTTGAGAGCATATGTTTATTGTATTCCTAGTGCTCACAGAAACTCACACTCTATACTTCTCTCTCACGCAACAAAGATTCCCAAGTATTGTGCTTTGCAAGTAAAAAACACAACCACTGACTTTTCCTAACATAAATCTTATTTGTTTTTAGATAGCAATGTCACAGATGCCCCAGATACAAGCAGTTGGAAACCAGAAACAATTCAACAATTTGAAACTCAATTCTATTAAGTAGAATATATCATCAAAATTTAAACAACAGTGGAACTAACCTGGTCAAATTTGTTTTTATGAATGTATCTGTTCTTTGATTATATAATATCTGAAATGACTAACAAACATTATATTGAAAAATTAACAAAAGAAAACTCTTCACATTTCAAAATCTTTTTTTCTTCCCACCAGGTAACATATTTTATGATGTGAGAGATGAAGAAACCTATTATGGTGAGACTGCAGAAATGATCATAATGCATAATTATTTTATTGTTATTTAATATATGATTTACTAATATTTTATTTAGATTATTTTGACCTTTTTTTTTACTGAGTTTTTATGATTAGTTTCATAAATTAATTAATCATGGTTTAGTATCAGTAGTCTTTACTTTTAAGTTTGTCTTTGACTGTATTTGCCTTCATTATTTTATATGTTAAAGCAGGAATTAAAATTATTTCCATTATTTTTCTGATCTTGGAACTTCATTTCTTACTAGCTTCAAATAAAATAAAATATGCAGCAATAATTGAAAAATACAAGAAAAATAAAGAATAAGACATATTTATAATAGTATATATTATATCATATATTCTATGTTGTATGATATTATATATTGTATATATATATACTCTATATATAGATTCATTTTTGAAATTTCTATATTTTTTTCATTGATTTAGATATTTTCTATCCTTATGTCTGTTACACTACCTTCATTACTATGGTATTAAGATTGGTGGTATCTGAATTTGTCATTGCTTATTTTTTTTAATACTGTTTTAAATATCCTTAGTACTTTGCATTTCAATATAAATTTTAGAATCAACTTGTAAATTCTTAAGCAAAGCTAGTTTGGATTATGATTTGAATTGTAATAACTTCATAGAAAAAATTTGGGGAGAACTAAAGTTCTAACATTCAGTCTTCCGAATTGTACACGTTGATCTAATAATCTATCTAGAGCTTTAACTCATTTTAGCAAAATTTTATGGTTGCCAGTCTATAAGCCTCTAAATCCATAAATTCTGATAACTCAAAAAGCCTAAGATAAGCACAGGAAATGCATCTCAAAGAAATCCTCTAAAAATACCGTGAAGTGTTTGAACAAATATATGGTTACAGGGGAATAAGATCACTTCACTCCTGAGACCAATTGCAAGTTTTGAAGAATTCCCAAGATCTCTCTCAGGTTTGGTAATTCATGAGATAGTATTCAGTAACTCCCTGAAAGCTATACTAATCATTGCAATGGACTTTGTATTTTGATATTACTTTATATTAAAATGACTATATTAAATAGAAAAAATAAAATAAAATTAGGAACCAGTAAGAAAAACTTATAGACACACATTCTGGCTAGCTGAAGAAAATTAAAATGTTAATTTTATATTTTCATTTTTAATTATGGTAATAATGAATTACTATGATGTATATGTTTTAGGACTATACATTCACAATCCTTCAAATATCTGAACACCATGTCCACTACCAAAATTCTAGTAATCTTTCATCACTATACTTTGGATGTCATCTAACCTTTACTCCCGCTCTCCTCCATTCCCTGCCTTTCTGAAAATTTCAGTTCTGATTTTAGAATCCATGGATTGTTTTTTGTTTTACTTTGTTGCTTTGTATTTTACATGTGAGAAAGTGGAATTTCTAATCATTAAGTAATTGTGTTTTTAATTTTTGTGGAAGCACCATATTATTTTCCAATATATTTGTACCAATTTATTTTCCAATCAGTAGTGCAAAAGTGTTATTTTTTCTCCTTACACACATCAACGCTTGCTTCTAGTCTTTGTGTTAAAAACTGTTCTCACAGATGTGGGATGATGCATCATTGTCATTTTGATTTGCATTCCCAAATAATAAGTGATGATGAGCATTTTTCCCTATGGTCTAGTGACCATCTGTATAACTTTTTTGGAAATGAATCTATTCATATATATTTGCCTGATTTGTTATTGACTTTTTGTTGTTGAGTTTGTATAAAGTATATATCATGGGAATTAACCCCCTTTTGGCTTTATGTACAAATATCTTCTCCTATTCACTAGAATGTCTTTTCATTTTGATCATAGTTTCTTTTGCTATGCAAAATTTTTTTTAATTTTTACGTAGTTATTTTTCTTTTGTTTTCTTTGTTATTTAAATCAAGTATTTAAAGACATCTCTAAGGAAAACTGATATCCTGAAACATATCACCTATGTTTTTTCTGTGTAATTTTTTATTTCAGTTCTTATATTCAAATCTCTAATAAATTTTGATTTCATTTTGAGTATAGTGTTAAGTTGTGGTCTGGCTTATTGCTTTTGCATGTGACTGTTCCAACTTTTTCTAAAACAACTTGTTGAAGAGACTTGTTTATTCTTGGCTCCTTTACCATGTGGTGGAGGGGAGAGTGCATATATATATACATAAATATATATATATATATATGTATGGGTTTGTTTATGGACTTATGATACTGCTCCATTCATCTATGCCTCTGTCTTTATTCTAATACAATACTGTTTTAATCACTATCATTTTGTAGTATAGTTTGAGGACAGTTTGCAAACATATGTATTCTCTTTTCTCAGGATTACTTTGACTTTTCAGGGTCTTTGCAGTTGTACGCAAATTTTAGATATTTTTCTATTTCTTTGAAAAACATCATTAATGTTTGATAGAGTTGCACTGAAGCATTATATTGATTTTGGTAAGATGGCTATTTAAAATATTTATTATTTAATTCAAGAGCATGTAATACCATTCAATTTGTGTGTTCTATTTCTTTTAACAATGTCTTGTAATTTTCACAGTATAGGTATTTCACCTTTTTATTAAGTATATTCATATTTGTCAATATAGAGAACATTTTTACAAAAATTTAGAAAGCTTTCATATACTCCTTTCCATCACTTACCTAGTTAATGTTAACTAAGTTATTGAGGAAAAATGGTAATTTGTAGTAAGACTTCTCCTGGAAAACAAAAAAGGGTTGTGAGTTTGCTGAACTACTCCTGTTTTTAGGAGCATGATGCTCATGCTAAATTTAACATTGTCATTTTAGGCTAGCTTCCAAAAATTTCTTCAAACCCAAAATGTTAAATAATTATGTTAAAGTTACTCAAGTTAATATTTTTCATGGAAAATACTATTTTAAATGTAAACCATAATTAAAGGCATATTTCAGTTTTTCTATCCTTAGTATCAAACTGCTTTGAAAAAATGTGGTATTTTTAAACTAATTTCAAAAACAAATCACAGTGTAAATGTTTTCAGATATTTTAGATATGAGAAAAAATATGAGGTTTATAGTTAAAATTATTTGTTTTTTTCTAGCAAGTGACTTCTGATTTTTGAGGTCTGAAATATAACATTAATAAAAAATAGTATTCATTTTTCAGAAATATCCTAAATGAATAACTCGAATTGCCTATCCATTTTTCACTCTCAATTGCCAGATAATTATCTTTTTTGTGAGAGCAGTGTTATCCTGTAGACTACATAGAAATTATAATGAATAATCATTGGATATAAACACTAAAAATTAATATGATTAATTAATAAGTACAGCAGGATTCATATAAATAATAAAATGAAGGAATATTGACCAAAAGTAACTTGACAAAAGTGAACATAAGTTTCTTAAAATTTGTGGAACTATTCAACCTAAGTTGGACACTTTTCCTAAGAAATTTCAAACAAGCAAAACAGTCAAAGAAAGAGTCATAGTGCCAAGTAAATGGATCACCTGTAAACTATTTAAACATATTTTGAACCACCAATCACTTAGTTTTAAAATAAATTGTCAAATTATAAAAAGGCAGAATACTTTTAGCTTTTAAAAGTTTTCTAAAGACACTAAATTTCAAAATAGATGACCAAGTGCTAGCAACATTTTTCATTACCTGTATTTCATATTCTGAAAATGTAATAGTGGAAGGCAATTTAGTAGATAATGATCATGAATTGGAAAGGAATAAAAGAACATAGAGAATGGACTTAAAACCGTATGCATCAGCAAGCTCAGACAAGTACTAGGAAAGAACACATTGACAGAAAGTCTATAGCAAAATTGGAAACCAGCAGTTTCTAAGATGTAATAATAAGGGTAAGGAAAATAAACTATACCTATGAAAATAAAATATGAAAAACTAACCTGGTGGATGATTTGAATAAGGTATGAACTTTTCTAAGAGAATTAGATAGGAGGAAATCACAAAGATAAGTATGTTCCCACAGTACAAGAATTTGTGGAGAGCATTGGGAGAACTAAAGTCAAAATAAACTGCTGCTAGAAAGGAACTTATATGTAAAGAGAAGGGAAAAGAGAAGTTAAATTAGTCATATAGAGATAATTATCAAAGGTGGTAGAGCAGAAGAATGTAGGTGAATAAATAGCACAGAAGTTTCATTATATTAATATTAATAGTTTTAGCTTGTTAAAATCTTATGCTATGTAGGATCACATATAAAAATGTACTACCTAGAAAGGAAGTATTTAATAATTTCTCTTCACTTGAACTCTACAAAAATTAATGTTTATATCATATTTTTGTATATTTAAGTTTTAAACTTTTAGAATATTAAATGCCTGATGAAGAGCTAAGATGGAAGTTGAGGCAGAGAATAAAATTGAAACCTAATAAACATTATTCTTAGAGTGAGTTATATGTTATAATGGCATTTTTAATTCCAAAGAAAACAAAAACAATTTAAAATTTTAGTTTAGAACTACAGTTCTTTATTTTATAAAGTAAGTATAAAGGGAAAACAAACAAGTCACGCTTCTTAATGGGAAATTCATATCATTTTTTTCTAGACATCAGAAAGTCTGTTCCACTGATAGAAAAGCGACATATGTTCTGTAACCCATTAGTAAGGCAACTTCCATAAGAAAAAAAGAAGGGTTGACCTTGAAAGAAAATCAAAGGATTAAGTAACTCCTTCACAGTAAAGGGGAAAAAATAATAAATAACACCACATATTTTATTACTTAGAGTACTTGGACATTAAAATTTTTGATTTTATCAGAAACAAAATAGTTGTATTTTTCTTTACTGAAACAATTTAAAAATAAAATATACTCCATCCCTGCCACCACCAGTGAAATGAAATCTTTCATTATCTGTTGTTTGCTCATTTACAAACAGCACAAGGACACATTAGCATTCCTAAATCTAGAGCTCAGCTTCTTAAACCTATTCTTTACCCATAAGAATCTTTCTAAATAGAAATCTGAATTATGTCCTCTGCTAGTAGGCCAGCAAAAGGAGAGTTTAAAAAATAATGGAAAACACTTAATGAGGCCATATTTTAAAAAGATGGAGACCCTTAACTCTTTCATATTCAAAGCCTCATCTCTAGGTAATGTAGTTTAGATAAGAGTAGATAAATGCCTTGGGGAAGTAGATAAAGATTATCTATGCTTTTCAAAGTGAATAAGGCTAAGTGATTCTGATGACCCTAAAGCCTGTGGAGTAGCAAAATGGCTAGAATTGGCCAAAGGGTGATTTTTCTTTGCTTTAATACCAACATACCCAGAAGATGGATTTCACTTTCAATTTTTTGAATATGTGATGTGGGTGCAAGCAGGACCAGACATGAAGAAGGCTAGTATCTGTTCAGTCATCTTGCTATATTCCTCAGCAAAATCACTGACCAATTGAAATTCACTTCCTCAAATGATCTCCAGTAAAACCCAGTAAGCAGAGCACTAGTGAGGCAGTGCTTTATCTTGCTGTCTCCTTACTTGTTACAAGAAATAAACTTGTCCTTATTTAGAGGAACTTTGGTTTAGGTCTTCTGGTCAATGCTCATCAATGGAATATATCCAAGGCATTAACACTATCCTTCCTTATATTTGTTGCTATATTACATACATGAAAATAACATAAGGAAGTCACAATGTAAAAATTTTTGAGTTTCCTCAGAAAATGAGAAAACAAGACAGAACTGCCTGTTGCTTGGCTATTCCTTCAAAATGGTTGAACCAAAGCTATCATATGGCTGAGTTTCTATTAATTTTAGGAATCTCTAGAGCTGCATAGCCTGTGAGATTACTGAGGACAATGAAATTTGCTACCATAGATTAAAAAATGATGTCAGCTGCATTGTCTTGACTCTGGAATATATGTATGGAGATCTATGGGAGCTAGCAAGATAAAATGGTTAATAGGAAAGGTCAAGAACAGAACACATGAAATCCTTACCCTTCTATGTCAAACCAAATTAGGACAAGAAGTAAACATGGTCCCCCAGTCTAGAAGGCTTTGCTCCTTTTTCTGGAAGTCTACAGATATCTACAGAAGTCTACAGAGACCTAAACACTGCCACTTACCTTTCTTTCTTTTGCAAAAAGCATATAAACTAGTCCCCATGTGGCTAAAGCAGAGAACACATTTTTGAGCATGAGCTCCCTTATCCCTATTTAACCAACACATATATATCTTTACCCACTTTTACTCGTGGTTTATGATCTTTGTTAGCTGGATGGGAAATAGAACTTAGATTATACCAGTAAAATGTTTTCCAATAATTCCAATTCTTGACATTTATCTACAGGAAATAAATACACTAACTTACAAAATTTACATTTCCATGCTCATTGCAACATTATTTATATCAATCAGGAACAGAAACAGTACAAGTTTTCACCAACAGATGAATGGATGAAGAAAATATGCCAATATGGGTGGACCTTGAGGGCATTACACTGGATGAAATGTCAGATAAAGACAAATACCATTTGGTATCCCTTGTAAGTGGAATCTAAACAAAACAAAGCAAAGGATGAAATTATAAATGTAGAGACTAGATTACTGATTGCCAGATTAAGTGATTTAGGGGTGGGAAAAATTGACAAAAGAGGTAGAAAGGTACAAACTTCTAGTTATAAAATGAATTTGTTGTGGGGATGTAATGTACAGCATGGTAAGTGACTATAGACAATAATATTGTATATTTGAAAGTTGCTAAGAGTGTACACTTCAAAAGTTCTCATCACACAAAAATATTTGTAACTATATGTGGTGATGAATGGTATTATACAATGTGGTGATCATGTGCAACTTATACAAATATTTAATTATTATGTTTTATATGTTTGGACAAGGGGGAAATTCTCCCATTCTTTTGAGGTTCTTTATTGCCTGGAAAAACAAACGAATTAATATTAAACAGGATTTGGGAGAAAAGCCCAAACTTAATGATGCATTATAGAAAATTTGCATGACTTTAAATTGTAAGGTACATGAGATAGACTGAAGATGTATATGTTGTGCCTAAGAACGAGGCCTGAGGCCTTAAGGAGGGGGAAAGGGGTTCTTTGAATGAAATCTTTGCTCTGAGAGTAAAGGCTTCTGTAATAGAGAAGATTCCTTTACAGATATATTTAAATCTGGATTAAGAACTTCTCAAACTTATTTTTCCCTAGGGACAAGGGACCAAAATTACTTTTTTGATGAAAAGAAGGGCAAATGGATTAAAAGAACTTGTGCCCTGAAGGAACAGTTGTCTCCACCACCTCCAGCTGAGAGTTGTCTACATATATCCCAAGGACCCTGGTTCCTGTCTGGGAGGAACAACCAGGATGAACAACTAGATTAAATTAAATATGCTTCTTCCTATCTCTTCCTTCCTGCTGGTTTAATCTCTTTTATTCCTGCCTACATCTTTCTTTAAGGAGAAAGAAGAAAACAAACAAACAAACAAAAAACATCATGTTTTAAAAAAAACAGCTAGGAAAAGGCAGGGTGTTCTGTCTCTGGGTTGACATTGTTCTGAGCTCAAAATAATCTTTAGAGTGGAGCATTACTGGAGACCAACAGATACTTTGGGTGATATGTTTTGAGTTCCTTCATATACCTGAAACAAAATGTTACATACCTCAACTGAAAAGAGTGTATAAACATTTATTTAAAACTAACAATCTTGGTTTCCACTCCTGACCTAAGGAATCAGAACCTCTGAGGAGAGGAGTCCAGAAATTTGCATTTAGAAAAACCTTCCCAAGTGATCTTAAACACACAAGCATTTAAGAGACATAATCTTTCAGTAAATTTAAATAAGTAAATGCAATTTTCTAGGTACTATTTTTCCTTTATATTCCACAAGGTTCTATTCCATTCAACTTTGCTGTCTTTCATTTTTCAAGTTCATCACTTTTCCTCCCTCCTGGAAAGCATGTTGATCTCTGCACCCTACCCACATTTGGCTAGCTACTATTCATGTATAACCAATCAGACAAAAATAATGCCATCGTCTATAATGCCATGCCTCGCCAGTGGATACTCATGGTTTTCTGCACATTGGAATTAGCAAGGAATTTTGAAAAATGCTTGTTTGGATCCTAAAGCAAAAGATTATTTCAGTGGTTTGAGATGCCACATGGGCATTGAAGTTACAGAAAACTCCCATTCTATGTGCAGTCATAATTGAAAAGAAACTCACTTCTACTCTTTCATGTACAACTTTCTTCTCCATAGTCCACATAAACAGGTAACTTGACTTTCAGAAAAAGACATCTCAGTTCATTGAAATGATCGCATTGTTATAAACTGCTGGGGAGAGGAAACTTGTAATTGTCCCAGAGTCTGCTATCTATACATAACGCTAAGTGGAGAGAGAACATAGCAGTAACTCAAAAAATATTTGTTGAATAATTCAAAAAATTAATGAATGACTCAGCACAGAACATTTAAAATATTACTTCGTCTTTGTCTTCTACACATTTCTAGAGTATGCAATTCTTGAGACAGATATGTTTCTTTTTCTCATATCTTAAGAAATTAGACCTACGAATGTTGACAAACATTTAACTAAAAATGTGAAATATATAGCAAGTTGAAAAATATTTTTCATTAAGATAATGCAATTGCTTCAAGTAATACAATTGTACAGAAGCAAGTCTTTGAAAATTCATTTTTAAGCTGCTTATTATTGTTAATAAATTGGTCTGAATAAATTCAGAGACTTAATTGGCTTTATTCAGTGATTCGTGAATCAAGAAACCATCCATCTTGCAAGCAGATAGAACCTGCAAGAAATTGTACTTAAATGGAAGACAGAAATACCTTCCCTTAGGGGAAGGCAAAGAGATGTTTTACTGATCATCTCACTAATGTCAACCAGGAACATTTCACATTCACTGGTTTGAAATTCTACTTCTTGGAAAAATTGAAATAGCAGTTAGGTTGGGTATTAAGTCTTAGTGGAGCTTTGAATAGATTCCATTTTAGGTCTGCTTTTTTTTTGAGCACCTTTTAATAAACATATATGTTATCTATTAATTAAAAACTGTCTAGGAATACATGTTTTTAAGTATGAATGAGAATTAAAATCATTTGGGGAGCTATCTCAAATGCAGATTCTTTAGTCAATGGGTTCAAATTATATTATGTAGGGGCAAGAAAATAAATTTGAAAAATTAAAAGAAATTTTCTCCACACAATTTTCTACATAAAATTTTCCTCTGTATTTTATTGTTCCTCAACTATGGATCTCCTTTTTAGAAAACATGACCTCAAACACCTTATGGGAAAATTTTATTACCATAATTAGAATGACTATTGTATTTCAATGGAATGTTACTTTATTTTATCAAAACTGTTCCATAAGTTTGAGATTTGAACTAGCTTAATTATTTATTCAATCTGTATTTTACTTCCAAATAATTAATTTTATAATTCTAAGAGATTTACAAAATCAAATCTCCTTCTAGGAGAAAGTAGCACAACTTAAAAGGGCATGAAGGCCCTCTTCAGGCTATTCCAGACTTATAAACTTTGAAATTAGTTAGTGATCTATTGAGTTAAAATATATCAAATATCTATTTTAATTAAGCTTTCAAATACAAGAACTTTGGGACTGTATTTTTAAGGCTTGTAGTAGTTGCCAAAGAAAAGAGAAAGAGGAAACTCATACACACACACACACACACACACACACACACACACACACACATACACACACACACAATAAAGATTGAGAGAGAGGGAGAGAGAGAGACATTCTCTCTATTTAGCAAAGACTCAAAAGTATGAAAAGGTATTTACATTTTCAGGGAATTCTGATATATTTTGAGGAAACACAAATAATGAGAAACAGTAGCAAGTCTCCAATTAATTCTATTAGACCTTCTAAACAGCCACTGCCCGAAAAAATATTATATAGAGGAATAGTGTGAAAAAAAGTATCTATATAGTGATAGATCTATAACTATATCTTCAGTTTAACACTAGATTTAACAATATATTTTATTAGTCAAAATTTCATAATATTTTGCTAAAATGACTAATTTTGTTAAGGGGTGAGTATATTCAGTAGCAAATGTTTGAGACTCTAATGACTTCTTGATTGAAAATTAATTCAGTAATAAAAGCTAACCAGAAGAGAAATGTGTCTAAAATATTGCTGTGGGGATAAAAGTACAAAGATTATTAATTGAAATTAAAATGTAACAGTATACTAACATAGTATGAGTAAAATTTCATTTGTTATGCAGCATCACAAGAACAAAAATACATTGGGAAATTTCATCTTTTTTAGACTTTTGTTAGATAATTGATGGCTAATGTGAAATTATTTGTATTAAAAATGGTCCTTATAGTAAGATTTCTAATATACACTGTAGTAGAACTTTTATTTTTAACATTCTCAAGTCCAGTCTCTTTCGGGAGAAGAAATCCAGTCAGTAGTGTGACAAAAATAATAAAAAAGGTATTTTAATATCAGGAATTCCATGCTCCCACAAAACAACATTCGCATATATTTGATCAAGTATTTGTGCATTTATTTCATATATGTGAATATAAATTATAAATGCTAATATCAAAGATACAAATAATTAACAATAATATTAAATATTTCTTCTGTTTACAAAGCATGCGTAATTTGAATTAATACACTTTCTACATTTTTTCAAGTCTATATGGCATTATTTGAAATATATTTCTTATATTTTGCATTTAACATGTGACTTTAAAGTATAGCATTTTGATTTGTCTAGCTGCATGCAGCATCAGACTGTGGAACACTTACATCTACATATAAGCCATTAATATATTTAGAATCAATAAGAAATGACTATAAGATCTAGTACTTGCATCAAACACTCACTACATTTCTTCAAGAAAAAAAATGAAATTGCAACCTCCTGTCTTTTTTTATATAAGCAAAGTATATATTTTAAAATGTTAGGTTGCATAAACTGACATGCAAAAAGCACATGGCATAAAGTTTGGGAACAAAATATTCTGTGAATATATATATTAGTGTCAGGATTATATAGGAGTTAAAAAAGAAGCAAATACATAAAAAGGATCAAAACCAAACTAAGAGAAGTCAAT
Source organism: Solenodon paradoxus (assembly GCA_004363575.1). NCBI lineage: Eukaryota > Metazoa > Chordata > Mammalia > Eulipotyphla > Solenodontidae > Solenodon > Solenodon paradoxus. Next base: position 1,329,007 of record RJWH01000010.1, read on the forward strand.
TTAAATTTCCAGACCCAGGAAAATAATAATCTGTATCTTTTTTTAAACAATTTAAATTACTAAAAATAAACAGCTGACAGTAGAAAGAAATTAAGCTATGTCATGTTGACTTTTAAAAACCAGGAAACAATAGGAAGCAACACTATGATTGGAATGGTATAAGTAAGTTAACTTATATGTTGGAAAAAACATGGTATATATGATATATAGTATGTGACAAAATAAAGTATAGTTTGGATTCAACTTTTCCCTCATTTTTTCAGGTTATGTTTTCCTCTTTGTTTTATTGAGTAGTACTTAAAATGACTCTCAACATTTACATGTACACAACTCACAGTCATTGCCATCCTTGAAGGCAAGAATCTAGTTAACTTTATGTATGTTTTTATGTAGGTATGTATGTATGTATATTCCTACTCTTTCTCTTTCTAACCTGACAGTTAGCTGCTTTAACCTTCTCAGGAGTAAACCAAACACAGGCCTTGACTATTCTCCAAGAGGAAAAAATGCACATTAGGCTCTTAAGTTGGTAAAATTGTAGCCTTTCTTCCACTAGACTTAATCTATTTCCACTACCTCCATACTCTCCACCTTGGTTGGACATGTTGGAAGTACAGTTTCTTCCAAAGAAGCTCTCCTTAGGGAGTTTTCCCACCTCTATACAATGATCCATCTTGTATATATCTTTATTTTCTTGACTTATGAGAGAGGCACGAGAGAAAGGTAACTGCTTCTAAAACCTTTTTATGCACTGTGGTTAGCATCTCACTTTAGTATTCAGTGGGAAAGGTTTTCTAAAATGCTTCACAATACCCAAGAGAACATAGCAGAGAAAGATTGATATCTTGAAGAACTGTGTGATTTCCAGAAGCAATAAACCTTTAAACTACCTCTTGCAAATCACTGGGAATTTCCTAAATTCCAGTCTTTTGAGGGAAGACAGAGGCCCTGCAGTTTTTCACTGGGATTGAACTATAAAAAATACTTATAATTCAAATGTGTGTCAGAGGAAACATAGGTTATCCTTTTTTAATGACAAGAATCCTCATGAATTCTCATAGTGGTATGGTAGATAACGTATATGTATAGGAATTCATTTGTTTTAGAAGGTAACTTAAGTCAGACTATCATAAGGACAGACTTTTAGACTTTTAGACAACCTAGCAGAAGCCATGAATTTATATCTCAATTTTAACGTACACTAGCTGAGGAATAAAGACAAAACATATAATTGCTCTAAATTGAGCTAATCTGCAAAATATGTCTAATAACTACTTCTTTGCCTATCTTAGAAGATTGTTTCACCAATCATAAAAGAAAATGTGTTGAAAGTGATTGGCACATTGTAAATTACTATGAAGCATACTAAGGATATATAGTTGATACTGACAAATAGTGTGAAGAGAAAGCATATAAGAGCAGATTTCTAAATTTGGCTAGTTAACTAAGTATGCTAGAAATTTACATTAAGGACTCATGTCTTCTACATCTATGTCACACTGAACTTCTGTGTACATCTGATGCTCTTTTCTCTAATGGAATAATCAGCTTGAGTATCCTGCTTTGCTGTTCTAATTTTTTTTTTAATTTGTTCTAGTAATTTGTTAAAGGATTGCTATAGTAAACTGATTTTTTTTTAATTTTGTAAATATCTTGAGTAGTGTTGAGGATCTAGAAGGCTGTTATTCAATTTCACTATATTGCATGATTTTTGGAAAGAGTTTTTGACTAGGATGAAAATAACCATGAGAGACAGGAGTTACTTTGATTGTGTTGGTCACCATTTTCCCCCAGAATATAGAATACTGTTTGCATGGTAAGTATTTAATAAGAATGCATTAAATTGATTTTAAAGCCAATAATAATGTGCATGAAAAAATGTCCTTTAAAATATTTTCTTGGAAAGTTACATAAAATGGTTTGCAATAAATCTTCATATATGACTTGCACTACATTTCACCGAAGACATGGAATATGTTTGTTTATCCTCCTCTAGGAAATGTGCTGGTCTTACAACTTTCACTGATTCTAGAATGTATAGAAGTGAACAATATTTAGTTTTGAGTTTAGGACTCAGAGGGCTTGCATGTTTTACTTTGCTTGCACATGTTCTTCTGCTTCATTATCATAACATGTTCAAGCTAGATGGTAAGAGAAGGCTAAGTTATGCTGGAAAATGTATTCAGCTACCAGATAATATGGTAGAAAGCCTTACCATGACCCCAGTGCAAAAATTAGTCTGCCAGGAATTTTCCACCATACTACAGAGACTAGCTATTTCCTGTTCTTGTCACCAAGGACAAGCAAGCATAGCCTCCCTAACCTGCAGCTGTACATAACTGATAAGTGTTGCCAGTAGAAACCACATGTAGCCAAGGAGATAAACCTTTACCTCAGAGTATAAAAAGAGTTCCCCTAGATCCCCACTATTGCTCAACTTTAGGTAATAATACCTCTGAACCAGCACCAGTGCTTACAATAAAGTGCTGTTTTCTCTACCTTTGAGTGCCTGGTTGTCAGTCTTCTCACCATCTGGAGGCTTTGCCATAACATTGGTGAATAGGCCAGGTGCCACCTCTGATGGGGGCCAACAGTGATTCCTCCTGCCCGGGCACAAAGTGGAGAGACAGCGCCACCAGATAATTTTCTGGGTCTCAGTCCATATTGGCTCCAGAGAACTCCTCCACACTCTTCGTAAATTAGAGTGGCTAGCCTTTGGGGTAAGATAGCCACCAGAGGGGACCTTAGATCTCCCCACAGTGAAGGCTATTTACAAAGTTGTAATAGGAAACATGGGACACCCTCATCAGTTTCCATGTCTAGACCAGTGGTTAGAAATTGCCCAAGTTAAGCCTCTGGGGGTCTGGTTCTGTGTTAGTGCTCAAGGACAGTGTAAGGTCAGCCAGGAAAGAAAAAAAAGACCATCAATCTTCCACCAAGACAGGGGCCAGAGGACTAAGGAGGAAGGCTTCATTAGGTTGGGACTAGTGTGCATACTGCAAGAAAACAAGGCACTGGAAAAACAAATGTCCAAAATGCCAGACAAGAAAAATCAGGTTCTTGCAACCTGCCTAGTTGATACTGGCCCGACCCACCTAAAGCAGACCTGATGGCACTGATAAAACACACTCTGATTAGAACAGAACGGGTTCTTTCTAACTAGGACCCCACAAACCCATGGTCAAAATGAAAAGTGGAGGCCAGACTGTGAAGTTTATGGTGGACACTAGGGCTGAACAACCAGTTGTTACTCACAAGTAGCACCCCACTGGTGCCAACTGGGAGGCCACCAAGCAGTTCATGTATATGTCAGACTTCCCAGTACCTCTGATAGGCAGATGTCTTCTGGTTAAAGTGAAAGCAGTGATGGCCCAGCACAACTGCATTTAGGTAAAGAAACCAGAGATGAATGACTACCTCCCACTCCAAGACCTAAGGGTCATCAATGAAGCAGTCATCACCCTACATTTGACACTGCCAAACCCATATACTTTACTAGGACTCATACCATCAGAGGTGGAATGGTTTAATTGCCTGGACTTAAAGGATGCCTTTTTCTGTCTTCAATTTGTGCCCAGTAGTTAGGCTCTGTTTGCCTCAGGGAGAACCTGAACACAGGGGCTAAGGAAAAATTCACTTGAACTCGGCTGCCTCAAGCGTTCAAAAACTCACCAACCCTGGTCAGTGTGTCACTAGCATCTGACCTGTCCAAGTTTCCAGGTCAGGACTTAGGGTTCATTTTACTCCAATATGTAGATGACCTCTTATTAGCTAGCCCCACTCTAGCTCAAAGCTAGGAAGAAACAAGGGTCCTATTGTAGATCCTAACTGAAGCTGGCTACAGAGTCTCTAAGAAAAAGGCTCAAATATGCTTGAAAACAGTCAAGTACCTAGTCTTCTGAATCACCCAAGGGAAAGAGGGTTAAAGACTGAAAGGACACATGCAGTATACTCCATTCCAGTTCCCACTACTCGGTGGCAAATCTGAGAGTTTCTAGAAGCAGCAAGATTCTGTCGCATATGGATCCCAGGGTTTTTCAGAGTTGGCAAAGCCCCTATATGAGGCCCTCAACAGAGAGGAAAAGGTATCCCTTGTTTGGAGACCCGAACAAAAAAAGTTCACAACTATAAAGACGAAATATAGTGAAGCACCAGTCTTGAAACCCCTAGATGTGACATGGGACTTTAACCTGTTTGTACATGAGAACAATGGGGTAGCTCTGGGGTCTCTGACTCAAGAATTTGGGCCTTGGCAGAGACCGGTAGCTTACCTGTCAAAGCAGATTGGCCCAGTTGCAGACTAGCCACTTTGTCTTAGAGCTCTTGCAACCACTACACTGCTAGTTAAAGAGGGAGACAAGCTTACATTGGGACAAAAAAATATTAAGGTGCCCCATTCTGTCATCATGCTCATGGATATCAAGGGACAGCACTGGCTAACTCATGCCCAGATAACCAGTATCAAGGGCTCCTATGAAAAAACCCATGGGTGCAACTGGAAGCTGTATAAAAAACCTAAAGCCTGCCACCTTCTTGCCTGTTGCTGCAGGGGCCCCAGAGCATGCATGCCTGCCTATAGGTTCTTGATGAAGTCTATTCTAGCCAACCAGACTTGACAGATAAGCCCCTGAAAAGCTTATCTTTGCTTTGCAAAGTCAAACTTCATTCTGTATATAGATGGCAGGAGCTTCAGAGATGAGGGCAAGAAATATCCTGGGTATGCAGTTGTATTGAACTATGAGACTACAGAGGCAAAAAACTTGCCGAGGGATGGTCAGCCTAGAGTACAGAACAATGGGACCTAGTCAGGGCACTATAACTCAACAAGGATAAACTTACCAACATCTACATCGACTTGCGCTATACCTTTTCCACTCTGCATGTGCATGGGTCCATGTATAAGGAAAGAGGACTTATAAAGGCAGGAGGGGAAAAGGAATAAAAAATCAGGAAGAAATCCTAAAATTACTAGAGGTTGGGAACCAAGTGAAGCAAAAGTCAAACACTACAAGGGGCACCAGAAAGGAAAGGACTCAATATTGGAGAGAAACTGCCAAGCAGATTCAGCAGTTAGACAAGTGGCCAAAGATTAGTCCAGAACTACGTACACCTCCAATAAACATGGCACAGGAAAAGGAATGGGCACAACCTGAAGGGAGAAAGATAACAAAGGATGACAAGTACTCCCAGACCCCAGGATCTATATACCAGGACAGCTAGCACACCAGATAGTCCTTCAGCAGCTGAACTTACCCACTGAGGAAAAACTGTTCTAGAAAACTTGTTGAGCTGGTACTACCTGACCGCTTGACTGCCATCCCTCTGTGCCTTGATGATACAGCGCTGCCTCCTTTGTGCACAAATCAACACCTGACAGAGTCCTCTTGGGCCTGTGGGAATTCAGCATTGTGGCCAGAGCCACTTTGAAGATTTATAGGTAGACTTTACTGAGAGAGGACCAAGCAGAGGAAATAAATATCTCTTAGGATATTATCCCATGATACGGGCTGCCATTGACTCTATGATCAGACAATGAATCAGTCTTTGTAGCAGAAGTAGTGAAACAGGTAGCTAGGTCAGTAAGCATCCAATGGAGCTTACACATGGCCTTTTAGCCCCAGAGTTCAGGAAAGGCAGAATGCATGAACCAGACCCTTACACAGGCTATGACTAAGTATGTCAGGAAACTAGTCTACTCTGGACAGACATACTGCCCTTAGCCCTCCTACCGATACGCTGTGCCCCTGGGGCTTGTATAAGATTTTCCTTTTTTGAGATTCTATATGGTAGACCACCCCCCTCACCCCTTCAGTAGACCTAAGGGAAACATAAAGGAACTAGGAAACTTAGAAATCTGGAAACAACTGTAGAGACTAGGAAAAACAATCCTTGAAGTACATAGATGGGTAACAGAGAGACTACTCATCTCCTTAGAAATAACTATACCCCTATGAACCAAGGTACCAAGTGTGGCTGAAGGACTGGAAAAAGGAAACCCTGAAGCTGACCTGGAAAGGGCACTATTTGGTCATACTAACCACACCCACAGCTCTTAAGGTTGAAGGTTTGAACACCTGGATCCACCTTTCTCAGGTGAAAGCAGTCCACCAACTGGGTGACAGACCACTTGAGTGGAAGGAGAACCCCTCTGAACACTGTCCAAACTGTACTGTTCAACAGCTATTCCCCATTCGTCTCAGACTGACACACACTTGTGGAGACCAATGACCCGTCCCATTTTACCAGCAGACACCGAACTTGACCCTGTTTATCCTTCTCATTTTCGTCTGGGCCCTGTTCCTCCCCTTTGCTCTTATTCACCAGCACTGTGGGCTCCTTTCATGGGCCTGTTGCTTCTCAACCAATGCAGATCGCTGGTACGGCAGACCCCTTTCTGCCACAACGCTGCACTATTGCAGAAATATTTCTCTGACACCTTAAACATACTTCCCTCATTGTTGCTTGTAGCTCTCCCCCTTATCCCTTGTACATTGATTGGCAGGCCGGGAACATGGTTCATTAGAAGACTGCAAATTTTTTAACAAGTTTTAACAAGGGTCAGAACCAGAAAATGCATCTGATCTTGGGAGTTCCTGGTTTGGAAACATCAACTGGTTATCATGGCTCTTGCTCCTGTCGGGTCCCCTCCTTGTGTTGTTACTTGCACTTTTCTTTGGTGCCTGCATCCTAACCCTACTCACCTGCTTTATCTCCTCCCTAGAGATAACCTAGAGACGGTGAAGCGTCAGATGTTACTCCAAACTAGGTCATCGAACTGGCATTACAACCCCCTGCACGAAGAAGACTCAAGCTGCTGAAACCTGCGACATCCCCCGTTCAGCAGGGAGTAGCTAGAAAGACATGTCACCCCTGTTCCCACCTCCAGTTTAAAGTCCCCTGTATAATCCCCAAGGCTGTAAATCAGTTTGAGGATCAAGGGGGTGGGGGGATATGGTAGAAAACCTTATCCTGACTCCAATGCAAAAGTTAATCTGCCAGGAATTTTCCACTGTACTATGGATAGTTTAGCTATGCCCTGTTATCATGACCAAGGATGAGCAAGCATAGCCTCCCTACCCTGCAGCTCTACATAACTGATAAGTGTTGCTAGTAGAAAACACACATAGCCAAGTAGGTAAACTTTTATTACCTCAGTGTATAAAAGAAGTTCCCCTAAACCCCGTTGCTCAACTTTAGATAGCAGTACCCCTGAGCCAGCACCAGTGCTTGCAATAAAGTGCTGTGTTCTCTACGTTTGAGCGCCTGATTGTCAGTCTTCTCATTGTCTGGAGGCTTTGCCATAACAATAACTAGAGGTCAACGACCATTCAAACACTATACATGTGAGGGTGATCATCTTAGATCAGAACTGTCTTTATAATTCAATCTAACAACTGAACCGTCCTGTGTGCTACATATTTATTGTTTTAACCCATTTATTTTAGAGTAATTAAATATATAATATTATTGAGGTAATAGAAAACTGATAACAAATATTGGTTACCTTTATTTTTCTTTAATAATTTATTGGAATTTAATGAGATAATTAAAAATAAGCATTTGCATGAAGTTTATGAAAATGGTTAAAAAAGTGATCATCTATGTCAGTGTTCTCACTAATTGAGAAAATACCATGCAATAAAAATTATCTGTTCTTAAAGTGAGTTAATGAGCTGCAGTGTAGCTTCCAGTGTGAAATGAATATTGACAAGTAAAAAGAAATATATGCTACTGAGTTACTACTCATTTACTTGTTCAAGCTGAAGACATTAATTCAATCTTTAGCTTTTACTGTTGTGTTTTATTTCATTGGTCACAGTTAAGTACAAATAAATAAATTTTTTGTGAAAATGACTTTTCAAATATTCAACTAAAATACATACATTTCAGTTTTGAACCAACAAGGATTACAAAATTGATCTCCATAAATGCTATTCAAAAATTTCTGTAGTTTACCAGGTTATAGTAACAATTTCACCTCTAAAGAATATTTTTTTCTTATTTCACTATAGTAATGTTACAATCATCTAGGACACCCTTGCCAATTTTAGTGATTTCAATACTTGCTATACTTGGCTAATAAAAACATCTACCTAAAGTTAAATCTAATTGTATGATTACCAAATTCAAAAGCTTCATCCTTCATATCTCTCTTAAGTTTTCTAAACTTAGTATTTTACTTTTGTTCATTTGTTTATTCCCTGAATTATCTGTTGTATAGTCATCTCCAGTGACTTTATGTATAAAGGGTTTGCTGTTGGCCATAAAGAAGAGTGATGAAACTGCATGAAATGTGAGACTAAATGAGGAACACCTGCTTAAGGAGAATATTAAAAATGAGTTCCTCTGTTATTCTACTAATTCATGTTTATTTTCAGATCAAAAGAGCAAGGAAAAGGCTAGGACATAACTAAAGCTGCAAGTACAGCAAATATTACAATTAATTACTTGGCACAACTAGTTGATGTTCAAGCTAAGCTTCCAGCTTCCTGGTAGCAAGTCAGTTGACCTCTCTGAACCTGAGTTTCTTCATCATTATAATTAGCTTCTCGGTCTTAAAGACTATTAAGTTCCCTTCAAGTATTATAAGTGGAAAAGAACAAAGATGTACATTTTGAAAACAGGAATTTGAATCCTGGGTACTTCATTGAAACAGCAATGTGACCTTGTATATGAACACGTTTTTCCTTAACCCTCAATTTTGTCAACAGTGAAATCAAGATGAATCATTGAGGCGATCAAATGAACAAAAAAAATGTTGAAACAATGTAATCACTAAAGCCTCTAAATGAGTATTAATTTTCAGTATTTCTGTGTTTGAAATGAGTTAAAACTGGCAAAAAGGAAAAGTATAGATTTAATAACTGCTGTCAATCATACTTGGGACTCAATAAGAAAAAATGCAAGATAAAGTGAAGTGATAGACCAAAAAAAAAAAAAAAAGATTGAAAACAGCAGAAATAGTGCAAATAGCAATTTTACTTATTTTAAATATTTTGAAATATATACCCACAAGTTGCTGCAAAATCTTTAAACTAGTATGCTAAATATTTTCAAAATTAAATCTAATTTACTTTATCTTCTGTAAGTTATAATATTTCTGACATTTAATGGAATTAGGTTGTTTTTTTTTTTTTAGATGACTGGAGGTCATGCCAACAAGGAAAAATCATTTAGAGGTAGCAAAATCATTTGGCATGTTGTATTTGAACACCTTTTTCTCTGTTTGAGCTGTGTGAGGTAGAGACACGGAAATAGTAGACACATATATACGTATTCACACACACACACTAGTTCTTTGAATTGAAATTAAAACTAGATTTAGTCAACGTCTTTGCCTTCATATCAGTCATGCTTTATAAAGTGAGATAGTGATAGTGGTGGGGATGAGGTAAGGATTTCATTGCACTAATGAAAGTGTTGCAGAAAATTTTGGTGGTAAAGTCATTTAATGAAGACATATGGAGTGATACATAATTTAGTCAAAGAGTCTGTTTTGGGGGCATCAAATTTAGAATGGGGTTTAAAATATGAATAATTCCTCTGTAATGCAGAGACAGGTCTTTTACTAGAGTTTGGGATACACTGCACACATACTTTTAGGGGAACTAAATGCTTTTGCCCTTTAATTCACATGATAGATTACTGAGGAGTTAAAATCCACTGAAAGTATTGGTAAATAGTTGATATACTTAGCACTTCATGCTATACTTCAGTATGTCTGAACAACATGCAGTCTTGTTTCGATGAAAACAGTTTTCTTTTTTTTAGTTTTATATATCTTAATATCTTATTAACATTTTTATCAGTTGGCAGACCCCTTCCCTCATAGATTGCTGCTTTGAAACTTCTTACTGTTGTAATTTAGTTATGCAATTCAGAAACCCAATATACACACCAGAATGAATTTTCTCCTATAATGGTGTTTATCCTCATATTACTTTAGGTTATCATTCCTTTTTTTTTTTTTTTTTTTTGTCGTCATGCTAGGATTGCCAAATACTGACAGGATGTATCAGAATGTGTGTACTTATTAGGTCATTCGAAAGATATTATGAGCACGCTTATAAACCAGCAAATATGAAGAACTCAAGGATAAACATCTTAGAGATTTTAAGTGGAAAGCCAGAGTATGAATCTTCAAACTTGTCAAATATAATCAGATCCAGGAAGAGCATTAAAAGAAAGGCAAAAAAAAGTCAGAAAGCATATTTTCAAACCTAGGGCATTAAAATCCATAAGCTGAAGAAAAATGGTTATACATGTGTCTGTATATATGCTCATATGTATACTGAAAATGATTGTGATCTAATCAGTATATAAGAGCTTAAATCTTTAGAAGTGAAATCTCTTGAATTAACGTGTTGATTACTTCAATGCAAATGACATTCAACCCTTCAAGTTTTTTTCCCCACATTAGTGAATTATATTTATGGGTTATGAATTCTAGAACACATCACATAGTTTGAAAATGTTATGTTTCAGAATTACCTGTGGAAAAGATCAGACAGAGAAAATTTAATTGACTTGCTCAATCTTGCTTTCTGGAATGACTTTGAATCACCTCAGGTAAGTGGAACAAAATTTTCTGACTAGAAATAAATAAAATTAGAACATGATATGATATTGTCAGGTTAAACCATCAATATAAGGCATTATCTTTAAGGATGAGTCTTCATAAATCAAAATAAGAGTAAATATAGAGGAAAGACTTTCGATTAAAAGAAAAATATGGTTGGTATAAAATAACACTTTAGAAGAAAAGGTTTGGGGTAGAAATAGATAGATTTCTAATACCACCTCCACTCCATGTTCCTAACAAAATTTGAGAATCATTCCTAACTCCCACTTAGCTTTATTTGAAAGAATCTCAGCTGATAGAATCAGGTGAGAATTAAAAAGATAATGAAATTTTTATTTCACACAAGTTCTGACATATTGTAAATACATAGTAAACAGTAAATTGTTTTATTGAGAAATCAGTTGACTGATTGGCACATCTATTACTTTATGCATGTTTTCAACAGAATTTGTGCATACCATCTATATGTTCTGGATGCTGAAGACATAAAATGATAATTGCAGTTACTCAAAAATTAAACATTAAAATTGTCAAATGGAAATCATCTTATTTAATATTGAGTTGAATATGAGTAAGCATTAATTTACTTGATAGTTACTTAGATATTTGGTATTTATTTTAAAATCTTTAAAAATAGCAAATTAATTTAAATTTGTCTCTTCCTTAGAATTTCATTGCATCACTGGTTAATTAATAAGAACATTTATTGTTTGGGATATTATGCCCATTATTTCATTAGTGACTTAAAATTGATGATGTATTAGAAAAGTCACTAGTGTATTTGCAAAGTTTAGTTACATTGGAAATGCTAATCTCCTTTTATTATACTATCCTTTATAGAATCATTTATATAATCATTTGCTATAATCATTTGCATTCACTATGTACATGTGATTGCACTTCATGAATTTATTAGTTTCTTGTGAGGTTTTTAGTACAAAAATTCAGCATTAAGTGTTATAGAGGATAGAGGGGTCATATAAGTTATGATAACTTGCATTATATATGTAAGAGTTAATTTAATTATGTTATAATTTTTAACTTCATAACCTTTGTGGTTAAGTATTTTTGTCTTGTTTGCTTGTCTGATTTTAATGTTTTTATATATTTTAGAGACTGAACAATAATTTGGTAGAGTGGAGGTTTATAGAGAAAATTAGTATCAAAAGATATAGCTCTTTTATACCTTCCTCCACTACTGATATTATACAGTAGCAGTTTCAGAATATCATATTTGCACTTCAGAGTCCCAGCTATTTCATTCTTTCCAATTTCTTTAAGTAAATTTCCAATCATGTTCTTCTTAGCCTCATCAAACTCACCAGATCTGCCCAATAGAATCAACCTATTCCTCACTATTTTCTGTTTTTAGTATAATTACCCCTTTATCTAACCTAGAATCATCTTTGATATTTTATTTTCCACCTCTTGTACTCAGTGCCACTCAGACTTCAGGTTATCTTTGCACCTTAAATTTGCAATGATGGCATTCTAGTTTAGCCTCAGTTTTTGCTTAACCCATTGCAATAATTTTGTGACTGAACCTGGTACCTAATTCTATTCCAGACTTCACACTTAAAGTGATATAACATGATCAAATGAAATCGCTTATCCGAATAAGAAAATTAAAGAAATCATTCTCAGTTTAGTATTTACATTTCTTTTCCATAAGTTCCAACCTATATTTACAGTCACTTCTTTCCTTGTTCAAACACAATATACTGTGTAAAAATTTGACTAACTATATGTCTACATTCATAAAACATGTCATTGACCCTGATAATGAATATAGAGTATTCATCTTTGAAAATATTAAGATGCCTCTTACCTGAAATTTCTTGTCTTCCTCCACCCACTTCTTAATGTATCTTGACATCGATCCATATGAACACAATTATATCACACCCTCCTATAATGTAAAATAATAGTCTTTTATAGATTTATCTTAGCAACCAAACCTCTTTATTTCTGTAGCTCTCATTTTAATTCATTGTACACTCTTAATTTTCTTCTAATAAGTCCCCTTTATCATGATTTTATTGTATTATCACTTTCATTCGTAAGATTGAAATTATTCTTAAATCAGTACACAATAGATTGCAACATAAACTGGCTTCCCCAGGACACCATTTCAGACTTTATTTTTCTTTGTTCAATCTGAAAAATACCTTGGTGAACTTGTTATGGAGAAACGGAAAAAGGATTAATTTAAGACTGCAATGTAACTGACTCCTAACCCAAGATTGCTGCCACTTGACAGAATATAGTCCATTACAAGTCATATGCAAAAACACAACACCGTGGCTAAACTTATTAGTATTAGGGTGCAAGATAATATACTAGATGGTTCAAATAAAATCAACAGAATAATTCCAGGAGGGCATATGAGACATCTTTCAAAGAAAAAAAAAAAAAAGAGAATGTTAATTCAAGGTCAATTCAATTTTATTGTTCAGAGGATAAACACAAGTTCATATTTAGAACCTCGGTCTTTTTATCAGATATGATAGACAAGGAGTTCATCATAAGACCAGAATAGACACAAAAGTAAAATCATACATACACACATAAATTCACTGTAGATTCTGGGTCGACAATATTTTAAATATTATGTTGCTGTCGCACAACTCCTGTGTCTATTGTGTATGTAATTTGCAATTCCAGAATTGAGTAACAGTGACAGACCCACAAAAGCCCACAAAAGCCAAAAATATTAACTATGTGGTCCTTTACAGAAATAAAGATTTCCAGTCCTTGTTTGAGAAAGATCAATATGAGAAATATGATTCTGTAAATTGAGATTTATGAATATATGAAATAATATCCAATAATTTACTGAAAATCTTACTTATCTTGCAAAATATTTTTTTGAGTATTTCTACTACAAAATTGGGTAAAAATTTTATAAGGCACAGTTAAGTTACGTGAATTCCTATAGAACATGTATAACTCAAATGTGAGCACTTGGTGATTTTGTTGCAGAAAAAGTCACCCTGTCATTGTCCATAAATGTTGTTAATATTTTCAATAACCAAAAGTGTGCAAATTTTAAAATATTATAATGCAGTGGATGAAATTTTCTATTCCCTTTTATTAAATGGATATAAAATATTTTATATTTCTGTGAGAATTAGCATTTGCTGTCCTATTAATTTTTTATTTTTTAATTTACTTTCTTTTTATTATAGTGTGAAGTCTTCACATATATATGAATACGCTATTTCAGTATTTTCAATCCATTGTATTTTCTCTGAGATCAACTCACAACTTAGCATTTGATCACAAATACAATTTTATAGTTACTACCTTATATTGATATCCAGTGTGAGGATGACTTTGATCATTGGTTATCACTTTAGGTTATTGTAGCATTTTCCTTTATTTTGTTTGATAAGTGTTTGTGAGGTTCATTTCAGGAAACTTTTAGTTTATTTTGTACTGTGAGTAAAGAGATCATTATTAAAATATTAACTGAGTATTTTTTGAAGACCAAATAAAAATAAATTACCAAGAGGTTATTTATAAATAATTTATTGCTTGTTAGGTATTATATTAATTCTTGGGATTCAAAATTAATATTTAAGCTTTATTAAGCTAATATTTGTCATTGTAATCACATATGAAGACTTTTTTAACTAAGGAATTTAGTTTAAATGCAATATTTACTGCTTTTTTAGACACAAATGTGTGTAGATTAGAAATAGGAGCAGGTTAAATTGTGTGCTGTCAATGGATGGATAATATAAATAAAATATTTTAAAGGGGACTATATGAGTAAAAGAAAGTGTTAGTGGTTTCTTCTGAGGGAAATGGGCAAACAGTATGCTTACTTTATCATGCAGTACCATTGTGTGGTATATAAATCCATGATACTGTGTGCTTAAAAGATATTTGTTAAATAAGTCAAAGAATTAATTATAAAATTTCAGATGCAAATTACAACGCATTTTGATCAATAAACTATTAGATTGATACAAAATAGTCTAATATTTTACATTACAAATATTTACATATTTGAATATTCATATATATTTTCAACTCAAACTATCACATTTTTATTTTTGTTGTGTTATATATTGCACAAAGAATCAAAAAATACTTATATGGAAAAATCTGAATAAAATATTTACTTTGCCTTTTTGTTTTCTCTTTCCTCCCTCTATTTTAAACATTGAGATAGAAAGAAAAGATCATCATGACCAAAATAATATTTTCTTTTAGCAGTTTTCCACATTTAAGGCTCAAACTTAATCTCACTTTATTGCTCTAAATATCTGTTTCTGAGGCCTTGGCAACTTAGCATGTGCTTCTGTTATTAATATACACTGTAGACTAATATTATAAAGGATTTCTCTAGATAAAAACGTAGAATTATATTGAAAACTGGTAAACAAAGAATTCAATCAAACAAGCTATTCCTGGTTTTTGCAATAAACATGTTTATGGAACTTTAAAAAAAACTTAAGAAAGCAAATAAGTAATTAAAAATAACTAACTTTTGTTTCCATTCAGTATGCTTAGTACCATTAACTATGGGGTGTCATAATCCATTCCATCCCATATTATACAAAATATCATGAATACAATTAACTTGAAAACAAAGACAGTAGTAAATATTCTTAAAATCACACATTGCTTTATTCGTTGTTAAGGTGAAAGTAAGTTATTTCATATTTGATATTTATCTTAGATGTTATAGTCCTGAATGGGATTTATTTACTAGGAAAATATAATACACAAATGTTGCAAGTATGCATTAGTCTCACAAATATTAATAGATCTTAATGCTCAAGTTAGGTTATTACTTATCATAGATATAAATTATAGGTATCAAAAATACAAAGATAACAAACATATCTAGAGGAAACATAGCCTTTCAAATATTCCAAACTTCCCTTTGGAATAATAGCAATTTGTCACAGATACATTTTACATTAATAGCATCACACCTGCAAATGATCTGAGATGGAAATTGTTCAATTGCAATGCAATTTTACTGCCATTGTATTAGAAACAATAATAATTATTGTCAGTTTTGAAAGTTTTGCTTTTGCTATTTAAAATCCCCATCACACATGCATACACACAAAGTCTAGGAAATATCTTGTTTTTTTGTAGCTTCTATTTATACTTATGTTTAAAATAGATTTTACCTTTTTGTTTAAACACAAGAGATTGTGTTCATTTATAAGAAAACAATTGTTTATTATTTTGCTAATATTTGCATTATTGTTACAACACAATGGATAATCTGCAATTTTAATAAATATTAACATGCTAAATTTTGTACATTTAAAACAGAACTGTAATAGATATATACTTTTCTGGGAATCCCTCCAAATTCAGTAAAACCTCATTTTTTCTTGCAGATAGCTATTTGGAAAAGTATGAATAAACCACCATTATCAAAAATAAATTTTCCTTGTTTACTCTTCAGAAGACTAGGAAATATATATATTCTTAAAACAGCATTTTATTAGTAATTTTGCCTTGTCTAATTTTGCTTATTCATAATAACTTTATTTTTTAAGAGTTATGTGAACTTCACTTGACCCACGAGTTTCTCTGAAAATATTAACTTGAACTTTTATAAATGGGAAGGAGAAATATAATTTAGTATCTATGAAACTTTTGCAAATTATTTCTTATTTTAATTTCATCATCTGCAAGTTATTCACAGTACACATAGTAAAGTGCATATATGGTCTCTGAAAGAATATGCAAGAGAAATATAATAATAATAATTATATTATACAGTATAGTATATTGCCAATAAAATAACAATAATATTATCTCAATGTTACTTTAATTACTTTAACTAAAATTAAAAATAATTGTTTTGATGTTCTAATATCTATTTCTGGAATAAAATTTTTAGATTTTTTCCTTAAGTTGCTTTTACAAATCTTCTGTTCATTTGGTCAAGAATAATTTCTCTTCTCACCAGGTTTAAGTTTTTATTAGTTATTTTAACTTTACTTTCCAAGTTTTATTGAACTTCTACTCTTAGCTGTTAAGCTATCATTCTCATTCAAATATTCAATGTTATTCATTCAGTATTTAATATTCATTTTTAAACATTTAGCAAGTTTATAGTTATTCTTATAAGTTCAGTCATTTCAAAATCCATTCTTCAACTAAGTCATCAATATGTGACTGATTATTAACTTAATATCACTTTCAAAAAAATTAACTGCCAATTTCTCATCAACCCACAAGGTGCCTTTGCTGTTAGTGATGCCCAGTCCTCAGACTTGTTAAACTCTGACTCTGTCACACTTTGCATCCAGGATCCCCATGAATGCTAAATTTCCTTGTTAAAGAATACTCGTTGAAGGTAAACAGAGACCAGTTCCCTTACTGTGTAGAACACATGTGAAAACATGTGTTATAGCAAGAAAAAAAGTACCATGTTTTATCAGGTAATGTGGCTAAAATAATAATGTGTTTTGAATAAACAGCATAGGAGAATGTCCCTCCCAGTACACTGTGGGCTAAATTTGCACTGATTCTTATGCAAATTATTAATAGGATGCCTTAGCTGTCCACTGTCACTCACTATGCTTACTTCAGCTTGTAAAAAATTATCTATGTCCTAAAAACCAGAAATGGCTATTAGAAGAGTTCCATGAAATTAATGAAGTTATTAGATATTTTCAGCATATCTACTATTGTGTTCAAGAAAGAATGTCAGGAAAAAGCACAACTAAAATCAATTCACAGCACATAAAAAATATCAAGATCGCAAGTTATGCAGCGAAGGTGAAATCAGGCATTTAATATTTATGGACACCAATGCATAATAATGATAGTTAACATTCATGTGGTGCTAATTCCTTCTCATTTTCTTCCTCCTCCTCCTGCTCATCCTTTATTCCTTTTGTACCATGCTTAGTGTTTTAGTTTTATTTTCACTAATTAAGTGAATAACTTTTAAGTAGATAACAATTAATGTTCCCTTTTACAAGTAAGAAAATTGAGACAGAAAATTAATATATTCTCCTAAGTCATAGTAGATATTCAAAAAGATAACTCTAGTGATTATCTCTGCTGTTACTAATTTAATGATTTAAAATAAAGTACAAAATTTTTTAGTTATTCAGAATCAGAACTGAGCAACTCAGTTAAAATGCTAAAAAGAGAGGGGGATTTATGCAAGACATGAATTTTGATTCAACCCCTGAAGTGTGAGAAGACTGGAAATCTAACTAAGCAGGTGAAAGAAGTGAAAAAAGTTCAGTAAGAGAAAATTGGATTGAGACATACAATTACACATTCACTAAGAGATCTCTAAAGCCAATCTTCCAAAACTTTAATTAAAAAAAAATCAGTCTTATAATAAAGAAAACTCAAAAATTTTCTTACCTGCTATTAGAATTCTTTCTTCCCTGTTATAAATTAATAAAATTATCTGTTTTATGTAACTTAATTAAAATAATCCTGGCATTTTGGACTTCCCAATGTCTTTTGTTGTTTTGGAGATCAAAAACTTGGTTGGAATCAAAACTATCTAGACTTTTTTGAAAAAAAATTATGTGTATATTGTTACATAGATAATTTCATAAAATATTCAATAATGTTTGCTAAAATAAAGGTATCAGTTTGAATAATTTGACATAGAAAGTAGAAATATATATATAAATTTACTATCTTATCTCCACTTCTCCCCTTATCCATCTACTTTATCTTGGAACTTGAAAACCCTGAAATAAAATTGGTGTAGTAAGACTTCGATCTGTCTCCTACAACTCATCTTAAAACTATCATCAAAACAATGGTGAAAAGTGATGCTGAGAACTGAGAAAACTCACACTTCTGCTAATTTAGTCTCTAGTTATTCTGGAATGAGGTTGGAAAAACCGAAGATATTTCTTGTTTGGTTGGTGTTTCATTTACCTCTTAATTGTTGATGATCTAACTATCACTTGACCTATATGTTTATGGAATGGGTACCATCAAAAAGTCAGCTCTCTCATAGTCACACATGTACTTCTTCAAAGTGTCCTCATTGTACTATATCTTGAAATGAGAAATAGAGTACTAGTCCTCTGTCATTCTTTAATTCAGTAGTACTCCATGGTTATCCACAGAGGTCTCTTGACTACAGACTTCTTTTGGCATATTTTCCTAAATGGAAAATAAAATACTTAATTACATCGACCTTCTGTTTTGTCCACGTAACCCTTGGGAAATTCATTCATCCTTGTTATTTCAAACTAAAGTTCAAGACTGCACATCTGCCAACCATCTTTTTTTCTCCCCATCTCTTCTGACTTCTCTTTTTGCTTGCTCAGAGAAGCACATAGCAGATCGAAAGATTTGTTTTTTTGGGGACCATCCAACCAGAATGAAAAGTGAAATCACCCAGATTGTTACAAATAACTGGAGCTTTATACACTTGTACTTAACCAGGGTAGACGTGCCACCTTGTCTATTATATTAACAAATGAAGAGGTTTTTTTTCTTCCCTTTCTTATATTACTCAGTCATTTTATATATAACAGACTTATGATATATATGTGGGAATGGAGTCTTCTAGTGGTACTGAGGTAAAAGTCTTCTTTCTGAATCCAAAGTTCACTTCCAGGACACCCAATATTTATTACAAGAAATTTAACAATCTAAGATTTAGAACATGATTTAAAAATAGAGTAAATGAGTAGGTGTTTAGCAGTATTTCAATGTCTGCTAACATAAACATGAGTAGAGACCTGAAGACTATTAATTTGAAATAATAACAATGACAAGAGGACAATATTTGACTGTAGTCGATTATATCAGATTTTGGTATTTTAGATCTATGTGTGCTCCAGTTAAGAATTTGTCAATCATTTCTTTTGGAATTGAGCATAGATTGAAAGGAGGTTTCTACTTCTCTGCTCTCTAACTAACTCTCATCTGAAGATATATGATAAAAGTGATAGCTGAACTTTCTATCTGAACTGGGCATTATTACAGGATAACATTGAAATACAATAATTATTGTTTGTATTGTTAATACATGTTTGATTTTAAATGCTTGTATAAGCACAGATGACTTAATTCAATGAAGACATTTATATAATTGTAAATGAATGTTTCATGTCTAACTCAGAGAAAAAATGAAAACTAAATACTCTCCAACTATTTTGATTACTCTTTTCATCCTACTTCTTTTGTATATCATACAAATCAACAATTATTTCACATTCACTCATTTACTTATTTATTCATACCCTTTATCCTCCACTAAAATGTAAACTGTTCAAGGATAGATACCACATATAATTATGCATTACAATATACCCGGTACTGAGGACAACAACCGCATATACCTGAAGTTTGTTAAATGTCTTTTAAGTAGATAATGATAAGAAGGAATAAATGGACAGAGGCTACATATTTGATTAAGAATTCAAGGAAAACAAAAAGTGTTAATCTGTCTAGTTGGAATTAAACAAAAATTCAGTAAATATTGATTCAGTACTTTACCTCCTGATCTACTCAATGCTCTGTAAATTTGTATATTGGTTGAATAATTAGAAGCACAAATGAGTAGGTGAGTATGTTTCCTGCTGCTGTTGTCTGCTGATTTCACTTTTTCCTTGCATTCTATCACATTCATATATGCACATTTTTCAAAACAAATAAAAAATAACTTAAAATTTTATCATATTTCAGTGATAATTCATAAAGGAGATCAAAATTCATTTTCCCTTCTTCCTTCTTTCTGTCCTTTGTTTCTCCTGAGATGAATAATAGTCAAGAGTTAGTCGTGTGTGTGTGTGTGTGTGTGTGTGTGTGTATGTGTGTGTGTGCATGTGTGTTTTGTAGGGGCAATTTAGCTGCTCATATATATGCTTAATTGTTATTATTATGGTTAATGAAAATGCTTTTTATTTATTTTAAAAATTTTTATTAAAAGAGCATGCACGCCTCGATATTATGCAGTTTTAAGTTATGAATCAACATAAATCAGCAACTATATATAATTCCCTATGTTGATCATCAACAGTCCAATTCACCATGTAATTGACCCTTTTACCCAATTTACCAGTCCACTTTCCTGTTCCTTTCTGATAACTACTAATTTTATTTGGTTCAGTCATTTGTATATCATATATGAATGAAACCATATTGTATTTATCTTTCCCATCTGAATATCTTACTAAGCATAATCCTCTCAATTTCCATCTGTTTTGCAAATATTAGGGCTTCATTTGTAACAGCTGAGTAGTATTCTTATATATATGCATATAATACATCTTCTTTATCTAGTCATGGTTATTTAGGAAGATGTGAAACTATAACCATTTTGTAAGTGGCAATATATGGTGAGAATTCCAAATATTCTAACAAAAAGTTGTTAGTTATTACATAGCTTCTCTAAAGTAGTATACTACAACATTAATACATAAAAATCAGTTTCATTTATACATGCAAATAACAAACTCCCAGAAAGGGAATTCAGGTAAATAATATCATTCACAATTTTATCAAAAAGAATGAAATATTGGAATAAACTCAATAATTTCACATATTTGATGTGACAGACTTGTATCCTGAAAACTATAAGGTATGTTAGAAGACATAGAAGGCACAAAGAAATGAAAAGGTATTCCATGATCATGAATTGTTAAAATGTTAAAATTACCAAAATTAATATGCATATTTAAAGCAGTTCACATGAAATTACCAGCAATTCTCTTCACAAGAGCTGAACAAAAGCTGAAGTCATGAAAAGTTATTTGGAACTACAAAAGACACCAAGCAGCGAAAACAATACTGAGAAAAAGAAAAGATGAAAAATACATGTATCATGATTCCTGACTTCTAACTAAACTGCAAAGAAATAGTAAGCAAATCATCATGGTACTGGAATAAAAACAGATCCACAGAAGTATGTAATGGAATGAGATCCTGGAAATAAATTTACACATATATGGGGTTTACAAAGAGGATCTAAGAGCACACAGTGAAGAAAAAACAGCCTCTTCAATAAGATGTTGGGAAAAATCAGCAGTCACATGCAGAAAATGAAACTATACCATTCACACCATACACAAAATTAATTAAATATGGATTAGACTTAGATTTAAGACCTGAACCAATAAATACATTAAAGAAAACAAAGATGTTACACTCCTTGACAGTGGTCTAAGCAATGTCTTTAAACACTCAACCCAATTTCAAGGGAAAAATATTCCAAAATAAACAAATGGGGCTGCATAAAATTAAAACACTGATATCAAAAAAAAAAATCATTAAAATGAAAAGACAACCTACTGAATGGGAGAAGATATTTACATACCATATAACCAATAAGGGATTAATATCCAAAATGCATACATAATCCATAAAACTACAACAAATCCAATTTAAAAAATAAGAACAAATATATGAGTAGATATTTCTTCATAAAAGACATACAGATAGCCAATAAGCACATGAAAAGTTGTTTTTTATAATATTACCAGGAAAATTTAAATCACAACAAGGAAATATCACTTCATACATATGAGAATGACTTGTATTCAAAAGCAAATTTTGGAGAATATGGGGAAAAAAAAGTTCATTTTGTATTATTATTGGCAGTGTAAATTATTGCATCCCTCATGGAAAACAATAAGTTTCCTTAAAAATGTGAAAAAGGAATTCCAAATGGTGTTACTATCCTTCTTCTGGGTATTTATTGAAAAGCACTAATTCAAAAATATATGGGCATCCTCATTTTTTTGAAACATTTTAATTACAATAACCAAGAGATAGAAATAACTTAAATGCAGTTTATTTTTAACAACAGGAAAGAGTCTACATATGAGATAAATAAGTAAATATATTTCCCGTATATATTATCTATACATTGTCTGCATACTATTAAAAAAACAAATGCGTAATTTTAAATTTGTAAAATAATAATAATCACTTTCTGTAAATTATAATACAAATACAATAAAATGCAAAGCTAAATTGAGACATTATCTCTAATCCTTCCTTGTGAGACGTTTCATTTTCTCTTTTTTCTTAATTTCTTCTAATTTTTAGTAATTTATATGCATATTTCTTCATAGTTATAATCACTACTTATATATACATTATATCTTGCTTTAAAATTACTATTGTTTAGCAAGCTTTATATAGACATGTTCATTATAATTAGAGTTACTGACATAACTATTTCATACATTGAACACATATCTATGTTTCTGTTTCTACATTGCTAAAGTCTGTTGGTTTAAATAAGTGCATGATGGACATACAGTCTTTCTTCTTCTGTGTTTCATTTCTATGTAAAATCCTATCAGTATACTCAAACAGTGGTAAAACAGAAGGAATAAATATTAGCTCAACTAAATTGCAAATATTAGGATGTAGCTAAATTTTTAAATTAGATACTGCAGTTTTGATCTTGTAATATGAAGTCATCTTGATACTTTTTTTCAAATAACATCATTGTTCACATCACTCTAACACAAAAGGACTTGACCACTTTAGTAAAAGCAAAAATGTTTGAATTTGTGTTTTTCTACTCCAAAATATTAAATGGATTTTTTACTTCATTAAAAAATAAAGATTGGATATAGAATAGGATATTCTCTGAAAATGTATATTCATTTACTTAATAAGCCTTTGGGGATGATGATAATTAAGCTAATTTATTCAATATTACAAAGAAGAAGGAAACACCCAAAAAAGTAAGTTTACATTTTTAAGTGGTTCTCAAATCTCTTCTTATGAATAAAATAATAGATAATTTGCCTTATACAAATAATAAAGCTATAACATGTTATTTGAGATTGAAGAAGAAAATTATCTCTAACAAATCTTAAAGCATCCACTACTAAGACTATCAATCCAACAATCTAACTTTGTGCTAGTTACATAAGAAAAGGAGAAAAAGAGTTAAAAAGGTGATGACAAAGGGAACTAGGACCCTTGTGAAAGCTGTGGTGTGAAATTCACAGACTGACATTTGAATTCATTATTATAAAAAGCTTATAGCAATGTAGAAAATGAAATGATAAAAGACACAGTTAAACAATAACTGGAAAAACAAAAACAACAATAAAAAGCATCTTTCATTTGTCAACATTCTCTAGTTTATACTTAATTTTGCAATTGATCTGATCAATTAAAGCTACTTTTCAATGATTGAGAAAATAATTAGTGCTTTCTTCCTGTTAAAAATTTCACACATAGGAATGAAAAAGCCTTAGCAGTCTGTCTCTGAAATTGGCAAAGCACATTTTTGTCCACAGTTTTCACCCCAACCTTCCCTCAGAGCTAGATCATTTTAAGTATTTCATTTGTCATAGATCAAGAAGCAGGAGAAATCAACAGAAAATTGTGGTTTCTGTTCAAGATCCTTTCCAAAGAAGCATATTTATTATTATTTTACTACCTCAAATAAGTAGTAAATTTATATTGCAACACTTTTATAGATGAAGACAGAGAAATGGTGAAATTAAATAAATTTGACCCATGTCAAAAGCATGTTATTGTAGAGCAAAATATAGAAAGTTACTAACTCATGGCTTTATTCATTTCAAAAATTCATCATTATAAATGATATAACAATTTGAAATTTTACTCACTGAGAGTTTTAGTGGTTTAATTTTACAGATACCTGTAAATTTCACATTAACTTTTCTAAGGAAAACTTAAATCCTATTTGAAATGTTTCAGAGAGAACAGTAAAATTAACTAAATATTTTCATGCATTGAATTTTTTGTATTCTGACTTTCAAATCTGTCAGGAAATAATCTATACATTACTTACAAGCATTTTTCCTTAACTGAATGCAATATGGAAAATTATATAATTTAATTCTTTATAACAGGGAGGAAAACCATTAAATAAGAATAATTTGATGATTCATATTTGGAGAATAGCCTTGATAAATCTTGCCATTCTGAAAAAAGAATAATTGACTCCATCCTATCATCTGTCATGTTTACTCTTGTATAAAGGAAAGTGTTTCATAAATAATTTCTGAATTTGTAAAAAGAATAATAAAGCTATTTACAGATATTCTGAGAAAAATGCTTCTCTCTAGGATTATGATAAGGGGAAAATATATACTATTTTTGGGTGCATTAATCTTGTGTATTTCAAAATAGGGACAAATATGACCAGTGCAGGTATAATCCGTGATACAAGTTTAGAGGGCAGATTCATTTGCCTACAATCATCTCATAGGAATAAATTCCTGGAGATGAGTCCTCCAATTAAAGGGTAGGTGAGAACATGAACCATGACCAAATGTGAAAGTGATCTCTGAGACTAGCCAATGTTGAACACAGACTTGAATGAAACAGATGGAATTTCAAAAATGATAACTGCCTCTGACTTCACTGACTGTACCCAAGATGTCCAGTCCTGGAATTCTGTTGTCCTTGCTTACTTGATTGTTCTTTGTTCTTGACCATTTGGCTATTCTTATCCACTCACTACTTTCCCTCTGCTGGCCCCACTATAAAAGAGGCCCTCTCCCCAATGATAGGCGTGGTAGATTTCTAGAAGCATTCCCAACCCAGAGCCATCCAGCTTGAAAACCGACCTGCTCAGTCTTTGGGAAGGCAGAAATATATCTAATATGCCTCTTTGGAAACCCCTGTCATGAATAGAGTAAAGGCTCTATCCCTGCCCTGACAAGAACACATGTGACTTTTTGTGATTTCTTCCAACTATGTTAAGCAGGGCATTATTCTGCCAGAATGTGTACATCTACATAGCACCAAATACAATGTGTATGTCTGTTAACTTTCAGATTAGCCTTATGCTGGCTGTTGTTTCAGATTCAGGAATAAAATCTACTACAGATTTTTTATGAGAGTAGACATACTGGTAAGGTCATAAGCAAATAAAAAGTCAATAATTCACTCTTTTTTTACTCTTTAATCCTTAACAGAAATCTGGTTGTATTTTTGTTTTCTTGTTTATTAATCTTGTAGTAAATTTGGAATATTTCTCTATTCAGTATCTAGTTTCATGAGCAATGTTTTCCATATTTAATCATGTCAATTAAGTTAAAAAGAAGAATTGAATCTGAGATAATTGTACATTCTCTTGCTAATTCATGAGAGAATTTTACCACCATTGCATTAGGTAAACAGCTGAAGGACACATGACAAAAGTAAGATTTCCTCGACAGTTATTGGTCTCACCAAAGTAAATACTCACCACAGAATCAGATTATAACTTGAAATATTGCTAGTCAATTTGGTGGAGGAGAGATTGGAAAATTACAAAGAAGGTATTCATGCATATTTCCTCTAACTTGCTTTGCTGAGGATACATCTACTTTGGAGGGCCATTGTAAAGTCAATCTTGCCTCTGAATTCCTCTCTAATCACAAACTGATTCTATAGCCATATTTCATTTCTTCCAGGGTCCCCAATAAGACCCAACATTTTTGCTTTTGTCTAATGATGTTTTTGCATTAGACATAATTATCGCTGAGCACCATTATTGTCATTTTTCAATATATTTTATGAATTATCTGTTTAGAAAACATTTTCTAATCCTCTCTGATTACATCTTACTCTATGCTTACATTATATTGAATATGTCTATATTTAAAGTCTGTATTCTGATGGTTTAACATCTGGGGCCTCACTGAAACTGGAGGAACTTCAATGCCTAGAGTGAATAAAGATCTGACAGCATACTTTTCAGGTGCAGCTCCTTCAACCGGGAGTCCCACCATCTCCAATATCGTGTCTCTCTTACTCTGGGCAACTGTTCATTCCTGCAGAAACCACAATAAAGACATTTGCCTACAATTCTTCCCACTACTATGACTGATCTCAGGGTTTCCCTGTGTATTATCCCACCATCCCCTGCCATGGCATGTTCCCTCCTCTTGGGAACTGTGAGTAATAAACTGTCTTTTCAATGCCATTAATCTCTTGATCTGATGACCTTACTATAGGTCAAATTTTCTGTTAATACATTATATTTAAAACAGGAAATTCACTTGATTGACACTTAACCTAGTGAATGAATTTAAAGCCTCTAATTTAGGGCTGATTAAAATGTATGTATTCTCACTTGGATTGTCAACCTCACCATATTGCTTACCCTTTTGAATTCTTTAAGACTGAATATTTGTTTACTTTCTGCTCTTTGACCTCTATACCCTCTATATATTTCCTACTAAAAGACTCAATTGATAAACAATAACATCCCTATCTTCTAAGAGCTTATTAAAGTTATGAAATAGCAAGCTCTGAACTAAATAAAATATTTTAACAAGACGCCAAGTAATTCACATGAACACCAAATTTTGATCTGCTCTGATTTAGAATCACAATTCCTTTATCCTATTCTTTTCAACTGAAATGACCTGAGATGTAAAAACTACATTTACTTCAAAAGTTGAGGCTTTTCTTCTCTATCGCTACATAACCAATTACTGTTGGCTGACTCTGGGTCACTTCATCCTTTATTCTATTTCTTTTTCCCTTCACAGTTTTTATTTGATTGCAAGATCAATCAGTCTTTAGCCTGATCCTATATTCCCCTGAGTTTCAAAGATTTCTTTCAGAAAACCCAAGAAATATCTTTTCTAATCATACATAAAATTATAAAACCTTTACCTTTATTAGTGTGTTTTCCACTTCTGAGTAAGTTGGATTACTAGATACCGAATCTCCCAAGTGTATACTTTGCCAATTTTATTATCTCTCTCTGGAACTTTGATGATCTAGTAAATGGATTTATTCTTAACACAAGCAATAATACAACCATTGCAGAGGTAGATCCTTATTTTGTTCATGAACTGCATTTGTCCCCTATGGACTAATCAATGGTCTTGGTCTCTGATTATTTATAATGATGGCACAAATTCAAATATAATCACACTTTACTAGTTCAACCTAAGAACACAGAAAATTATTATTTTTCAGATGCAGTGAGAAAGTGACACAAATCCTGAGAGATTAGCTATAGTAAGTATTGAGAGCTCTAAATTTTCTATGTGGAAATCTTGTAAGGGTGAGTGGTTTGTTAAATGTAGAGATCATGGAATCCTTCTAAGGCAAAGTATATATGAGAAATGCATATTTTCACTCCCTGAAATTTAAAAATTATTGGGGGTATCTTGATTGATTAATGATGGTGATTGACCCAAAGTTGCATTTGCATAGCAAGCTATTTGCTATTACTTTAATATGTGTGTTTGTGGGAATGGACAGTGTTTCTGGGACATGGATGGGAATATTTTGGAAACAACTAAGAGTCTGTTTGAGTTCAGTGCAGAGGTCAGGAGAATGGTAGCAGGAGCAAAATGACAGTCAGTGAATTGCCTCCTGTGTGGTAGAACGTACAGCTAAGCCCAAAACTGAATAAATTTCTTTTTCAATTTTTTTTGCTGTTTCAGTTGATAAAAGATGTTGTAAAGTTTCAAGTAAACTTCCTCTCCTTCTAATTAATTCAATATTACATTTTCATTAGCTTAATCATACAGTTGACTTATGAGGGTTTTAAAGTATTTTATAATGAAAAAATATCTTTCTTTTCCTTTTAAGAATTTTCCATCAAATTCTACTCATAAGTTACTCTGGAAATTCAAACTTTCATGAAGTTGGGAGTGGACCTATGATAACTTAAAGTACTATGAAGGCATATGTTCTCAGGACCTCTGAACCAAATAAATACACTAGAGAAATCAGTTATTACTAGGAGAAATTTATCATTGATCACCAATGTAGAAGTAAAATGCAAAAGTCCTACACTTGGAAGAATTTTTGCAGTTTGTCTATGCACAAATGACTTAGAATAAAAAACAAAAACAAAGAGAGATCCAATTTTCACAATTTCAAACAGATCTTTTTTATAATTTCAGATTTAGCAACATCACTTGAAGATAATCAATCCAGGGAATTATCTCCATTAAGTATCATGCTAAAGATTGAGAAAGTAAAAATCAGTCCCCTTGGTATAAAACTATTAAAAATATTTTAAAAAGTGCCTCCAATGGGGCTACAGCAAGGTCATAGAAACAATGTTTGCATAAGGTTATACCATAAAGGAGAAACAAAAATCGAAAGCAAAGACCTAGACTAAAATTCTTTCCAGAGACTAGCTACTTTGTTAACAATATTGTCAAGCCCATTATATTCTTCATATCTCATGAACAAAGATCAGTGAGATATCCAATTACTAAATGGTCATGGAGTGTAAGCGATAGATAATAAGTGTACATATTTACAATTCCATGCTTTGATTTATGTAATCAAATGTGAATCCAGAACCACAATCATGATCATTAACATATCCTTCATGAGAAGCTTTGTATCCCTTTTTCTCCTTTTATGTACAATCTTCCTATTCTTAACCACTAATCCACTTATGTCACTAGAGAGGCTTTTATATTTTCTGCATGTTTTTGTAAGTATAATCATACGTATACATACTCTAGAACTTGCTTTGATATTCATCCATGTAGTATGTGTTAGGAGTGCTCCATTTAATTGCTCAGCAATAATCCATGATACACTAATAGCACAATATGTATATTTGCTTACATACTGATAAATTTGGGCTATTTCTAGTTTTAGAATATACATTTTCATCTCTCAGGGTAACTACTTAACATTGGAATAACTGGATCATACAGCAGGTGTGTAACTTACTTTTGAAAAACTTGTGAAACTACTGAGAAAGCGAATGCACCAATTTACACCTCACCAGCGGTGCATGCACATTTCACTAGTTCTACACTCCTGCCAACACTTGTTGTGATCAATCTTCTTAATTTGACACATTCTAATAAGTGATAACTCATCGGAATCTAATTTGTATTTCTCTAATGACTCATGTCATTGAACATTTTCATGTTTATTTTACACCTGTGCATTTTCTTTGATAAAGTGTCAGTCAGTTTATTGTTTTCTTTTCATTAAGTTGGAAAGTTCTTAACCAAAAGCATGCTTTATAAATATTTTCAATTTTGGCTTATCTTTTCATTGTCTTAACAGTAATATTTGAAGAGTGTGGGCTCTCAATATTTATGAGAACTAGATGGACTTTTTTTTTTTTACATTTAGAGATCATTTTTTGGGTATGAGATCTAAGAAATATTTGCCTAACCTAAGGACAAAAAAGTATTTTAAGTTTCATATTTAAGTTTCTGATGTACTTTTAGTTATTTTTGTATATTGTAAGTTAGGGATCTAATTTATTTTAAGACTATGGATAACCAATTTTTCTAATGTCATTAGCTGAAAAGGTAACCTTTTCTCTAGTGAATTGCCAACATACATTGTACAAATCAACTGAGCAAATGTATAATGCCCAATTTCTAATTCTAATTAGTTCCTTTGATCAATTTGTGGAAAAGCATATCAATACCACAATGTCCTAATTATTGCAGCTTTATTTTAAGCCTCAAAGTCAAAAAAATGTTAAGTCTTTCAATGTTATTCATCTTTTTTGTGCCCTGGTTGAGTAACAGTTAAGTCAATCACCTCGGAGAGGCATAAATCTCATAACCCTTGGTTGGAGTCCTGGATGTGGTGTGGGAATGTGGGTTGACAACCAGTGTGAACAACTCAATAAAAATAAAAGGAAATGCTTACTACTCAAAAAAAAATAAAATTCATCTTTTTCAAAGTGATTTTGATTATCCCATTTTCTTGGAATCTTCTTATAAATTTTAGTGTTAAGTTGAAAATTTCATAAAAAATGGTTGGGTTTTTTATTGAACATGTGTTAAATAATGAAATACATTTTCAAATAACTGATAGCTTTTGGAATATCGACTCTTCTGAATTAATGGTATTTTATTTTCTTCTATCAATGACTTGCAGTTGCAGACAATTTGCAAGTCTTTTTCTTCAGCTATATCTCCAAATATTTCAAATTTTTATTCCATTAAATGCTATTTTATGTCATTTATGAGTATCAGTTACTTTTATATAGAAATATAATAGAATGTTCTATCTTGCTTTTAACTTTCGCATGCCAGAAATATTTTATTTAATCATTCAGAGTGTTGGTATAGAATTCTCTGGATTTTCTTTGTAAATAAGCATGTCTTCAGAGAACTAAGAGAACATCACTTCTTCATTTCTAGTCTGGTGGTTTATTTATATACTTTAAAATTTATTTATTGTCTAATTCTTTTTGGTCGAACATTCAGGAAAATCTTGAATAATAGTGACTAAAGATTCTTGCCTTGTTTATAGTTTAGGGAGAAATAATTCTCACTCTCATAATTAAACAGTATGTTGACTAAGTTTTTAGCAAAATACATATTTTGGTTGAAGAAACTTCTTTCAATTTATAGTCACTTGAAGCTAATTATAAGGAATAGAAATTAATTTCATCAAATTATTTTTCTGTTTTATTAAGATACTATTTTATTTAATTAACGTGGAGAATACACTGATTTAGTTAAAAATAATAAACCAATATTGCATGCTTAAGAAAAGTTTACTAGGTCAAGGCAGGTTTTTTTTTTAATATATACAACTGTATTTTGTTTTCTAAGACTTTGTAAGGAATTTCTGCATCTTTGTTCAAGAGACATATCACTCTGTTTATTTTATCTCAAGCACTGGAGTTTTCACCTCTAAAAATTTGATTTGAATATTTTAATATCATTTAACCCCATGACAGGGGAGATAGTGAAAAGTAACTTTTATTCAAAACCTACCTGAAGTTTGTGAGGGGTAAGCAAATCAAAGGTCTAAATTTAACTTTTCAGCAGATAAAAACCCGCATACACCTTCATTTATGCATTGTTTTTATGCTTAATAGTTGTGACAATAATTTCTGACCTAAAACCTGTTTGTTCTGTCTGGTCTTTGACAGAAAGCTTTTGATAACCTCTCTGACCTAACTAGTTGACTAATACATGGACAATGTTCATATGTAGCTTTTAAACTTTTAACATAAAATAGTGAAAATAAAGTATAATAAAAAATCCAATTTCCCAGTCATTTTGCATTTCAAGTGCTCATTAACATGTGGCTGCTGGGCTGACACAGAACATTTTCCTCCTCAGAGAAAGTTGCTCGGTTTAGCTTCCTCTTCCTTAGATTCCTTAGAAGTTTCATCAGCACTTGCTGCTTGTCAGCACTAAAAGCTCTGTGAAAAATAAGAGAACAGTCCAACCCACATACCACTCCTGTCTCATTAAGAAGAGAACAGAATGTTTATCTCATCACTGAACTCCTTGGTAGATTCCACCCACTAAAACACCATTCTTGATTCAGAGAAAAAAGAATTTCTGAACCACCACCGAAAAGTTTAAAATGTTTATGTCATATTAAAAAAAAAAAAAACTACGATAGAAAATCAGCATAATTTTGTAGATTTGGAGTAATTAATATCTTCCTTGGGCTTATGAGAAGAAAAAGATAAAAATTGGCACTTCTGCTTACTCATGGATTTAGTTAATAAGTTTAACAGCAACATGAAATACATCTCACTGTTTGCTATGTAATTGGTTATTTTTCTGACAGAACTGAAGAAGTTTCCACAGGTTTTAATTAGGTATGCTGGTTAGTGCATATTGGTTATCACAGATAAATGTATTTTAAGTAAAAAGTGTTATATTATGTTAAAAGATTAAAAATAAAACATTGGCAAAATACTTCAGTTTACTATTTTTTTCTCCAGCTAGAGTTAATTTATATATTTTCTGTAACAGAGGAAATTTACTTTAAACAATAAACACTTGGTGTTACATATCTATAGTGAGAAAAAATACCCTCAGATTATGAGATTCTATATTTATTCAATTTATCAAGCATTGACATCAATGAATTTATATGAAAGTTTTCCTTTGTCGGAGAGTTATAATAGAGAGGAACAAATAGTCTTTTTTCCTTCAGAAGTTCAATAAAATTATACATTTGTTTGCAATGTAAGTATCTATACTCTCCATAATAAATAAATCGATTCACAGAAACTTGTCCCAGAACAAAAGCTCTAAAACAATTTTCATGCACACTTCATTTCTTCAAAATATGTCTGTGAATCGAATTGTAAATTTTTGTGCTGATTTTTCTGTATGTGTGCAATCCCTCAAATGATTATAATTTATTTTGCTTTAACTGGTCAATTAACTTTGAAATAAATAGGCATTATAAGATAAATAAGTTTTTTTTTATTTATTTATAACTTACCATTTTAGTGCTCTTGTGATGATCCATGTTATAATGTAGTATCTTTGCTTGTATTAGAAACACTTCTTTTACGATTTACTTTAGTTAAAGCTTGCTGGGGACAAATCGTTAAGCTTGCATTTTTCTGAAAATGACTTTATTTCACCTCTAATTTTGAAGAACTTTTTAGCTGGATTCAGGTTGACTTTTTTCTCCTTTAGCACTTAAAAGGTGACATTCCATTGCCTTTTGAGCTTCATCATGATAGAAGACTACTTTTTAAAATTACACTTTACCACGGGTTTTTAGTAATTGGATTATTTGGTTATAGATATAGTTTGTTAAACTCTCTGAATCTATTATGTTTACTAATTCTGTAAAAATGTGTTTCCTGAAATATCCTCTCTCCTCATTTAATGACACTGCAATTTTATGCATATTTTGCTCCTCGATGTTCTACCACAGGTTCTTGAGACTATGTTAATTTCTTGTTTTTTTGTTTCCTCTTTGTGTTTCAGATTAAACTATATTTATATGTTTTCAAATTTATAAAAGTTAAATTTTGTTTTGTCTAAACTTTTAATCTACTTACAATCTCATCCAGCAACATATTTATATCATATTTTATTTTTAATCTCTAGAAGCTACACATGTTAGTTCACTGTAGATACTACATCAAATGATCACAAATTGGGTGACTTAAACCACAGAAATGTATTCCCTGATAGTTTTAAAGGCCAGAAGTCTAAAATCAATATGTCAACAGAATTGCATTCCCTCTAATGCTCTAGATTTTGCTCCTGGTCTCTTTCAGCTTCAGGTAACTACGTGGTATAGCTTGGCAATACTTAGCTTATGGCTGCTTTATTCTAATTTCTACCCTCATAGTCATATTGCTTTCTTCTCAATGTATCTCAAACTTCTGCTCTCTCTCTCTTATGAAGACACATGTGATTGAACTAAGGACCTAACCAGATAATATTGGGCAAATTCCTCCTGTCAAGATCTTGAACCTACTTAAAACTTTTTCTATATAAGGTAAAGTATTCTTTTTTTGTCATAGAAATAAATTCACGTATTCTGGAAAGAGGAAGTAAATATACTTTTTAAGAAGGGGCACTTTATAATATTAAACAGTGTGATAATTAATCTCCAAAGATTCTTTATTATATAGTAAAAAATGCAATCATATCATTCCAACATCCCTCAGAGCTTCAATCCATTGTACCATTTACTGAAGTCTAAAATCTCAAATAAGTATCATTAACTCCAAAGTTTCAAATTTGTCACCTCAAAATTAGGTATGTGTGAAACTATATTTCTCTAACCTGAGTGCAATTAAAATGAGATATTTGTTTCCAGTAAATGATGATGGGTCAGGCATATGTTAACAGAGACATTCTCCTGCTTAAAAAGAAAAAACAGTGTGGAGAACAAATAAAGAGACAACAAGCAAATTCAAAATCTCTCAGGGAAAACTCCATTAGGTTTTAAGCCTGAGAATAACTCTCTGTAACTCAATTTCTGACCTCTGCGCTTGTGACACCACGGATCTTGGTCTCCACAGCTCTTGTCCTTTGGATTCAGGTTTCTGCTCTCTGAGTCATTTTTCCTTTATTATTAAGGGGCAGTGCCTGGGTAGTTTTATTAGTTTATTTCCTGTGTGTAGCACTTGGGATATCTGTTCCTTTGCCAATCATGAAATCTTGTAAGTACCCTACATGAATCACAAGAATTCAAACCATTGCACAAGAGAGGTCTCCACAGGTCTTTCTGGATACTCATATCTTTATCACTGCTTCCTTAGGATGTGGTTAAATTGACCTCTGAGTTGCTAACCTGATGCTTTTAGCAAAAGTTTTCTGGTAACACATTTGGGATACTTTCCATGGCATATTTTCCGAAGAGCAAACCTCTCAGTTTTAGCATATTTTGCATTCTATGTAGGTTGAAATTTTCCCAGATCATTACATCTTGATAACTTTTTGTTTAACAGTGCATGCCTCAATTTATTTTGTTGCTCTCATAATTCACATCAGCAAGGAAAATAAAAGAACAATGGGCTGTGTGCACCTCAAATAGTTTGCTTAGAAATCAATACACCTAGCTAAATATCTAAATTCATTACTTATAAATTCTGCTTTCTATACAGCAGTAGAACACAGTTCAGTTTTTTGTTACCATGAAAAATATTGCCTTTCCTCTGCTTTCTAATGTGTTTTGCGTTTCTTTTTTGATCTTCTACCAGAATAATCTTCAGTGTCTGTATTTCTAGAAATAGCCATCTTAAGGCAAGCTAGGAATTTTTTATTATGCTTCTCAAAATTCTTCTAGTACTAAAATCTATGTTAGGACTGTTATAACAATTTATCACAAATTCTGAGACTCCAAACCACAGAAATTTATTCTTTAATAGTTCTGGAGGATAAAAGTCTGAAATCAAGGTTTCTGCAGGGCTGTGTTCCATAGAGAAGAGGTGAATACATTCTTTGCTTCTTCAAGCTTCTTGTCACTGTCCTTCATTTTTTGACTTGTAACTATATTTCTCTCTGTTCCATCTTCTTCACATTTCCCTCTGTCTTCTTCCTATAGGAACTCACTCTATCTCTTATAAATATATCTGTGATTTCATTTAGGGATTATGAAAAAAATACAGGATAAGATCCTTCTCTCAAGATCTTTAGTGTAATCATAGTTTCTTGCTATGTAGGGTAACATTCACAGGTTCAAGCAGTTAGTGTGGACATATGTTTGGAGTCACCAGTCAGTTTGCTAATTTATAACAAGAGAGGCATGGCTCTGGAATAATGAATTCTTAAAAATTTGTAAGTAAAAAACTGTGTCTCTTTGACAGACGTTTTATCAAAATATTAGTGTTTTGCATAATATGTTGATATTTTGATTTTGGAAAATATACATTTATTTTTATTGTGTGTAAATTTTGCTATCGCTTTTGCCTCTTCACATGTTAAATAAATTTTTATTCAGTCTAATGACATTTTAAAAATATCTATATGGTATTCATCCATTTAACTTCAGACCTATTTATTTCAAACATCCCCGACAATTAGTGCCAATGTGATTTCAACATGAATGTGAATTTATGCATGAAAATTATATAACAATTGTTAGCTTTAAGATATGAATGTGGGGGTAGTACATATTATACTTTCAAGTGTGAAGACAAATTGGCAACAATTTTGATAATTCTTAAATGTTTGAGAATAGTTCCATGAATGAAGAGAGATGTTTAAATCTCAGTTGAAAAAACAGTCTATGCATTATGTGGAGTCATTGAACTATTTAAGAAAGGTAAGGATTAAAACATGTATAAACTACAAAACAGCCAAAAATTGTAGATAAAATATGAAATGCATTAACAGTTCTCATTCTGTAACACTATACTCCCAATTTGCAAACTTAAGTACTGATAAACCTAAAATCATTTATCACATTGACTTGGCAATGACCTCAGATTCTTTTCGATTAATGCTTTAAGTTTGTGTTTTTGCCATTAAAAAAAATCAATTAATGTAACCATAAGAAGTGTGGTTAGAATATTTGATTCATTCTGAATTATTAAATTGATTTTTGCTTATTCTGTCTGGTGCATTTGTGGCTTATTAGAAAGGCAGAGGGCTTTAATAGTAAAGGCTTCCAGATGGATGCACTTTGAAGACTTCAATAATCATTTTGCACTCAATATTAATTAATCTCACTTTGCTGCTGATGTCAACTTTACTGTTACTTTAAACATATTTTAAATTGTAGGAGAATCGTTATATAGAGAAATAATAAGACTTTCCAGTAAGTGTTACACCACAGGAGATGTTTTGAATTGATTTGCACCTATCTTAATCTAAAAAATGCCCCTGCAGTAAACAAAAACACTCTATAAACAGATTTTATTTCCTGTTTCAGATTTTTCAATAATAGATATGCTATTGCTTAAACTAAACCAGTATTTTAATATTGCTTATACATCTTAACCAAAACAAAAATATGCTCCCAAAGAATTCAGGCAAGCAAAACTTAAAACTAAAAGATTTGAAAACTATTTTTAATATCTGATTTAAACAACACCTTGTTTCACTGAGTTATCACATGTAAAGCAGTTGTATACTGGAGTTTTGGGCATGTTTTGTGACATTTATTGCACGACTTATAGTTGAGGGTTATAAAAATTAATTTTGTGAAATACTATGATTTAATCTACCCAGATATTTTATTTTAATTTCTTTTTCTCATTTGATTTGGTGATAATAAATTGACTCAATATCTCAGGAAAGATTAATCTTTATTTTCATATTGAGAAATCATATTTACTTGACTAAGTGTCTTTCTTATTCATTATTTCATTTTTCTTCAATTAAAAGCAGAAATATATTTGCTTTCTCTAATTTAATGTTCGGTGTGTTAGACTTCACTATTCTTTACCAATAATTTCAAATCTCTAGTTGTGTTTAATAAATGTAATTAATTAAATTTTGGTGCAAAATAAGGAAAATAATTTATCTTTGAAACCATTTGACTTTTCTTCCTGTGTCCACAGATAATTTGAAAAATAAACTTTGTGTTTTAAAATAGTTTCAGACTTGCATAAAAATGGTGAAGACAATGTATGTATCATTATGTATCTTATACAACCTATCTTCAATGTTCTCTATTAAAATTCTATAGTATACGTAGCAGAACTAATACACTACTCATGGCATGCTATTATTAATTGAAGACATTATTTTTACTTAACATTCTTTTCTTGACCCATGATCCCATCCAGGATATTGCTTTCAGTGTCACGTATGCTTAGGTTAGATTGTGGTCTCTCAGACTTGGTTTTTGATGACACTGACAGTTTAGAGGAGTAATAATCAACTATTTGTAGATTTCTTTCAATTTGGAGTGTCTGATCATTTTTTTATTAGACTGAAGTTGTGGGTTTGAGGATAAAGTGCCATTGTCTTATCTCAAAAATTGTACGCTAACAGCAGTCAAAAGAACTGGACTGCCTGTTTCACCCAGAAACTGAACCAGAAAATTGGAGGTTCTTAATTCTCCTCATCCTGCAGTATGCTTTTCCAGTAGCTACTCCGAGGATACAGCTTTAAGAAATTGTGTAGTGTCATGTGTTATGGAGACTCTCTGGACTGAACACGTGACAGAATGCAGTTAAAGACTTTACATAACTTTTGAATATTGATGAGGTAGCACAATAAATGCTCTCCTCTTGTGACTGTTCAAGACCAAGTCTTTGTTAAGTTCTCTCAATAATTAAAACTGTTACTTTAGCAACTTCTTTGCCTCCTTCTTCAGTCTCTCCTACTCTCCACATATGGATTCAGTTTCAGGTTACACCTGGGGAGCACCTGAGTTGTTTCCCAACAGATACAATTAACAGGATTTATCACTGTTGGTATTAACTTTGATCACCTAGCTGATAAAGTGTTTTCCAGATGATTATATATTTTCCTTGCTTTTCATACTTAACTGTCTGATAAGAAGTCACTATACACAGCCTGTACATAATAGTGGATAATTGTGACCCATCTCTTTGTGGTATCAGTTACTCGGAATTCTTCTGTATTCATCACTACGTTGTCATTCCAAATATTCACTTATCAAAAATATACTTTATGTGCTATGTATTCAAGCCTAGTTCTCTTTCCTAAACCCTTTTCAGTCATTGATATGTTATTTGTCTCTCTAATTTTCCCTTTCTGGAATTCCATACAAAAAGAATCATTCAGTATATAGTTTTTCAGATATTTCCCTATACTTAGCAATATGTATTTAAAAGTCATCCAAAGTGTTGCATGGATTATTCATTCCTTTTATATCATTGAGTCATATTCCCTCATCTGGATGTACCATGGTTCTTACCAATTCAAAAGTTGAAGAGTATTTTGGTTGATTCTAGTGTTTGCAAATTTAAAGTAAAACAATTATAAACAAGTGTGTGAAGAATTGTTATAAAATAATTTTCCAGA
Source organism: Solenodon paradoxus (assembly GCA_004363575.1). Taxonomy (NCBI): domain Eukaryota; kingdom Metazoa; phylum Chordata; class Mammalia; order Eulipotyphla; family Solenodontidae; genus Solenodon; species Solenodon paradoxus. The sequence continues at coordinate 1,367,674 of RJWH01000010.1, forward strand.
TAATTCCATAACTACACAAAACTGCAATTTTTCTGGTAAAACTAAGAACAGGATGATGAGACTGTCAGAGCTTCCAGGATCTCTCTTTTAGTTCTAGCTGTTATCTAATTAAGAGATTGTTTTTTGGGTAACAAATCGCTAGGACTCATATTAATGATTCTATTTGTTAGCAAAATAACTTTTGAAGAGTAGCAAAATAGACAAAAATGATATCATGTGAAATTAAATGTATTTCCACAGTAACTTTTAAAACCTTGAAGATAAAATCCTTTCTTTGGTTATTTTGCACATTTGTACTTACCTATTTTTAGTTATTATCAACCATACACTATAAAATAAAAAGCATACACTATAAAATGAATTTGACTATATTCATTTTAACTATGAGAAAGAGTATCTATTAAATATCACCATGATTATTTTAAATTTATACTCAGGCTAATTGACTAATATGTGTATTCAAACATATATAATTCAAAATTAAACAATGGGGATTCTTTCCCTCCTAATTTGAAGTAATTTCTTTGATAATTTACTAGAATATATTTATTTACTAATGTGAGAAAGGATGTTAATTACTTTGTATTTATTATTTTATTTAATCTTTTTAGCCAACCTATAAGGCAAATATTATTCTCCTTAATAGAAGAAGAAATTGAGGCACATAAAATTTAGGTAAACTGCTCATTTTGAACAAGTAGAAATGACAGAGGTGTGCCCTGGTGAAATAGTAATTGGGCAGAGTCCAGTTACATCTCAAGGTTGCGGGTTCTAGACCAAGGACTCACAGATGAACCACTAAAAATTTTTTTTTAAATGTGCTCTTCCTTCCCTTTACTCCTGTCTGCCTGCCTTAACTCTCCAAAATCATTTTTTTTTAAAGAAAATGATAAAGAAAAATTTCTCTGTGTCCAAAGTAAATTTAATTTTTGTCTCAATCCTATCATCATACTCATTTAAGAATGTTACTGAATGCATAGTTTATCTTGATTTATAATCACTTGGGGATAAGCTATACTTTTGTTACTTGTTTTGTTGTTTATTTTCTGTGATATTTGTGATCCTGAGACTTTTCTATAATCATGTCTACTTCTTTGAAAAAATATTGTAACAATTAAAAAACAATTTTCATTCATTTCTTCTTTCCCTCCCTCCTTCTTTCATCCATCGTTTTCCTCCTTTCGTCTTTCTGTTCTTTAAAATCATCTCATTTTGTTGGTCACATATCTTTAAGAATATGGATGCAATGTTGTTGTTTTGTTTTTCCTTGAGTTAATGAGAAAGTTAGGGAGCAAAGCTAACAACTATTTTATAATTCAGAATCAATGTAAACAAAATAAAGTATAATCATGATAGTTTATCATTAACTCATGTATAACTGCAAGTAGAGATACAGAACAGGAAAGAAAGACAAAAATACATGCACAAATATAAAAAAAGTACCTATGAGAGATATCATAACAAATCTTTAGTAATTGAGGAAAGACAGATTATTAATTTATCTGAGACATCCTTACAGAAAAATTAAGAAGTGCCAATATCTTTTCTGATGACTGTTTTTATATTGTCCAAATATGTACCAATAAGAATTGCTAGAACAGATGGTTATTCCATTTTTTGAGAAATTTCCATAGTTTTCCACACATCTTTCACTAATTTACATTCCCCTCAGCAATATGATAGAGTTTAATTTTCTGTATCCTCTCTCCAACTCTTGCTGTTGCTAGCTTTTTGAATATAGGTCATGCTCACAGGTGATAATGATATCTCATTATGATTTGAATGTTAAGTGATGTAGAACATTTTTTTCCCAGGTGTCTGTCAGTCGTCTATATGTCTTCTCTGGAGAAATGGATTTTCAGATTTTATGACTATGTTTTTATTGAGTTGTTTGATATTTCTTTTGAGATATGCGAGCTCTTTATATATTTTGGAGATTAACCCCTTGTCTAATGAATTATGTATAAATATATGCTCCCAAACGGTAGGCTGCCCTTCTTCTTCAAAGCTATTGTTTCTTAGGCTTATATTAACACTGCAGATAACAAACAGTCCATTCTAATCAGAGACCAAGGAGAGAATTGGTATCTATCTGGTTCAGAATGACAGATAATTATGAAAGAGGATAATCATTAAAACAATGCTGAAGCTTAAAATTAGCTGCGTGATTATCTAGTCAAAATTATTTCCAAACTATAATTATTATACCTTCATGATTCTTAGATGATGAAGCATAGGGCATGACAGCTAGGCTTGTATTTAATTTCATAGTTAATATATATGAATTCCGTGTTTTAGAAAATGTATTTGAACCAAGCTTTAAAATTGCTGATTCGCTTAATTCTCTTCTTATGTTTTTGAGGAAATTGATCAAATCTTAGGGATTTGAATAGATAAAAATTAAGATTATTCAGGTTTCCAAGTAAAGCCAAGTGCAGTAATCATATACTGCAAATATTTATGTGAAGTAAAACTATGTTAGTCCACAGAAATGAAGACTATCAGAGGGAAGGGAATGTTGTTTTATGTGACTTTCTTGGCAACAAATTTAGATTAATTTTTAATCCTGAAGAGAAAATAATCAACAAATGGTTGGAATTTTTCCTCTCTACTTTGTATATGAAAAATATTTAATCATGATCATTGGCCTAGCATGTAACTTAAATGACTATATGCCGACTTAGTAGCTATATGATGTGGTAGCTATTCTACAGCAGAATAAATGTCAAAATTTATATTCACACTTTCTACAGACAAAATATGCTTTTTCTCAATGTAGAAACATGCTTTAATATTCTGTCGTACCTAGGGACAATTCTGCCATGTCCTTCCATGCTTAAAGGAAAGGATTACATGAAGTGAATTCCACATGCAGAGATTGAATAATTTTCTTGAGTTATTTGACCTTTATATATATAGATATATAAATTTTTAAAGGCCCAGTCTCCTAAGTCATTAATTTGAATTTATTTTCTTAGACCACCATTCTTAGGATATGATTTCCTTATTCAGTAACACTTAAATAATAAATAACAATAAACAATAAATAAAAAACTCAAAGTACTAACTAGCACATCCACATTCATGGTCTACCATTGGAAATTGGCTTATCCATAAATATCAGCCTTCAATTAACAGCATGGATATTTTTTAATATACAATAACCCACACTGAGTTCCTCAGATAAATCTTGCTCTTGCTCATTACTCTGTTCAATATCTAGCACTTACTATATCTTATCTCTACCTTTATCTCTATCTCTGTCTCTATATCTTACTCTATATATTTATATATTTGATAGCGGAGTAGACATTCATCTCAATCTCTTTTGCCATTTCCTACTTCTCTAGTTGGAAACTCTCAAGCTTCTGTCCTTAGTGTGTTTTTCTTTTGAAGTTACTCTGTATCTTTTTTGGCAATTTTTACAATTTATGTCTTTAAAATACCACCTAAATGCTGATATATCCTAACTTTACATTCTCAAACATGACATCACAACTGAACTCAAGCTTCCCATTTCTAATATTACTAGGATGTCTCACAGATATCTTGACAATGTTAGAAGATACACTCTGAAACTTCTTTTGACAGAATTTTTCTTCATAACTATTTCTCATCTCTGAAAAGGATGACTATCCATTGAATTTCTCAGGTTAAAACCTTACTGTGACATGTTCTGTCACTATCCAATATCTCACTTGCAGCAGACTATTATTTTATCTTTAAAATATATTAAAAATCTATCTACTTCTCTCTAGTTATATATATATATATATATATATATATACATATATTTATACACACATAATTTGTAACTATTTTCCTCCAGTCTATGGTTTGGCTTTCAATTTTTTAATGTCATTTGTTATTGTTTCATTTAAAACAGCTTTACTAAGGTATAATTATTATATAATAAAATGGCCAAAATTAAAAGGTATCATTTGTTAAGTTTAAACATGTAAACACACAAGAAACCGTCAGCACCATCAAATGATTCCTCGTAATCCTTTCCCTGCAACAATCCAAAAAAAGTCTTGATCTGTTTTCTGACACTGTAGATAAGTTCTGCATTTTCTAGAGTTGTATATAAATAGACTCATGCAGTGTCTATACTTTGGTTTCTTTAACTTAGTACTTTAGTTGAGTATTTTACTTATGGAGTAGTAAACTGCTATTTATTTATCATTCATATGTTGGCAGTAAACAATCAGGGCCATGTTGGTAAACTGGAACTCTGCTTAATAAAAAAATTTAATCTACAATGTTTTCTGATTTTCATACTCTAAATGCTCCCAAATGGCTGATTACAAGTGACTAGCAATATTCCTGAACACTTAGCTTCCACTGCTCTATATGTACTGCCTATACCACAGCATTGTATATTCCAAAGGCATCACATATGTCGAGGATGAAGTGAATTCCAAATTCAGCTTTAGTCAAACTAAACAGCATATCAGTTATTCTTGTTGGTCACAGTATTAATTAAACATGCGTGATCCAGTCTGAACCCATATGACATGATATTGACTGAAGTCTTCAGGAAAGAAAGTTTTCTTTTTTTTTCCTTTTAAGAAGCTATACAAAGAGAAATTACCCTTGCAACTGACAAGCAAATAAAAATCATATAGCCCTTGAAAGGTGTGAGTAACAACCTCTAACAAGGAAGAGAATTCACCTTAAAATGAAATAAACATTCTGTATGAAGAAATGGATAAAATGTATGACTAAATAAATCCTTGCCCTGCAACCCACATTTTTTTGCAGACTTCTCAGATGTGTTCACCAAACGTGTTATTATGCTGTTGTGTAAGGCAGTTGGAGTGGGTTTTGTGACATTTTCAATTAAAACAATTTTTAAATGACTTAGTCATCTTTCTAAGTTAGGTTACACATAATGTTGATAATAATAAGTATACTTTTAGGCATAATACAATGTTGAATAACTATGTGAACTTTTTTATGGCATCAAACTTGTGATGAGAGACTTTGAGTGTTTTAACGTCTAGAGTTTCTTCCTCTTTCATAAAATCTGATTCCTGTATTTAAGAATTGTTTTTTTCAAGACCATTGTCTTTAAAATGAATTTCCCTGATTTGGAAATTGGAAACAAAGAGTTTCACATTTTCTTTAAAAAATCAATTGCAGTATCTATATTCCTCTGAGAAAGTGTTTATAGACAGGAAAAAAATCAGCAAATTAAAACCAGATAAATATATCAAAAATCTTGCTGCAAATAAAAAGATGCTTATGTAGAGAAAACGCACTTGTATTAAAACAAGTCCTTATGTTATGAAAAGATTTGTGTGAAATAGTTATAAATAGAACATGTATTTTATGTGACTGAACGAAATTTTCTCTCATTTATGATTCCGAGTTGTTTATTTTTCTTTCAGTTAAAAACATCTGAACCACTTTTTAATGTTCTGTATAAATTTGGCTTCCTTTTATCAGTGACGATCCATAGCAATCTAACCAGATTCATTCTAATCTGATTATTTGAGCTATTTATTTAATCAGTATTGATGTTAACTATATATTAAAATATAAATACTACAGTAACACTGTGTTGGTAAAAAAAAAAAAAACTCCGTGATCCAGAACCTTTAATATAACAAAGAACTGCAAAGCTTTATGGGGGTAATATTCAAGTGACAATGTGTATGTTCATGTGTGTACAAAGAGAAGAAAAATGTCAAAGAGTAAAAAGTGGACACAAATTGCAAAATGAAGATTCTATTAGTCTATCTTGAATTAATTAAATAGAATTAATTTTGAATTAATTGACCAAGTTTAGTGGATTCCTTCCTATTATCAATAATTTTCATCAGTTCTAGCAGCGGCTTATCATTTCCTTTTTTCCTCAAAGTTATTACACACTTATGACAAAAACATCTGTGAATCAGGATTGGGTGAAAGTAAAGAATAGTATATGAGTTTCCTATTGAAGTTATAGCAAACCATTATACACTTAGTAGTTTAAACAACACAAATTTATTATCTTACTGTTCTAGAGATCAGTTTGTCTTTCTCGACAAAAGTCAAAGTATCAGGGATTGTTCCTTTTGGACACTCTATGGGAAGACCCAATACTTGTCTCTTTCTCTTTTTCTTTTGTTGAAACATTGCTGTTTTATTTTATGATTTTATTTTATTCTCTCCAGTTTCAAATCTTGAACCTAGGTCCTTGAACTGTGCTTTAGCCATCTCGACTATCTATATCACACAGGTGTGCCTACTTTTTTCAGTTACTAGAGGCCACTTGTATTCCTTGGTTCATGGTTCCTTCCACCATCTTCAAAGTCAGCAGTGTAGCATAATCACATCTTCTCTGATTATTTCTGTCCTAATGCTGTGTTTTCTGACTCTGACCTTCCTACATTCCTTTCATAAGAACCCTGGCATTACCTTGGTCTTACCAGGAAAATACAGGATAATTTCCTCATATGACTATTCTTAATTTAATTATATCTATAATGTCTCTTTTGCCATATAAAGTATTTACAATTTTCAGTATTTTATTGTCAATGTCTTTGGGAAATCATTATTCACCTACTGCATGCTAAGTGATTACTCATTTTTTCTTTCATATGAACTTCTAAGGAAAATTCTATAAAATAATGCTTATTCTCTTACACTACATTTTACCAAAGTGTTTTTTAAACTTCAAGGTCAAGTCTGCATCATTTCTTCTAATAAGACTTCCCTAAACTATTCAGCTGAGTGATTTGTTTCTCCTTTGAAAACAGCTATCACTATTACAATTATTCTTTTAACATAATCATTCATTTTCTTGAATTTTTTTTATTTTGTTTTCCATTTTTTAAGTAATTGTGACTTGCTTTGAAGATTTGTCATTTTCTCTTTGGCATTTACATTCCTTATCTTTAATACAACACTGAATATAGCAAAATATGAGTAAGTAACTGCAAAAAACATAAACACTTTCTTTCCAATTATCCCTTATAATTGGCTTTTTTCTCTGCAATAAAGTACAGTAGATTGTAACTTCTAAAATATGGAGAGGTTATTTTATAGTAGATAGAATCTAGTAAATTAAATTTATATTTCTAAGGCTTATAAAATAACCTTTTAATACTATGAATCTCTTTTATTCAACATCTATACCTACAATAGCATGAAAAGTGGTCTTTGTTTTATTTTTATCCACCCTGTGTATAAGTATTCAATTTTAGATTAAAAATATAGATAATGATTTTTCTTGTAAGTAGTGTTAGCGACATAAAACTAATTCTCAAAAATATTTATGCAAAAACAATATTATCTCTCAGTGAAAGAAACATTCTATAATCGGCAAATGTTGGAAATAGCTGTTGGAGTCACTTGGGTAAAGAAAATTGTCATATAGTTCTTAAGAATTTACTTGTAAATTTAAATTAAAAGTAACTGAAGAAGACTACTTGTTTTTCACCCAGTTATTCGTGTGGATCTAATTTAAATGTTATTTTCCAGGACCATATTATAGACTTTTATAGTCCCTATTAAAGCATAGGTTTTTTTTTTTTTTTTTCATTTCTCAAGGTATCATCAGTATAAGTTGATGGAAAATTTCAGCATAATATGGCTGAAAATTTCAAAATGGTAAGTTTCAGTTATACCATAATGGAAATTAACACCTGAATCCAAAGAACTAAGCATCCACTGAAACGGAAGATGAAGTGGCAATTTAATGGTAAAGAATAATCATGCACTTATTTTATATGTAAGATATACAGTACACATGTAATTTGAACTTTGGTCTCTTAATGTGAGAGTTTAGTTCATTAACCCACCACGTTTACTGTACGAATCTCCTGATACAGGAATACATTAGAGAGAATTATACAGTAATGCATATTATAGTGATTTACTGTTGAGCGAAAGGAAGTTTTCTCAATTTCAGCCGTGTAACCACTGTATTACCGTACATGGGGTTGGTTCTCAGCAATTTGCCCTCTGAAATAAACCTGAGGGCGACTCCTATAAAGATGATTAACTTCCTTTTTTTAGAGAACATGCATATCATAAACCAGCATACTATAGCATGTTGGAGAGGAGGCATGGGTTTTAATTCCCATAATCCACTCTGCTTTTTAATAGTTATGATAAGCTTTTTAGAAAATGTAGGCATTATTTTTATGTTCTTGTCAAGAGCAGGAGGTGGAGATGCAAAGAAGAAAATTAGAGTCCACAAACTTTCTGAATTTGCTTTCATTGTATAAAGTTGTCATTGCTAGGTTTTAGCTCCCAGGTCATTTATGCCCATTCTGTTCATGAAAATAAGTATTTCACAAGGACAATTGTAATTTTGTATATTAGTTTACTCTAATGCTTTAATTTAATATGAAAATACTAAAATTAACTGCATGTGATTTATATTACAGATGTTTTCAGTAAAATAACCAACTAAAAGAAATTTGTGAAATGAATTAAAAAACTTTTGTTATATTTGAAAAATGTGGTATTTGACGTTTGTGGTTTCTCTTATTTTGGTTAAGAACTTCTACTGATCCACAGAAAATATCAGGAACATTCAATGGTGATAGAATCTCATACTTTAGAGATATTTATAAATAATTTAGGTAATCAATAGGATGTAAAGAATGTTTTCTTGATTCTATTTTAGGATTATTCAAGGTGTGCAGGGTGTTTTCTGATTAACCATTTCACTGCTTTCTCAGCTACTATAGAAAATCTAGTAAATTAGGACTTCCTCTATTGTTTTATATTGAAAACAGAATTGATGCTTTCAGGTATATAATTCTTTTGTATCAAAAGATAACTAAAATATTATATTTTTTAAAGATTCTATTCTTTGGTATGATTAATTTGTGCATTTAGTTTCTAAAATATTACATATAAGTGACAAAGTATAATGTCTATCTTTCTCCTATCTTAGATAAGTCTCTTTAGGTTCATACTTGTTATTGCAAATGGCAAAATTTCATCTCTTTCTATACTACAACTGTGTTCAGTCATATGTTGATGGGTACTTAGTTTGTTTCCAGTTCTTGAAAATTATGCAGTGAATGAGAGGGTCTATATATGTCTGTGAGTTAATGTTATATTTTTCATTTAAATACTCAGTAGTGGGATAGCTGCATCATATGAAAATTCAATTCTCAATATTTTGAGCAATTTTTATATTCCTTTCCATAAGGCTTGCATCATTTTACATTCTCACTAAACGCATATTGACAAAATTTTCATCCTTGACAAAATTTGTTATTTCCACACTTTCGCATAATAGTTATTCTCACAAGTGTGAGGTGATGTGTCACTATTATTTTGATTTGCATTTCCCTAATGACAAGAGATATGGCACATCTTTATATATGTCTCTTGGACATCTGTATGTCTTCTTTGGAGAAGTGTCTGTTAGAAAATCTTCTGTCCATTTTTAAATTGCACTGCTTATTTTCTGTTTTTGAGCTTTATAAGTTCGAAGATATTTCTTAAGTCAATAACAAAGAATATTTGCCTATGTTTTATTCTATGTATATTATAGTTTTAATTCCTGCATACAAATCTTTAATGCATTTTGAGTTAATTTCTGTATGTGGTGTTACATAGTTATCAATCGCAACGTTTTAGATGGCCATTGTATACCCTGGGATCCTTTGTTATAAATTAAATGTCCATATATGTGAGAATTTATTTATGAGCCCTAAATTCTATTCCATTGAACTGTCTATTTTGTTTTTTGTTTTGTTTTGTTTTTAGAGGAAAGGTACAGGCAGGAATGAAGGTGAGCAGAGAGAGGCAGGCAGAAAGAGAGAAGAAGAAAAAGTACTTTATTCATTTTTTCATATTGATTGTTCTCTGGGATGTGAACCCAACTGGTCAGAGGTGGTCGATCAAACAACTACTCCACTAGGATGCATTTATGTATGTTTTTATTCCGGTGCCATGCGGAGCTGATTACTACTGCTTTGTAGTATACTTTGAAGTCAGGATGATGACAATTTCATTTTTGTTCTTTTTTCTCTAAATTATTTTCACTATTTGGAGTCTCCTGTAGTTCCAAATAAATTTAAAGGTTGTTTCCTCTTTCTGTAGCAAATGTTTGGAAATTTTATGGGTATTAAATTAAATATGCACATTGCTTTAGACAAAATGGCTATTGTGACAATTGTAGATCGACATTTAAATGAATGTTTTAACAATGCTAATTCTTCCAATCCATGTTCATGGAAATATTTATATTTCTTTGTGCATTATTCCATATTTTCTAACATTTTGCAGTTTTCAGGTAATATCTATTTTTTTTTTTTTTTGGTTACATTTATCCCAAGACATTTCATTCTTTTTGATGTAATTGTAAATAGGATTTTTTTCTGAGTTATCTTTCTGCAAATTCCTTTTATATATAGAAATGGAATGGATTTTTGAATATTAATTTTGAAGCATGTGAATTTAGTGTACTTACTTCTAGCAGCAAAAAATATGAAGTACTTCCTGAATTTGTAAGTCGTTCTTGCACATGGGTCATGTTAATTTTTCTTTTATCATTCCAATTTTAGTTATCTGCTGCTGAAATCAGTCCCCAAACTATATCTTGAACACGAAAATATTGATTTTAATGTAAGAGTGATATAATTATCCCGATTGTATCCAAATTGTCTTACAATTGTTAGTTTTAAATAGTTACATACTTTACTAGTTGCACTTTACACGTGTCTTTCAAGATATAAATTTAAAGAGTCACTTCTATTTGAGTATGAGGTCCAATAATGCTCTCTACAATAGAGTAATTGTTTCCATGTGCTTTTATAAAAAAGTGCACCACATGACTTAAAATAAAAACCTTAATTGTATGGATTCTGGAATCTAGAAGTTGAAAGTAAAGATGTTAGGGTCATACTCTTTATGAAACCTGCAGTGTCATCTTTTCTTACCTTTTCTTAGCTTCTGGTGTTTTGCCAGCAGTCTTTGATGTTCCCATGATGCTTGCAGCTATGTGACTTCAATATGTCCTCATGGTCACATAGTACTCTCACTGTGGCTTTGTGTCTTCATATGAGCATTGTTTTTAAAGGACGTGTTATATTGGATTAGTGTCTAACCTACTCCACTACGAATTTATCCTAACGGACTACATTTGAAGTGATCCTATTTCCCAAAAAGTCATATTCAACAATTTATTTCATGCTAGGACTCAAAAATACACTTTCTGGGGGACATGATTCAGCTTATAATGAATAGTAAGACAATCACATTTATACTGTTTCTGACTGTGAATTTAATAGCAATTATATAGAAATAGCTATTATTTTAGAAGTTCTATTTAAAGAGGAAAAAGAATATCTAATATCGCAAATAATTAGAGATATCACTGGAAACAATGAATCCAAGTAGTGTAGAAAATGTTAGCATTTTTAATCCTTTCTCCCTCTTAGGCATACTGAATTTCATGACAATTATTATAAAAGATAATTACATGTACCTAGTATTGTAATTTTCATGCTAAGTAGATTAGAGACATTATGGATAGAAGAATATTGACTATGAAAATTGGAGTATCAGTGACATTATCTTATAACTTCTATTCATGAGGTATAGTGACAATGTAAGGTCAAGTTATGTCTCTGTTTATGAGTTATAAGAAGATTCCTAAAGTAGAATCTATGGAGAGAGAATAACATTGAAAATATGGTGATTAAATTACATTTGTAAGTGATATTCTTTTCAATGACATCTTTAGGACTGTTTTTCGAATAAACGGTGTCTTCAATGACTAAGAGTTTCTTCAAAATTCTTTCCTAACCCATATGCAAAGGCTAATATTCTCATCAGGAGAATTCATAGAAAGAAAATTTCTTCTCATAGTGATTTGTCAATTAATTTTCTTACTTTATATGTACATACATTTGTACAATATATAGACATTTATTTCAGAAACTAAAATTCTCTCAAGAAGTTTCAAATATATTAGTAAACACATAGTTTTTAAACTTTCAACTAAAAAAGAAAAAGAAAAACTGATTAATAGCTTTTGACCATAGGAAAAATGCAATGAAAATCTAATATCAACATGGGTAATAATTCTATCATTATACTTAGCTTCAGCAATATATCTATGGGTTTTTGCCTGCTTACTAGCACTTATCCTCACCTTCTTTTGACAGTACCTTAGTTGAGCTCTGACTTGCCAGTCTTATTCCATTAATTCTATTTTGTTGCTACTGCTGTTCAAAATACTCTGCATTCCCTAGTCAATGGTTGCATACAAGATAAAGGCAAGACATCCCTACATCTTGGGAAATTTTATATTGAATGACAGAAAGGATGGAGATATATGTATATTTGTATCTTTTTCACCCCAAAGACAGCGTCCTTAGGAGACCAAACATTACTTCTGATTACTTGACTGTGCATATTTAGTCTCCATATTTAATGAAGACATTTCTTACCTTTAACTTCTACTCTGTTATATTATTTTTTCTTATACCTTTTGCTAAAGTTAGCCAAATTGATTTGAGTTGTTTGTAACAATGATGGCAACAAGAATCCTTAAAAACTCTATGTGATCATCCCATTTGATATGGAGAAAAGTATATATTCTTGTTGAATTTCAATTTACTCACACTCAAATAAGAAAAAAGTACTATATATATTTACTATATACAATTCAGATGACTTATAGGAAATGAATGAAATTGTCTATTTAAAATATGGAAAGTATTTAGCAAGTAACAGATACTCCAAAAATAATAGTCTCTTCCATGTTAATATTTTTCCTATATTCTTAGATAAAGGAAAATATTACCTGTTAAGGAAATAGCATGTTATTTTAAATAATCTATACATTGTATTAATTCACAATTCTATACACACATTTTATTGTTCCTGTTTCTTTGGACAAATATGACAAAAATTTTCTCCAATATGCCACACGTCCCTGTATGATGAGGAAATCTGGACATAGAATTCACAGGGGAAAGATGTTAGGAAGACACAGTGACAACACAGGCATCTTTAGGCCACAGTGGAAAGCCTCAGAAAATACCGAGATACCCACCCTGCCAATAATTTGATTATAGCCATTTGGCCCCATAATTACAAGAAAATCAATTTCTGTTGTTGAAGGCATCCAGTCTGTGGTATTTTGTGACAGAAATTCTAGCAAATTATTATAGATAATGGTGTGCTGCTATGATAAAATAAGCACAGCAGTGGAAGAACTGAAACTGCGTAATGTGTAGAGCCTATAAGAGTTTTAAGTGTATATTAGAAAAAAACACATTTTTAAAAAATAGACTGTTGGTAGAGAAATGAACATTGACCATGATTCTGGTGAGGTCTTATTAAGAGGAGAGCTGTTGAGAAAGTCACTGTCTTCTTAGAGAATGCATAGGTTATAATGGATAGATCACTAGAAATGTGAACGATAGTCTCTCTTGATATGAGGAAGCTGTTATAGGAAACTGGAGGAAAGATGATAATTATCATAAGTTCTCAGGGAATTTGGCCTAATTATGTAGATAAATTAGAACTTACAAGTGATGAATTTGGATTTTTAGCTGAGATTTCTAAGCACAATGTTAAAGGGGTGGTCTGCTTTCTACTTGCTGTTTATAGTAAAATATGAGATAATACATAAAATGAAAATACAGTGCTTAACAAAAAGGAAACAAAACTTGAAGATTTGGAAAAGTGGTGCCTAACTATACTGGAAAAAACAGTCATGAAGAGAGAGGAAGAAGAATAATTTTCTTTATTTTTATTTAGTTGTTTCTCCCTGAGTCCTTGGGATACATGTGGGCTATGCCTAAACCACCAAGATACAACTATGTATCTCTTTTCTTTTAACTGATATTCAATCTTTGACTTGGACATTTTTCAAAGATTGAGTCTTTAAATATGAATCACAGAGTGTATTTTATTGTAAGGAAATTTCAAAGTCTGAATTAGAAAATTAAAAAACTAATTTAATTTGGTGAATATTTGGTGAAGGAGAAATATGCTGTCAGAATTAAAAGCTATTAGAAGGATCATTGATCACTTCATTTGCTTTGCAGATGAATTCACGTAGAAACATTTTTAGAAGAAGAAAAAGACAAAGATGTTTCTAGTTTGCATTTATAAATAACTTCCATTAATTATAAATATATAGCCCATTAAGTTTTATATAATTCTTAGTAAATAAATCATCATTTAGAAATTTCTAGAGGATGTATTGGCAACATTTTTTATGGAAATTGCATGATACTTACACAAATGTTGAAGATCAATGGTTCTTGATCTGAATTTGCACAGCAATTATTTTGAGGTTTAAAATTCTGGGAAAAATGCCTGCATATATACATATATATTTAACCAAGGAAAAGAAGTGTTGGTAATTCACCTACAGTCACATTCTCCTATTCCTTTTGACAGAAGACAATTGATGCACAAAATTGATGAGAATGTCTTCCCAGTCCTTCCCTAATTCTATACTGACATTCTGTATTCAGTCAAAATTGCCTAAGCTTCTTTGGACTATAAGATCACTTTAAAGATACAGAATACAGTTATATGAATCTTAAAATTATTTGAATCATTCACATAATATGATTATATTAAACACTAAAAACAATCTGACATTCTGCAAAAAGTCTATAAACAATTCTATAGATTTTTTAAGAGTTTATAAAACAAATTATGATTAAAAATTGATACTACATTATTTTTACTGAGTACATTCAGTATATAGTCTTAGAAACTACCCAAGCACTATGAACTATTAATATATATATATATATATATATATATATACTGTGTCTATGTAAATACATTTTTTACCAAGGACATTTCTTGAAATATTCCTTGGATAATTTGATTGACCAAAAGATTAACAACATAAATATAAACTATTTTTCATTGATTATTTTTACATCTCTGTTCTGGAATTTTTTTAATTAAATAGAAATACTTTTATAATGACAAAGTGATTTTTTTTTCTGCATTTAGGTAATGTGCTGGGGTCATTTCGCAATTGAATTGATTCCAGATCTCATTCTTTTGACATACAAAGGAATTGAAGTCTAGGGAATTAGATCAATATTGTTTTAATATTTATTCTAAATTATTAAGCTAGATTTGCCTACAAGGGTGATAAGAAACTAAATCCAATAGAATAAATCAAAGTCCATGCATAATATTGGACTGCACTTGTTAATTTGCCCAAAGATAGTTAACATAAAATATAATCACAACACCTGCCTGTACAGAGCACCACATAGCAATTGTCAGTAGTCAAGTAAAGAATGGAATGTTGACACTCATTCACATGAAATGTTTTGAGCAGCTCCTGGTTATAATTAATCATTACATAAGTGTGCATAATTTTGTAGTCTGATTTGTTAAAAAGAATGTAATAGGAAAACAGCTTAGTTTTCAATAAATCTTTACAAAGCCAATGATAGTACAGCTAAAATTAGATAAATCATTCTTGACAAGGGAGCTCTAGTTTAAGGAGTGTTACATTAATTTCAGCCTTACGTTTCTGTCTTGTCTATCACAAAAAAAAAAAAAGAAAAACGCAAATGCCTTTTTGAGAAAAGAGAACAATGAAACAATAAAAATTCAATGCTAACAGAATCTGTCAATTGTAAAACAATAAAATATTCAGAGCAATGAAGGCAATGAAGGCAGTTGTCTGCTTTGGTAAGGGATGGAGTAGAAAAATCAATATTTATTTCTCTGAAAGTACCAGCCTGGGCTTATGGTATTGATGTTTTCAACAGGATGGAAAAGCCTCTCACAGAAAGACTTTACTTTTAAAAAAAATTCCCCTAAAAGGCCATCTATGAGTTACACTGATTATTATATCATGACAATAGGTATTTTGAAAGACTAAAAGTTTCTTATGTTTACTGTAAAATATCTAAATCTAAGTATCACTGTAATTGGCTGTGTTGTGTTATATAAATTGATCAATTCTAAATATATTTATTTACTCCAACAGCTCAGCAGTGCTTAGGATTTTTTTTTTTAGTTCTGTGTGGAGAACAAAAACTTCTTACCCTAAGCTCTAAGCCCAGGATGTTTGCTGATCACAGCATTTATTGTTATCACCTTTAACAAATCTCTGTTTTCTTCTTTGGCCTGCTGCCCTTGGGGACATATCTACGGATTAAAGAGACACTGTGGTGGGTGACTTTTGGCTGTTATTTAATTTTGATGCAGCTGAGACCTCTTTAACTAATGCTAGTGTGCTGACCTTTGGCTCCAAGAGGGAGGAATTCATTTGAAAATGAAATGCTTCTTGGAATATTCCCTAGTGCTAGAACTTTGATCTAAAAATGAATTGTTGTTGCTCTCTATTGACCCCTGTTTTCAGTGTATCCAATGACCAAATAACATTTAAATAGCTATCATTGCCTTGGAAGACAACTAGGGTTAAAAGGAGCAGATAGAGAATACTTGTCCTTAACGGTCCTACAGTCAACATCCGTAGAACTGTTCATGCTCTTTGAAGTCTTTTATACTATCTTATTCTAATAACTAGAATCAGCTCCTTAGAAGAAGTTGGATGTACATTGTCTTTTGAATTTCAGTTTTTTTTCCTTTTAATTAAATGACAAATTGATTTTCAGGATGAGAGAGGGTTGGTTAAGCAAAAATATAAAATTCTTACATAGTAATGTAGAAACATTCTTATTGATATTATATGGAGATGAGAGTAAAGTTACCAAATAAATAAAATCAAGAGTGACATTTTAGCACTTCAATATAGTAACTAAAGTTTACTAATACATCATGTCTGTAATATTTATTGATCTATTTTAGAACTTAAGATGCAATACTTTATTATAAAACAACCTCTTTTGAAAAAGATGAATTACACAACAGCACTTAAAAAACTAAGAGTTGTTATCAGTCATTACATATTCTTGCCTTTTTAAAATTCAGTTAGTTATCAGAATTCTCAGGTTAATATGGTTAAGTCCATCAACATTTCCTGCAATTTGGAATATTAGATTCTTACCCACTCTGATCAGCAATAGACACAAGAGCAAGTTATCCTGGAACGTCTACTGACCGTGCTGCAGGACCTGTCATGACGCAAAGCAGCATCTGACAGACTCGGCTCTTCGCATGACCTCTTTTACTCTCTACAGAAATCAGTTGAAGTAAAATCTTCCATGGCGAGGACTATATTGACCTTTTAAGTTGCAAATGCTACTTCTCCCTTCTTTTTTTTCCAAATTGGCAAATTTCAAACACTAGAGCATCCTGAACCTGATGTGAGTTAAGATCCTTGACAAACAACAAGAAACAGATTCAACGCTTGTACTGACTTTTTAAAAATCTATCAGTCATCCCTATCTATCGATCACCTATCTTTTATTTATACATTTTTATAGATGCAGAATCAAATGAAAACGCAGTATTTCTGTGACTGAGGAGGCAAGGTCTAGTTATCTGTTAAATAGAGGAGCCAAACAAACTACTTTGCTCTCATTTGGTCTTGTTCTGTCACAGTAGAATCAAAATATCCCCTCCACTCAAAGCAGATAACGTTCTTAAATTGTGCTTAGGTGTCATTAAAGGACCAGAAAATCTATGTTTATGTTTGGTGTGCCCTGAATATTCAGCTTCACAGAATATCATTTTATCATACAGTATGATTATTTATATTATTTCACCACACAAGATGATATTTACTTGTTATAAAATGTACATTTGTGTTTTAGATATTTGATGAAGGGTTAATCTGCACATCTAAAACTTTTGTTGTGCTGTAAATTAATGTTACCTCAATTAAAATAAACAATAATTTTTATTTTCAGTTGTTATTTCTTATTTCATATAGGTTTGGCATTTTTCTTCTAAATGAAGTGCTTAGTTCATGTAGACAACCAAACACAACAAAAATTGCTCTAAATAATTGCTAAAAATATAGCTGTATTACTAAATTTTTTATTAAAATATACTTGAGTAATATTATAGCTACATAAATCAATAAGACTTCTTATTTTGCAATTAACTTGCAATGTGAATGCAGGAAAAATGACGTATGTGAAATCATTTTTTAAAGGGACCAGAGATGCCACAGCAGAAAAAAACACTTTAATGCCCTCTTTAAAGTGAAATAGACCCTCAGATTGAGCCCAGTGTCCAACATTCTCTGAAGCTAGTAAGAACGAGAATATCTAGTTTTGATAAACTAATGAAGTGAGCTTTTCTCTACTTTTAATTTGTGACTTTTTCACCAACCTTTACTTTACTTATTAACTCATCTGCTAATTTTCCCTGTATAAAAAAAAGTCTAAATTTTTTCCCTCCTTAGGACAACTTTTAAGTTTCTACCTAAAACACATTTTAGCTTGCCTGCTGACCTTGCTGCTGTTATCTAAAAGTTAACAAATGCAATATAAAGCTACATTGAATAGAAATCTGAATTATGGCTTATGGTTTTTTCTCATTATATTTTACTTTAAAAACTATTGAAGTAACATTGCATTATGAAATTATTCAAGTATAAGGTCTAAATCATAATAAGTCAATTCCTGTATGTAATACATCAAATTCAGCATCAATCGTCCAATTCTTGTGCTTTTGGAAGTGCTGTTCTGACAAAACAATCACTATATTAAAATTATGTATTAAGGCTTTATTACTTACAAGCCACACATTCTGGGGAGAAAACAGAGTAGGAAATGTTTCTTTGGGACTAAGGCTTCTCATTTATAAAATAACAATAATTTTAACTTTTAAATATACTCAGTATTATATTGTGATGATCCAGAAATTATAAGTGATATTTTCAAACCATAAAAACCTATCTCTATATGTATATTTTTAAGATGCTGTAGAAAATTTAGAGCCTTAGAGTCACATATTCAACACTTATTTTAAACTTTTTCAGATTTTATTTCCTTACTGGTATAAGGAAGGAAGAATAATAAATAAAAACAACTGTTGTTTTGTTACATAAACGTACAAATAAAGAGTACTTGGAAATAGTAAATAATCAAAATGCCACTTGATTGTGTCATCTTAGTAGCAGTATTAGTACTTCTATAATTATAGTTTAATTGGTTCTGAGTAGTATTGTTTCTATAATTATAGCTTAATTTCTCCTCCTCTTTCCTATTTATTCTCTATGGAGAGAAGGAAATCACCCTTTGTAAGAAGACTTTATATGACTGTGCTCCTGCATTTTAAGTAACATATACTTTAATAATGCAATATTATTTTGAAAAAATGCATCAAGAAATTTGAATGGTAAAAAAGAAATACAATATTCATATAAACATAATAGTCTGTGTAATTGTTGCATTAGGGACATACGTTATTATATATGTATACCTGTAAGCATATATATGATTTGATTATGTTAAAACATGTTTTCTAGATTTGTGGAACAAAATCAAACCATATAAAAATGACATTCTCATACATGAACCTAACCCTAACTATAAGGCAAACCCTAAACCTTAAACCAAACTTAATTGTATTATATATATTTTTATAATTAAAGAAATCAATAGTTATAGATATATTTTGTACAACGCTATACTTACTGTGCTGGTTAGTGTTATGTGTCAACAAGACTGATTGACAGGATGGCCAGATAGTGGGTAAAACATTAGCACTGCCTTTTCTGTGAGGATATATTGTGAAGAGTTAAGCATTTCAATCAGTAGGCTAAGTAAAAAGGTAGTGCTCACAAATGTGGGAGAGAATCAACCAATGCAAGGGCCCTGATACAACAAAATGATAGAAAAAGGGTGAATTTATTTTCTCTCTTCTTGAGTTAAGAAATTCATATGCTCCTGTACTAAGATATTGATGCTTCCAGTTCTCAGGCCTTCAGATCCTGGGACTAACAAGAGCAGTTCCCTGGTTCTCAGACCTTTGGACAGAGATGGAATTACAGCACTAGTCTCCTGGTTCTCCACATTTGAAGTAGGCATTAAAAACAAAAACAAAAACAAAAACTATAACTGCTTTAAGAAAAAAAGAAAGGAATATTTGCATGCTAATAATTAAAAGGAAATTGAAAATAGGGGCCATAACTAGTAGCAAAACTCAAGGAAATACCAGATAAATATGTAAGCCTAGGAGAAGAGAAATTTTTTTAAAAATTCATTCATTATATTATTTATTCATTCATTCAGCAAATATTTGTTGAGTATAGACTCTGGAGTCAAAATCACATAACCTCATACTATTATTCTACTTTTATTTATTTATTTTAATGTGTAATTTAAAAAATTGTAGCAATTTGAACTATAACCAGGATAATTTGTTACATATATGCATTTTGAAAGAGTTCCATACCAAGTTAATAACCTCATAAATTTTACTTTCTTCTTTGTGAAACCACTTAAGTCCTATTGTCTTAGCAAATTTCTATTATACAATAGTGTTATTAATTATACTCACCATATTATCATAATATATGTTATTTAGACTTCTGCTATCTCATAATTGAAAATATGTACCCTTTATCAACTTGCCCCTACTAACCCACCTCCTTCTCACCCTAACACCACTATGTTTTTATTATGGCTTTATTGTTTAGGTTCTGTATATAAGCTATATAATGTGGTATTTTCTTTTCCTTTTTTTCTGATTTATTTCACTTAACATAATGTTCTCCAGGATCATCTATATTGTAGCAAATAGCAGATTGCCTTCTTTTTTAATAATGAGTAATAATCTTGCATATATATACCACATTTTCTTGATTCATTCATCTGTTGATAGACTTAGATTGTTTCCATACTGAGACTACTGAGAATAATGCTTCAATGAACATGAAAGTAAAGATGTGTCTTTCAGATAAGTTTCCTTTTTTTTGGAAATATACCAAAAAATCAGACTGCTAGATTGTATGATAGTTCTGTATTGAGTTACTTGAGAAAACTCTGTATTATTTCCCATAGTGAAACAATCCACTTACATTCTCATCAACAGTAGACAAGATTTTCTTTTACCTGCATTCTCTATACATTTGTTATCTCTTATCTTTTGATAATAGCCATCATAGCAAGTATGAGGTGATATCCGTTTGTGGATTTACTTGGCATCTTCCTGATAATTAGTAATATTGAGCTGCATTTCATGTATCTGTTGTCATCTGTATGTATTCTTTGGAGACATGTTTATTCAATTGCTTCTTCCATTTTTATGTAAATTACATGTTTATTGCTATCAAATTACATATGTTTCTTATACATTATTGATACTAACTCCTAATCAGATATGCAGTTCGAAAACATTTTTTTTTTAAAGAAAAGATAGAGACAGGAAGGAAGGCAAGTAGGCAGACAGACAGGAATAGAGAGAGGAGGAAGAATCGTTTTATTTTTATCACTATTTTTCAGTTGAACCCTGAGACATGAGGCTTGCATCTTTGGAGGCAATAAAACTAACAACCGCTGCTCCACCAAACACACCCATTTTCTCCTATCCTATAGATTGCATTTTCATTTAATTTATGGTTTCCCTTATTATGCAGAAAGTTTTTTGTTTGATATAGTCCCAATTGTTTATATTTGCTTTTGTGGTACGTATTTTGGGTGTCTTATTCAAGAAATCATTGTTAAGAATAACATCAGAGATTTTTTTTCCTGTTTTCTTCTCAGAATTTTACAGTTTCAGGTAATACACGTGTTTTAAATTCATTTCAATTTTATTTCTGTGAATGATGTAAGACAGGAGTTCAGTTTGATTATTTCTATATGTGCATATTCAGTTTTTCTTGACACCATTTATTGAAGAAACTATCCTTTCTCCATTTTGTGTTCTTGACTCCCTTGGCAAATATTAAACAACTATGTGTCCGATGACTGTTGACTTTGTTCCAATGGTCTGTGATTTCCTCTTTGAACCATTAATTGTCTAAAGTACATTATTTATTCTCCACATATTTGTAAATTTTCTGGTTATCTTATAATCAATTTTTAGTTTCATATCTTGTTATGAAAGTGTTTCATTTTAATTTTTCTTTACTAGGACTTGTTTTAAGATGTATCATATGTTCTATCTTGAAAATTGTTGCATGTGCTTGTGAGAATGCTCACTCTGCTGTTTTTGTGCAAAATGTTCTCACTGTATGGTTGATGTATCTAATTTAACATATAGTTTAAGTTCAATGTTTAGTTATTGATGTCTATCTGAATTATCTATCCATTGTTTAAACATAAAGATAGTTTTCCAAAATACAATTTACTAAACTTAATAGAACTAATGGAAGAAATAGAAAAATCCCACAGTTATTTTGGTAGATTTCATTAGCACTTATCTTGGCATTTGGTTGCGCAAGTAGCACAAATTATTTAAAATATGGAAGATTAGGACAAGATTATCAAAACAATGTGATAATTAATATTTTAGAATGCTGCACTCTAAAACTTGAAATTGATCAGGCATGGTCACAATGGGGCAATACAGAAATTCTCAGCAAATTTGAAATGATTGATATAATATAGAGTATATTCCTTGACCACCACAAAAATAAATCAGAAATAATAAACAAAATACATATAGAAAATCACCAAACGTTTGGAAGGAAGCATAACATTTCAAGTGCCAAGAAAAAAATCATAAGATAAATTAGAAATTAGAAATTAGTTCTAAAAGTGCTTTTGTGGCAGTCCCAAATTTCAAAGTGATATTTTTTATTTTGTTTTGAATATTTTTTTCTCCTTTTTTTAAAAAAAATTATTTTCTTAAATTTATTGTATTATTTTCTTCATGGTTTGGAACTAATGCAATATATATCTTTTTCTTCTTGTCATATTTCTGGTTTTAGGCAGCCTTTTGACTAATGATATAAAACAATTTTTTATATACTTATTAGAGTGACTTCCATTTATATGATTTTAGCAGAGCAGAGATCAACCCAAAACATGTATTAGTAGATTACAAGAGTTAGCAGAGAGATAAGCCATTTTGGTTTTAACTCTTTATTCCTACATCCACAAATCCTGTCAATGCAACAGCTCAATATGCTGGTTTTGGGGGCATATACTTAATTCCAGAGGAATTTATTATTGACCGGAAAATATTGCTATCTACCTGGAGCAATTACTAAATCTTCTAAAAGCCATGCTACTGTCCTAAAAGTCAACTGTTATAAAGTGAGATGGAGCAAGGTAAGAGCAGTATGATAGTCAGTCTCCAAGATAGATCATGATGAACCCAGCTTCTATCTCCATGTTTTACCAGACCAGTGTTAGTCTGTGTTTATAACAGTATGCTACATCAGTAATTGTCTCTTCCAAGATTAGGTTATAAAAATTCTTGGTTTTTTGCTGGCCTGTCACTTGATCTAAGATAAATTATTTTATTGGCAGCTCAATGGAGAATATCAAACAACAAACAACTGAATTAGACTTTCTACCAACAGTGTGTAAACAACATGGATGCAGTACATCAAATCTGAAGATTTGATTACACTCTTATGAGAGACACTCATGCAAAATCCTCAATCAGAATCATCCACTGCCTCTCAATTTCTGCCTTCCAGAAAGTATGTTAACATACCATATTTCACCTTACAGGTTTTAAGGTAATTTATTACATAGAAATATATAGCACAGAAATATATACCATGATCATAAGTATACTTCAGTTACCGAAAATACATTCCTTGGTTAGAAATTATGCCATATGGAATAATGGAGGACTGAATTAGATATATTACACAGAAGTTCATGGAAAGTGGTTTTAGCAGAAGTATTGAGGGTAGGCAAGACAAATCCTTACTGAGGGTAAGTTTATTTCAGTAGAATAAATGCTACCCTTTATGGTGGAAGCATTTCGATGTAACAAACTACCATCATAAGAGTGGCTGATTATCTACTGTATTTCCCAGCCTCCTTTCCCATATAGAAATAGTACCATTTCTTCAGCTCAGTGATAGTCAGTTCCGATTTTTAAACAATTATTA
Source organism: Solenodon paradoxus (assembly GCA_004363575.1). Lineage (NCBI taxonomy): Eukaryota > Metazoa > Chordata > Mammalia > Eulipotyphla > Solenodontidae > Solenodon > Solenodon paradoxus. The sequence goes on from RJWH01000010.1 coordinate 1,391,564, forward strand.
AAATTAGTTTACCAGCCTTCAGTCTTGTTTAAGTGTGCTTACACATATTAAAATATTATGTTATCAGGTTGTGTTTGTCAATTTATAAATAAAAATAGTTCTATTTAAATCAATAAAGGCCCACATGAAAGCCATTCTGATCATGCATGAGTATGAATGTTAAAATATAGACGCACATTATAAAGAAAGAATGTGAAAAAATTCATTATCATTAGGAGGGAATTTAAAAACATCTCGCTCAAAGACAGAGATAAGGAGACACAAAATGATAAGGCTATGAAGTCAAAATGACACACAGCAATCTTTAAGAATCATATTACCTTCTATGAGTAAATGTAAATCGACATTTCAAAATTAAGAGAATATTAAAAAAGGGATTCTCTAAGGTTTTCACTTAAACATGCATATATTCAAAATATATTAGGAATAATTCTATACAGAGAAATCTATACTGGAAAAAAAAGTCTTAATATTTAGGGAAAAAAATGAATATGGATTTTTGTCTACCCAACTCAGTCAAGCAAGGAAAGCAAAGTGTTTTAATGATTATAAACAAAGATGAAATAATGCAAATTTTAAATAAATGTGATTGTGTTCATATTTATTCCAGAAATGTAAGTAAACTTTTCTTTAAGCTTTAAAACAAATGAGTCAGTTTGTACTAATGAAATCAACTATGTTTATGAAAATAAAAATGTGCTGTCAAAATAAAAAAGTACTACACATTAAATTAATTAATAAAATATTTGATAGTATAAATTTATTTGTATTATAATGTTTCTTCATTGTAAGAAATAGACAGTATTTCAGTAAATATTTATATGTAAGATAGGTACTTTTAAATATGGAATATTATTTTCACTTACCTATATCCACCAAATCCTATATTTCTTTATAAAGTATGTGCAGGTATGACAAATAAAAATGTTTAATCACCAACAAAATTTTATCTATTGTTAAAAAATTAATTTTAATTGTTATATAATTTATTTTTGTATAAAGAAGAAAATAAAGTTTAATACAGTATTTATTGCATTTATATATAAAATGCAGATGTGACTAAATTGTAATTAATAAAATATAAAATAAACATTATTTTTCATGAAAGTAACAATATGTCTGCATATTATCCATGTTATTTATTCAGTTTTGGCAATATTTATTTTTAATCAAAATGGTTTATGAAGCATATATTCTATAAGTGTTAAGTATAATTCAGTTTGAATTATATATCACTTATTATAAGCATTGGTTGTTAAAGCAATGAAAGGAGTGTTTCATAATCTTTTCTTGAAAAATTCTATCATTTTGTGGTGTTCTTAAATTCTTATATTCTTATATTATTTATATTTACATGGTTTAGCATATTTCAGAGACAATTGCAGATACATCTCTCAAAGTCTTCCTCAAATTGTTATCAAGACTCTTGTCCTTAAAGGCAATACTCTTATACAGAAAGGTAGAATACAGGGACTGCATGTATGTTTTCAAAGGAAAATAAAAGTATAGATACACAATTAAAGGAATTTTCAAGGTATTAATTATCCTCAGACTCTTATTTTGGAAAAAAAAAAATTACGTGCCAACTATAACTGACTTCTTTCCTTTAGAATTGGTGAATGTGATTTAATGATAAAACATGGAGCATTCACAAACAAGAACTTAAATGTTATAGGTGTAGAGAATGAAGTTCACTGGGAAGAATGGTTACAGGTGAGATAAGTAGAACAGATTGTTTCTATACAAAATGTTAACAACATTACAGAAAATAATTTTCTCTATTTTGATGTAAGTAGAAAAGTGGCTGACAGAACTGAATGTTCAATAAATATTTGCTGAATGAAAAAATGAATATTGTGAATAAGTCAGACTTTCCAATTTTCAATCAGTAATAAAAAATTTCAGCTAATATTGAATTCTATGGAGAATTAAGTGCTATAAAAGGGAATGACTAAATATTTTTCACAGTTTTATTAACAAATTTAATTTTTATAAAATAATTGTCTTTTCATCTATTATGAAACTTGTGGACCTATGTCCCCAGGAAATTCAGGCAAAGTGGTGCATCTGGAGAGCACACGCAGGCAAGCTATGTGCCTTTTCCCCTACTTTGACAATTATTTTCCTTACCTCCTTTCATCTTTATAGCAAATTTTGCATTTCTCTTAATTATACCCCTGTTACTCCTCTTTACTTAACTATGAGATCATTTCTATCAAAGATGCCACAATTCTTCCATTCCCAGAGAGTCTTCCTCCTCTCCAAATTATCTACAACAATCCTGATTCTTTTGCCCTTTGGTTCCACATATCAGGAGCACAGTAATATTTTTATAATTAGTCTGAATGATCAATAGCTCCATGCTCTAATTCATGGAAATACAGAGATAAGAAACTGGAGAATAGCAATCTAGGTATGAATCATACTTAAGATAATAGTTGTTAATGAAAATATCATTAATGCTATCTCCAAGTAGATAATGACAGAATTTAATATTTCCTTAGATTTGTGCCCTAATTTTTAATAAATTCCCAGTACCTATAGGATAAAAGTGAATGTTGTTTGTTAATGAAGACCCTCAGGAATTCAGTGTTATATGGACCTTATGTTGACCTAGGCTGTTTGCTCACTATCATGCAGAATACACCAGGGATATTCCTGTCCATTATCTTTGCTTCTGCTTTGCATCTGCCTGTCTTAATCTTCTTTCTTTTTTTCACTTACATGTTATTTATTCTTTAATTACATTCATTTAATTCCATTCTCAATGTAGTTTTACTTCTATCATTATTTCTTCCTCATATAGTACTTCCTAAAATAAAGTCTATTAAATTTCCCAAGCTAAAAATGGAAAAGTGGATTCAGGCATATTTTAAGCAGTAAATTCAGTTTTGAATAACTCTTGACTGACCCAAAACCCTGGCAATGACCCCCCCTTACCTATCATCACTGTATATTGTATATATGAAGCATGCACAAAACACTTAATTCAAGTTCAATTCTCAGTCACAAATAACTGTTTAGAACAATAAAACCTTAGAAAAATATTTTAAAATAATTCGTTGGTTATAAAAGTTACTCTCTGAATGTGGTTCCTGTGGTTGCAAACATTTTCTAAATATATGCTCTTATTTGTATTTATGAAAGGGATTGATTACCAATATATTGTCAATAATGTTAAAAGTCAAAACGTATTGATTAAAAATTGAATAGTAAAGGTAGGATTAAAGCCATTGACCATTATGTACAATAATAATGGGAATTTTAAATTACATGCACTTGAACATATTTTGGTGTCTTTGCTTTTCTCTAAATCAAAATTTATTTTGAAACAGGAAGTTTTGGTTTTTCTAAGTTCTGCAATTAAACATACAAAATACTATATTTTATACTCTGATATTTGCCTCTAAATATTATAATATATGGTGATGAATCCATTCATATAATTTCAAAATATGAGCTGCAAATTCTAATCATGAAATTCATATTCATAGAAATAAACCAATTCCAGATGAAGCATGCAGCTCTGTGACAGAGTAGACATAATCCCTTTATGAAATAAAATAAATCTAGTATAAAATAAATTGTGGATACATATGTAGTAATTAATTATGATAATTAATTATTAATTAAGTAGTATTAATTATTATATTATCATATTAGGATCATATCTATGGTAGACTTTTTATTTTGAGTGTTATTTTTCTCTACACTTGTCTCCAAAATTTTCACGTTTCAGGTGTTTTTTAAAAATAAATATTTAGCATCACTCAGTGAATTTATCTCTTTGTAATAACCTCCGCGGGTCCATTAATTCTATCACTCCCACCTAGATTTTATTTTCTCTATTCATAAAAATGAACATTGACAAGAAATATTCTATATTTATTTTATCTATAGTGACAGCCTCTAACTCTCGGTTTTTCACCCAGGTTAGAATATTTTGAAATGTGAGTTAGTTGAATTTTGAAAATGTAAGGAGAGTTAGAAGTGCTGTAATGGAAGAGATCATTGAGATTTGTTTTATGAATAAAGAATGCAAATGTCATCTAACAATTATTTTAATAGCTATTGAATATTTTGGCAACATATTATTTACTTACAAAAACAATTTTGTTGATATCAATCTGTTTGAAAAAATAAGAATTTTGATTCTGACCAGAGAATGCTTTCTATAATTCTTTCTTACCTGCCCCACTCCACATCACATTTTTTCCCCTTAACCTTTTTAATACTAAGTTGATAAATTTCAGAAAGTGGTTCCGTCATTCATTATAAGACTGGTTTTTGTTTGAAACTTCCCTAGAGACATCTAATTTGTCATGGAGTTAGCGCAGAATCTTTTTTTGGTTCAAAATCATAATTTTTTTATTTATGGCATTTCAATATAATATCTTTTGGTTCTCTAAATGATATTGAATGAAAGAGACTTCAAGAAAAGTCAAGAAAAAGTGGTTACTCCTTTATTCAGTCTATGCCTTAGACTCAAAGTCAAGTCAGTACCCAAATTTCTGTAATGAGCCTATGAAATCTTTGTCAGCTAACACTTCTTGGGTTTATGTATTGAGAGTCATTTATCCTACCAAAAAAAAAACAACAAAATAAGTACATAGTAATTATGATTATCAGTAGAAGTGAAAATATTTTATGAGGAGCATATTATTTAGCCCTAATAGGTTATCTGAATAAGAGAGATTTTATACGTCTCTTATTAGTACTTACTTCAGGTATCTCTTCTCAATCAGGAAGTCTATACTTCCTGTGTTTCAGAGTTTTTTGACAGTATCCTTTATCTTAGTCTTCTCAGGTTGCTATCACAAAATATCAGCAATTGTGTAGTATAGACAAAAGAAATTATCCCCTAATTCTGGAGGTTGCATTCCTGAGATCAGAAACTCAAGATGGTTAGGTTTCTTGATGAGAGCTCTTTTCTTGATTTATAAGGACTGCCTTTCTTGTTCTTTGCTGACATCTTTCTTTGATGGTTGGGCATGTAGAAAGATAGAGAGGGAGAGAACTCTCTATCTTCATTTTCTCGTAAAACAACCAAACCTATTGAATTAGGACTCCATCATTATGCTTTGATTCAGTCTAAATGTTCTTTATCAAAATATATTCATTGCAGTTTAAAGTCTAAACATAAGAATTTCACTGGATCACAATTTACTTCATAACACGACTCTTCAACTCTACAGCCTGTTTTTTTAAGTTATACCTCAGTGCTTAGTTCAAGGTGGTTTACTCTATCCTTACTGCTAGTACATAGAAATTGCATTTAGGAGATAAGTCACATTATTTAGTGCCACATAAATCCAATAATAATTCAGAATATACTTATTTCTTCAGTTCTTGTTCTATTTCTAATAATTCTTATGTTCCCCCATGACTGTAAACCATTTGGTTTGATAGTATAGCCGAATCCTGGCTAACATATAGCTTTAATTTTGTAGTTGAATATATTTGGGGAGCACATAACAGAAATATACTCTGGCTAGTTAAATTGATGAAAAAGTTATTGGTAGACTCCTCAAACATCAGCCATAATATATCTAGTAGCTGAATTATTGTAACTCAGGACTGTGGTGAAATTAATCCCTTCAAGGGAACTCAGCAGTAGAAATTCATAGAATGACTTTCCAGAACTTGCAAAAAAGAATCTCAAATCCAGTAACATATTTCTTTTGTATTGACTATTGGCATATATGAAATACTTTTCACTTTTGCACAGAATCAAACTGACCCATTTTGGATAAGATACCAACTTCTGAGTTAACCACCAATAGCAGTCAGTAGGGATACTATATGGCCTTTGTATTGGGTGGGGGTGAATCTAAAAATGGTGGCAATCAGCCATGAAATGAAATGTCGGTCGAAAAGTTACATAAATTGCCTGCAGAGTCAGCAAACATAAAAGTTGAAACCAATGAAAAATTAAAGACTGCATTTAGAGCACAGAGCTTTTTTTCTAGCCGAAGTAAAAAGTTCAAAGTAAAAAACGCCAAAGTATTTCCCTATTTTAAAGAAGATTGAGTTATTTCGTTTTTAAAGTTTATTGAAAGAGCATTGCATCCTAACATTATAAAGGTTTAAAGTGTGAATAAACAAAATCAATATATAATACATGCTGTATTTCCTTATTTAAAATCTCAATCATCATTACCATAGAGTATTAATAATCAGCATAAGATAAGGAATTATGCAATTATTAAAAATGTGATTTTCTTTTGTGACCAAAAGCAGATAGGGCACACATATTTAATTTATTTACCTTTGCCTGATCTGACAAATCCCATTATGTTTCACCAACCTACCAACTTCCCTAATGCTTTGCTCTGCTCAAAAACTTTGAGAATGCTCAGGCTCTCAGGTGTCCATGTCTGAAACACAACAAAATACTCATGGAAGCTCAATGCTTTAAAACTGTTAAGTGAATTATTTTGCTTGATATAATTTGATAACAATTTTTGATTTACATTTTAAAACCTATTAGGATACAATGGCAGGTAATCACATAAAATAATATATAACAATAGTATCCTAAGATGTATAGTGCTAGTTTTAAATTCAACATTTTCTTTAGAACTGTTACATTTATATTTGCCACACAATATCAATTGAGACTTTTATTGCATGTCTTTACACAGGGGAAATTGCTTAATTTATCCAAGTTATTAGACTTTCATATTTTCATCCAGATGTTATCTTTATGAAGATTAATAAACATATATCCATTAAAGGGAAAGTCTAAAGCAGTATTGTTTAATACAGGAAGCACTATTGGTTATTGAGCATTTGAAATGTAGCTAATATTATTGAAATATGCTTTAAATGTAAAACAGTCAATTTATTTTAAGGCTTTATTTTGAAAACAATCTCAATAATCTTAGACAACAGACTGAAATAATATTTTAGAAATACTAGTTTGAATGAAATGAATTATTTAAATTCTACCTCCTTCTTTATTGTCTTTTAGACAATATGATATTTAGAAACTTTAAAATTACACATATGGTTCTAGTATTTTTGTACTGGACAATATTGAGCTAAAGTTAAAATATTTATTTTTTTAATTTTAAGAGGAAAACAGCAGGAGTGAAGACAAAACCATCCCATCAGTTCTTGCACTTGTCTCTACCTGATCTCTTCTTTTACATTAGAGAAATTTTAGTGTTCTTTCCATATAAGAAACCAGATTCTTCATGAAGATCAGACCCTCACAATGAGATTAGTGCCCTTGTAAGAGATAACAGAAATATCAAATCTCAATCCCTCTCTCCCTCTTCCTCTGTTATATGAAGATATAGTGAAAGAGTAGCTGTCCATAAGTCAAGAGGAGAGTCTCACCAAAACTCAATGCTGGACTCTAGTCGCAAACTTCTAGTCTAGGAAATTGTGAGAATAAATTTCTGTTAATTAACTTATTTTATGAAGTATTTTGCTTTGCCAATGAGGTGACTTGACTTAATCATATATTAACAGGATTCATAATAAACATAATTTATAGTAAATCCTCTCAATACTGCTTAGGAGGTTTATGAGAATTTGCTGAATTTCAGGAAGAATTTAATTATCGTTTTTAGAATCTGCATCTGATTATTATTTAATTAGTCTGGTTTATCGTCTTTTTGCTCTGAAATGTAGTGAAATAGTTCCATCCTTCTAACAATTGATACAAAAATAGGTAGTTTCTATCACAATGTATTATTTCTTCTTAAATTTATGCTTTTTAACTAACCAAAAGCATAAATATGAACACAAATTTCTTATATATGTATTATTCATTAAATGTTTTGCTTTCAAGAAATCCCTTAGAAAGTTTGCACATTGACCTGAAATTTCTCTATATTTTAATCCAGTCTTCTCTGAAAAACAGTCAGAATTCATTTGAACAGAGTTTGGAATTTCAAAAATTATCTTGCTATCATAAGTTAATTTATTTTCTGATATTTTAATGTTTACTCGTACTTTATGATATTGCCAAACAGAAACATTTTTTAGGAGAAAAGGAAAATCTCAGTAGTGCTTTACAAATGTATTCTGCAAATTGTGATTCATAAGAGATGACATCCTATAATTGCATCTGAGTATTCTCTTAGGTGTGTTATGCCAGGAATATATTAAATCACACTTACTGCCCCTAGTTACTCTTTAGTGTTTTCATTTCTGGCTAAGATCCCAACCTAGAAAACCAAGAAGATATTCTTCATATATGAAACTGTCATTATTATCTTTCTTGCTGTTGTGTTCATTGTTTTTTTAATAGTTGATTCCTTTACTTTTATTCTAAAACCAAACTGTGATATTGGTATAATGGGGTATGCATCCTGAGATAAGGAACAGGACAGGGTAGGGGCCTGGTTCTTCAAGGAGAGATAAGGGAGATTCACTTGATGAAGAAAGAATTATATGCATGAGAAAAAAATAGGTGCTCTGAAGTTAAATATTTGCTCTGCCGTATAGATAGGTTTTTCAAATATAAAAAGCATTTTTAATATAAACCTCATTCTGGATAAAAGCCTCAATTTTCAATCTTCCAGGTAGTTAAGGAGTGGTAAAAATTTGCTTTTGACACTGCTGGGCCTCTAACTGATCTCAGCTTGAAGCAATCCACATGCCAAACTGGCATGTCTTAGAAAGATTTAGTCTTGTTTCCTGAAAAATAAATTTTGATATAATGTGAATAGCATACATTGAATTAACATATCAATGACCTAAATGAGTTAAAAAATAGGTCCACCATGTCTAAAAATATTGTTAGACATCATCCATGTTATTTGAATACATAATTGCATACAACTTATTAAAATAACTAACAAGGTATTTCTATAAGTGTGTATATATGAATATATATCACAAAATATTATGATATCTAGTAGAAACATAAGTAAGGATTAAATAAAACTATTTTCAATTACTTTAGCAATGGGTGCTAAAAATGGGTGCTAAAAATAATTGATTGCCTAATAACTAGCTGGGTTCAACAAAAGGTACTTTCTAATTTACTAATTAATATATACCTGTGTAGGGGAGAAAAATATACCACTCCAAAAATATGCTTCTTTGAATTATTGATTGTTTCGAGTTGATTATACTTAAGAAATAGCAGGCAAAGGAAAAGATTGAAAAACCATGTGGGAGTAACACTTTTATAGGACAGTTTGCATTTATAAAGGAAGACTCCTTTTGTAAGGGTGTGTCCCACTCTAGCAATAGAAAGTAGAGTATGTTCAAATATCACTGTCTCTTAAATTTATATAATAATCTTCCCATTGTTTGCTAATCCTTTCCTAGTAACCTTCCAAAATTGGACTTTTCCTTCCCCCAGTGTCTTTTATTTTTAACTGAAGATTTTATTTAAGGGATCATCAAAACTGAGTTAATCATTTATCCTGAATCATTTCTATGTAGGAGGCATGCATATTACTAAAATGTTCCTTTTTTTCCCTGATAATATACCTTTTGTTACAATGGTGTCTCAGTCATGAACTTAGACATGTAGAGGGAAAATTATTTTTCTTCTCCTGCACCAGGACTATGTTCTGTGGTTTGCATAAAGCATTTTATTAATCCAAAGAGCAATTATAAAATATTAGTTTTCCTGTGTTTCATAATGAGATAAAATCTAAAATCCAAGACAAAATTTCAAAACCCAAGGTTTTGACTTTTGATCTGCAACCATAAAGACACAAAATTAAAAACAAAAAAATCCAATTGGAATTTGTAAGGCAGCTGTTAGACATGAGCAGGAAGTGGGCATAAAGGGCAAACACAAGACACACTTTTCCACCTTTGCATACACTTTGCCAATAAACTTTCTTATTTGTTTATCTCTCCTGAGTACTGATGAAACTATGATATGTCACACAAGTATCTGGGGGTAAATCTCTCCAAGAACATGAGAACCCAAAGGTGAGAACTGTTACAGAATCAGAAACTGATTTTTCTTTAATGTTGCACAGACTGAGCACAGTTTATATAATTAAAACCAAAATTATTAAATAAAAGCCTTAGACATTTCTTGGTTATAATATAGTTGAAACTCTTTCTGAAAACAAAATTTTCAATAGAGTTAATCCATTTTAAGTTTCATTTAAATGCTGTGCACACGTTTATCTACTCAATTTTCAGCATTCTAAAATTTCCCAATTGCAATGCTTTTGAATCCTCACTAAAAAACTGTAGATATGTTTTATTTTGTTTGCCCAGCTAAAATTTAATACTTCAACAATAAGACTACTCTATAACAATACCATCAAATACATTAATTTTAGTCCAAATTAATTTTATTGACTGCCTCCTATTTGCCAGTTCTTGTGCTGTCTTGAAAAGATAAATTGTTAAGACAATAATTTATATTTATAAAACTTTCAATCTGTAAAAAATGGGAAGAAATGTGAAGTATTGAGAGCCTGCCATGTAGCAGGAAATGGAAGTCTTTTAAAATGTATTATCTTGATAGGCATTATAGTATAGTGGTTAAACAACTGAGCTATAGCTAAACTGCATGGGTCCCCAATTACTATTAAATGGTCTAAGGTGATCTTTAAAATTTCTGTCCTTTCTCATGTATAAAATTGGATAGCAGTTCTGTCACTAAGCTCTGGAAGTCAAATATTGAGTTGAGAATACAAAATTGGAGGAATCCTAGACCCTGAATTATAAAAAAGACCCCAGGTGACCCACATCAAACTTAATCTGAGGAAGATAAAATCTTCTGTGAAAATAAATCACTGCAGTTTGCAGTTTCATAGGGCATACATGAAACCACAATGTGAAGACAAATATAGAAAGTTGGCATCTCGATGCACTGTGTTGTAAAATTCCAGATTCTATGAAATTGAACTAGTAGTTGGACATTGCATTGCAATAAACTGAATTATTCTACTCAAATTGACCATTTCTACCCCAAGGTTTAGTCCTCTCTTTTTAATTCAAAAATCTCCTTATCTGATAAAAAATAACAAAACTCTATAAAGCTCATAAGAACTAGGATATTTAAAAAATAATCAAGATACTTATCCTGCTTCAAAGAACACAGACAGTAAAGAAGAAAATAGATATGCAGGAGGAAAAAGTATCCGTATTAAAAAATGTGTCTCTATTAAGTAATATGGTGAGTGCTAAGAATGACAGAAAACATGCAATAAATAAACTTGGAAATATTAAGGTGGGTTTTGCAGACAAGTAAACACTAAAATATTATTTTAAAAGAAAACAAAAGTTTGGCAGATAGAAATTATACTGTTTGTCCAAAAGAAGTGAGCAATAGTATGTTGAATCATGTGGAATGGATCTATGGCATCAGGGAGAGAGGAAATGAGTAAGTGAGTCTTTCCATGACATGGAGGATTGACTCATTTTTACTCTAAAAATAAATGTACATTTCTTAGAGAGTACAAACTCACAGATAAATTTGTAACTGCATTATGACCTTCCCAAACTAGATTCCCCTAGGCATAAGGGTATCATAATCACTTCTTCAATTAGGTGAGAGTAGATGTTTAAGGAGTGGTGATGTGTGATTGATTCTTTGATTAAGGTAAGGACAAAAGGTTTAGGAGAAAAGCAGGAGGAATTCTTCTGCCTCTGGGGAGTGTCATTGTTCTTAGCTCAAAGTAATCTGCAGGCCAGAAGGGGCTCTACAAGAGGTCAATCCTCAGAGTGCTGGGACTTATAGGACATATACGGAATATGGTCCTCAGGTAAGGAAAATTGTATTAACATGAAGTTTATCATTTTATCAAATAAACATGAAGTCTGGAAGACAAAAAAAATGTCTCCTATGACCAAAAAGTTATCTTGTGCTAACCTCACAACTCCTTTATTCAATTTCTCAGCCTTGTAATGCACAGTGGATTCATATCATGAAAAAAAAGACAATGAAAAACCTTTATAATTAAAGCATGTTCAGATGTAGATATATAGATAAAATTTTAAAAATTACAATAACATAAAAATGTAATAAATATTCTATGATATCTTATTTCCTAATCTATGATTACAAGTTTTCTAATTTATTTGTGCTTCATTATAATCTAGATTATATCAGTGTTGGTTTGTCTTCAGTTCTGCAAACTGTTGTGAACAGGTAGCATGTCTTCAAGGGTGTTTTCTGAGTAATATCAAGTACAAATCATCCAGCTTAGGGAGCTTAATATGCAACCAACCAGATGTTCACCGTTTGTAAACTACTCCCTAAGAATAAACTAGGTACTTTGGCTACATGTCAAAGCATTAATAAGTATTATTCAGATTCTTTTTCTATCATGTCATTAAGGTATTACAGAGTAATAACTTCAGTGAGCTTGATCATGATCATGACAAAGAATGAACATGTAAGTGCATTTGAGTTACCTGCTAGACACCAGGAGAAGTGTGCTAATACATTTGGAAACTGAGAGCTAATTGATCATGATGATGAAGATTCAATAGGTAGCATATTTACTTCCATTTCTTGGTTAACCTTTAAGATATTATTTAAATTCTACATATTTTGCTTAGAAAAATTTAAAAGGTTTTAATTATAAGACATTCTTATGTAGGTCAACATAATATCATCCAGTTTTTCATTTTAATCTACAACATTTTAGAACATGTTGAAAGTACTTTATAGAATATATTTCATTAATCTGTTTTATGTGTTTGACATGAACATAGGTATTAGTATACAGATGGACACAAGATGCAAATTTCCTCCAATAAAAATGTGATTTTCACAAGGAATCACAACTTCATTTCTTTTATATTCTCCACAGTTCACAGCATACTATTTATCAAACAATGATGTCAAATAATACAAAATAGAATTAACAGTATTAAACATAAAAGTGTATGAAAAATTGAAATCATGTGTATAATAGGCCTACATTATCATGGAAAATAAATTAAAACTATATTCATTTTATAAGAAAACCATTATGAAGATCAGAAAATAATTAGTTTTGACTTTATCATTTGAGATTATCTGTCACTAACTACCACCAGCAAAATTAAATAAGTCAATCTCCATAGTTTAAGATCTATGTGCATAATAAATTTTATACATATTAGATTTATCACAATTGAATGAGTCAAAATTTTATTATGTCAAACAAATGTGTCTAAGAATTCTGGAATGCAACCGTGTAATGTTTTCAAGAGCCATATGACATTTGCTTCGCTGCCAAAGAGGAGCGGCAAGGATAGCTAGAGTCTATTTCTTCTTCATATTTATAGTTACAGTAATTGTCCACAAGGTTTATATATAAAATACTTCAACTGACTGATTTTTTGAAGACCATAATTGAACAAATTATACCCTGCACTTCCTTGAATACATGGATTCATAGGCTCATAGTCCTTTAGCAATAAGATAATTATACATTTTTTGTTTTATTTAAAAAAAATGATTTGAAATTCAAGCAAAAATAAAAGCAAGTCTTTTAAAATTGTGGAAAGCATATTAATAGCTAAAAATTTGCAAAACTATAAGCTATTCCTAAAGAAGCATATGTACTATTTTATAGTTTATTTACAGGATAATCAATGGAATTGAAATAAATTATATTTCTAAGACCCATAGTAAATTGAATTCAGGTAGTTTTAAATTCAATATATTGTTAAGAGAGTAATATTTCAATTATGATGGCTATCATCATTTTATTAGAATTGAAGTGAGTCAACAATATCTGAGTTTCATTTTCATAAGTCAAACAAGTTACAAAAAAAAAGTGAACAACACTGATGAACAATTGATATTCATTATGCACAGTTTACCTATTTGAAGCATATTATCCAAAAATTAATTTGCTATGGTTTTCTCTTTGATTTATTTCCAAATGTAGAGAGATAGTTTCCTGACACAAAATATTATCTATTACTTATGCTTTATTTATAAAGTTATAACTTCCATATCAGAAAGGACTAGTGAGAAATGAGTAGCTTTGTCTTTTGTTTAAGAAAATCAGAGGTACAATCTTTAATTATATCCTAAGAGTAACCTCTGCATAAGGATGAGAGACCAAACTACTGACTGGAAGCATAACAACAGAATGTCCAGGTAGTGTTATCTAAGTGCAAAAAACACTGCTTTTTGTTGGTTAATAGAATGTGTAGAGGAGTCTTGATAAAGGACACGTGAATAAGATGTAAGTACTGTCCTTTCAAATACATCACATACCTTCATTGATCTAAATAAGCCCAATTTAAAGCAAAAACCAGAGTGCTGAATATGTCCATAATAAAAATGATAGGTTAAAAAGTACATAAATACTCTAATTGCCTCACTATATTTTTTTTCAATTAACATACTCTAATAATATAAAATCTTCAGCTAGATATTTCCATATATTCTAATACCTAAAACCTAATTCCACTTACCTTAGACATATATATGTATTGTAATGTGTCTATATATAGGCCTCAATCTGTAGAAGAGTTTCATATAATAAGACAGATTTCATTTGAAAAGTTTCTGCCTCTTTAATATCAGTACAAATATGTTTCTGCCCTCACAAGAGCAAAAATTGCATTTGTTTTGGCTTATTTTTAGACTGATTTTATGACCTAATTTTGCTGTTTTGGGAGGAAAGGGGAAAGAAAATCAATGATCTAGTTAGAAGCCAAGTCAAAACACTTAAAAACCCTAAATATTCTTTATAATATTTTCTTGGTTTTATTAATGTGACCTGGATGTGGGTTGACTATCCCTATATACATATATTTTTGCAATTAACTCTATTATTTATTGGTAATATGCCAATTATGTAACTCAGAGGCACAGTTCTCTATTGTGCCATCATTTTTTATTTATCACTAACCTATATGTTCTTGAATCAAGATGTTTTTAGTAAAGTATACAACCAATAATCAAAAATTGTCATTTGAATGAAACTTCAAAAGAAAAAGAATTTACTTCTAAATCTGAAACTGGAGAATATAATGATATAAATTTGTAGTGGTTAAATTTTATAAATTGAAAATATAGACAAATGATAGATAATCTCTCTAGTAAAATACTGATCTTTCATTTTCTACATAGGAACATTTACGTCCACCAAATCAGACACAAATCTTGAGACACTAACCATACTAAATTATTTCACAAAACATGAAAATGAATATTTAACAAAAAACATATTTTAATGGTGTTTAGAATGCATTTTACATTAAAGAAAGTTCAAATTGCATTAATGCCCCTGAAAATCAATATAAGTACTATACAAAATTATTAAATATATTACATTTGACAATACTAAAACATTTATTTTAAGAAACTCTCTTGATTGATGTTAATTGTATTTACACTGTATTAAAATTGCATAACAACACAAACTTTCTAATTTAACTGATTATCTCTTGCTATAACCAGTTCTATGAATAAGATAATTTACAAAATTGTACATAGGAATATATTCCAGAGAATTTCAAGTTTATCCATAAATAACTCAAATTGATTATCAGCATAAACTAAGTGCATTGTTAATCCAATGCTACTTAAAATGTTTTAAATTAATTAATAATTTAAATATCATAAAATTCATCCTTTCATAAGTATTCACGTTTTGTAAATCCTTTTAATAAATACAGTGATGACATTTGGTATAATTAGGTTCAAAACCTCTCATGAAATACCATCCATTTAACAGTTTGCATTTAACAGACTACCACAGCTTAGGAAAAAATGCCATAATGAACAGTTAAAGAAAATGTCATCTCTTACTCAATCACTTTTATCTATTTAGTCAAGAAAACGTGAATAGAAATTCAGATACATTAGGACAGTATAATAATCTCATCACATTAATAATGCAGATGGCACAAAGAGGTTAATTACATCTAAAGTGAACAGGTTTTGTTCATAATGTTCTTTCTTTAGATACTGCCCACTCCACCTACATAAGCAAATGCATTTACTTTCTTCCCCTTTTAACAAAATGTTGCACATGTGGGTACATAGTCCTTAATAAAGATGACTAAGACACTCGTTCCAAACTTACTACCACCTTAAAGAAATTAATTTGACATTTAAAGCAATGTTTTTCTCAGAACATTGTAGAACTCTTTAATATCCAAAGAATCATTAAATGGAAATACAGAAGAATTATTCAAAGTACTATGTGTAGCATATATAATATATTTAATTGATAGAATGACTATCTTGTTCATTCACTTAACTAACATCCACTACAACATGTACAAAGTATTTATAAGTACCGATAAAGTCCTTACCATATAGTGTTTGCAACCCATTGGAAAAGACTGATACTAGTTAAAAAAGCACAGAAAATTGTGAAATTGCAATTGAATAATAAAATAAATATGAGAGAAGAAGGCATTTAATAAGAAAACAAATACAAAATCAACAGAGTATTATGAAACAGAAACATTGATATAATTCATTTATATGTTCAAGAAAAGCATTTTGGAAGATATCAGTGAAGTAAAAGCCAGATCAAGAATGTTTCTTACGTATCACTGAATAACATATATTTAAATGTGTAGGGCATGGGAAACCATTGAATGTTTGAAATAACTTAATTATAATGTGAACATAGGTATGTATGATTGACTTGGTAGAGATAAATAAACTGAGTCAGAGAAGCTTTCTAATATTTGAAGCACAATAAAGAAGTCTGAGTTAGGGCAACAAAGATTAGAATTTAGTTTTTTGGAGTTTTCTGTTATAGAATGAAATTTTACATATATAGTTTGAGTCATGGTAGCTTACAATAAAGCTTTTCTTACTTAACAAACCATATTATATTTACTAATTTGAAAAATTAGTTCAAGAAGTTACAACAGATACTACAGAAATACATAGGACCTTCAGGTCCTATGAACATATGTAAAGTAAAGTGGATAATTTAAAGGAAATGAACAAATTATTAGAAAGATCATGAATAAGGAAAATGAAAGAAAAGCCTCCCCCAAAACAAAAACCTAGAAACAGATGGTTTCACTATTGAATTCTGCCAAATTTTCAAATAATTAATAAAATACTTTTATAACTTTGAAAAATGAAAAGGAAGGTAAACTTCTGAACACATGTATGAAGCTAGCATTGCCCTCATTACAAAACTAGACAAGGACATAATCAAAAATAACAACCAAAATGATAGAAATACCAATAATTCTGATGAACACAGATGCAAAAATCCAAAACAATATTTATTGCAACATTATTTGCAGTGTCCAACAGCTGCAAACAACCTGATTGTTGATGAGTAGACTAAATAGATGCAGTATATATAAACAATGTAATATGCTCAAGTATTTAAGAAGATAAAATACTGTCATTTTCAACAACATGGCTGGACCTAAAGGGAATTATGCTTACTGAAATAAGTCAGACAAAGACAAACATTGTATAATTTCATTGATATGTGGTGTATAGATAAATCAAACAAACAAAAAATAGACTGAAAGTCTATAACACAAAATTAGTGTTTGCTGGAAGCAAAGTTCCAAAAGAGCTACAAATAGGATAAATGGAGTTGATTAAAAGGTGAATGAGAGAATTGAACTGTTAATGATAAGTTCATATATTTTAAACAAATGATGGTCTACAATGACTCAAATTTTAAACCAATATGCTGTTATAATACAATGTCACTTCAGCAGAATTAAAAAATAAAAGAAGAAAGTAGATAACAGCATAAAAACTTTCTCAAAATGGAATTTCCCCATTGTCCAAAAGCCATATTTAATAGGAAGAGAGCTGCAATAATGACACTCATGGTGTCCCATGACTTAACAAACTAAAGAATTCTCCAAACTGTTTATAGTTTTATTAGGAAGAAAAAAAGTAAACCTATCATTATTTAAAATAAGGCATTCTTGAACCTATAGTATATATTACAGCACAGACATATTTTTTATTTCAGAAAAATATATAATTCCCAGAAATTAAAAATGCCTACCTATAATTGTTTGGTAGGATAATTTAAATTCACTCATTAAATGTAAAACAGATAGCCCAATTAAATTATTTCAGAAGTGGCTGCTATCATCAGAAATTTTATTCTCTAACCTGTAATTTTCTTATAGGTCTACTTTCAGCTTAAATTTAAATTCATGACATATATATATATATATATATATATATATATATACATATACTTATAAAAAAGTAACTCCTTTGATTGCTTTACATTTTAACTCTCTTAACTAAGAAAATATCCAATCTCTTTTGTTTTAATATAGCTTTCAGTTTAAAGAAATATAAACAAAGGGTTTTATTATAAATAGTGACTAAAACATTAAATATATTTAATGTTAAATATTTTTGATGGGAGAGACATAAGTACATAACAATTAAAAAGAAGATAAATTTATAAAAATTTATAATACAATTTTTATATAATTTTTAATTTTCTTTAACTAAATATTTTAGTACGCATTTACTTTTCTGTGACACATAAATATCCATTTTGTGCAATGTGCTACACAAATATCAACAATTATTTAGTGCATAACAATAATTCTCACCAAATTTGTCAACTTTTTCTATTTTCCAAATATGAGTATATTGAAGCAATACCTAGATGTTATTAATATCTTATAAGCCATGTCTCTAAAGTGTAATTATTTGATCATTAGAAACAGAGTATGGACAGGTTATAATAGCAAACTATTATTATAGTTAAAGTGATAACATCAAAGTAAATATTAACCTTGAAGTTTGCTTTATGATATTATCAACAGCAATTCTTTCACTAAAAAATTCTTTCTCTTTCTTGGCCCAGAGTAACTACAGAAAAATCAAAAAGAAAAGATACCAGGACATCAAGACATTCTGGCACTTCTGATAATTCTAATTTTCTGACAGTTCCTTTGATAATTTCTTCCAGTAACATAATCTTTAAGAATTCTTTCCTTCATAATACTAATATTTACCATGAAGAACAATAGTTTGCCTAAAGAATGACTCTTACGATAACTATTTTCTTTCATCTTTATATTAAATCTTGCTGTAATTTATGTGAAATTGTGTTGTTTCTAGTTGATCTTCACATCCCCAAACAGATGCTTGGTAATAATCATGCAAAAGAAAACTTTACAGAAGCTCTACAGAGTTCTCTTCTGCATTAAACTTTGTGGCAATCATTGTGCTATCATTGATTTATTCCTTTTGTATAGCTAATGGTTAATACAAATTAAGTTTATTGGTAGAGAGGGTTTCATTTGGAATTATATTCTTGGTTTTTCTAAATTTTCACAGGAAAATGTCCACGTATTGAAGAGAAAATAAAATTGAAATATATAGAGAATTCACTTTTTCAGTCTTTTTAAGCTATAAAATATTATTATTTTTAAATTTATTACTCGATTTGTTTTTAAGTGAGTTTGTTGCTTTATTTAGTAAAAATGTTGTTTGAAAGGCACTCATAATAGAATTATGTTTGTCTAAGTCCTCTTCTAAGTCTGACTAATTAGTTTCAATTATATTTGTTGCTATTTATCTTTCAACCTTGGGAAAAACTCTTAATCATTTTGTTCTCCCATTTTGTCTATTGTACTAGAAATAGTACATATCAAGTCATATTCACAATCCCTGGCATGTGACAACTCATTGAATGGTAACTAGTTATTAATAATTAAGTATTTCACAACCTAATTTATAGAACTTCTAATTCATTTATTTACTTTCTTCAGAAAAAAATGTATGTGAAAATGCAATTATTAAATACAATTTAAAATTCATATCTCTTTCACATGAATAATAAATATGAATACAATTTTATTTAAAGTTATCATCCCTGTGACATACTAATCACTCATACTTTATTGCATAATATATATTTACAAAACTCAGTTGTCAAGGAAAAAAGAAACAACTGTTTTTGGGAGCAGTGCAGAGATTGGGAAACAAAATGTCAGAAGCCTAAAAATACAAAATCAGAGTGAATCATGGATGAAATTAGAAATAGACATCAAGACTTCATCATCAAGAAAAACATATGAGCAATCCTCTTGTACTATTGCAGATATTCAATAGGCATGTAGTTTAACCTCACACTCTCATTTTTCATCAAATGTCTACCTTGTCCTCAAATAAGGTTTGATGCTTCTTCTCTGGCTTCCATATGATCAGAGGTTTCTTTTTTTAGTAATACAACTAATATTTATTGAACATATACTATTTAACATGCTCTGTTCTAAAATTAAATTATATTGACAAATAAACAAAAAAACAAAACAAAAAAAAACAACCAAACTAAACCAAACCAAACAAAAAAGCTTTGCTAAACTGAGACATACTTACACTTGGGTGAAAACAGAAACAGCAATGTATAAAAAGACACCAGTGAGAAATTGGAAGATGGCAGTGGAGTCTGCTGTCTAAATTGTGTCTGGGAAACACAGGTTATTTTTTTTCCCCAGTGGAGAAACTGACAGGGAGCTCATAGGAACTCCAGCAGCTTGGACATAGCTGTGAATGCATTGGGAGGAAACCTAGAGGGACTGCGTATAACTGGGAGCATAAAGGCAGGTTCCAAGAGCCATGCAGGTTGAAGCAACAGGGTAGAGGCTTCTACAGTATCCTCAGTGGGAGAAGTGGTAATGGCATGAGCTGTTTTGACTATAACAAAACAGATGTAGACACTGCCAGCAGACCCATTGACAGGCTGTAGGTTCTGTGTCAAGTTCTAGGGAGGGAGGAAAGATGGCTAGTGACACACATGCTTGCTTGCTGGAGGAAGCCCAGGGATTCCCACCCAAACAAGTTGGAAGCATAGCAAGGAGCACAGGGGTGTAAATATCACTCTTCTTCATCCTCCTTTACTCTGTAAGATCCATCTTAGGTAAGTAGGAACTCCAATACCACAGTCTCTGTACACTGAACTCCAGTTCTGGAGGCTCAGGAAAGAGCTGGTCCAGATGATACCAGCAAAATCAAGCTCCACCTGTGCCATCTGACCATCACAAGAGCTACCCTTCACTCCTTCCCCACTCAGCAGCCACTTTCCATTTCCCATCTCAGCAAAAGAGTCACATTATGGAAGCCTGCTAGGATCAAAAAATACAAAATAGAGGTTGAGCAAAACTTGCCAAAAAGACAAAAAAAAGTCACACAATAAGAAGGATCCATCCCATGGGGAGAAAGAATATGCAACACACTTTAAAACTCCAAGGTGTTATGGCAACACAGGAAGACATTATCTCATCAGAAACTAATTTCAAAGACACAACTATTGTTTCTTTTTAACAGATAAAGAATTAAAAATTACAATCATAAACTCAGAGAGATAGAAGAAAACTCAGACAAGCAGTTCAAAAAAAGACCTCAGCAAAACAAGTCAAAGAGATCAAAAATGCAATAAGTATTTATTGTACAGAAGGCACAAATTGAAGTTTTGCAAAAGAAATTAACAAAGATTCAGGAGATAAATAATGCAATAAATAAGATCAGGCATACCAAAAAAGCTAAGGAAATAGAATTAACCATATGTAGGAAAGGATCAGTGATCCCGAGGATAGAAATGTAGACAAGAGTCAGATGAGCATTAGATACAAAACAAGGAGAAACACTCCAAGAATTACATGATTCCACTAGGAAAGGCAAAATAGGAATGATGGGTATCTCAGAAGGTGAAGAGAAAGAGAAAGTAAATAAAGAAACAATTGCTGAAAAATTCCAGACCTGGGGAAGGAAATGAACATACAACACAATAAAGCTAAGAGAATTCCCAGCTATGTAATTCAAAAAACCTACACCAAAGCATATATTTGAGAAGCTATCAAAGCTGCAATACAAAAAAGAATTTTAAAAGATGTCGGGGGAAAAAATAAGTATTATATAAAGGTACTCCCATCTGGCTATCCTCAAACTTCTCAGCAGAAACCCTATAGTCCAGGGAAGAAATGGAATGGTATTTCCAAAGTACTCCAAGAGAAACTGTTAGCCAAGAAAACTATATCCTGCAAAACTCTCTCAGATAAGAGGGAGAAGTAGGGATTATGCATAAAAAAAGCTGAAGAAATTGTTTCCAGGACATCTCTCCTATAAGTAACATTATAAAAGTCACTTCTATCAAAATCAAAAAAAAGTTTATTTGCAAAAAGTTTTAAAAAGGTAGTAGAAAGACAAAACTGAAAAACAAAAATCAAAATGGCAATAGTTAGTTCTCAATTATCAATAATAACTCAGTGCAAATGCACTGAATTTATCAATTAAAAGGCACAGAGTAGCTAGTTGGGTTAAGAAACAAAGCCCAACTATATACTGTTTCTAGGAAGCTCACCCAAGATCTAGAGAAAAACATAAACACAAAGTAAAGAATAGATAAATTTACTCCAAGCCAAAGGTAAATCTAAAAAAATAGAAACTGCTACACTCATCTCAGATAAATTAGGGCTCCAGGCAAAATAAAAGGTAACAAAAGATAAAGATGACCACTATATAAATAATAAAAGGTCAATACAGCAGGAAAAAATACCACTGATTCCTCTAACACAGGAACAAGACAAGGATGCCCACTCTGTTCGGTACTAGGTAATATAGCGTTGGAAGTCCTGGCTAGTGCAGATAAGAAAAAGACATAAAATATATCCAAATTTAAAAAAGCAGAAACAAAAAGGTGGATAGAAATAATGAACAAATGCAGTATAACTGGCACACTGCAAAATTCATATTAAAAATACGTTGATTTTTATATGTAGATATAGAAATTATAGAAGCAGTACTCGGGAAAACAATCCCATTTACAATTACATTAAAAAATAAAATAACTTTGAATAAATGTAGCCAAGAAAGTGAAAGACCTATACAATGAAAACGGTAAGATATCATTAACAGAAATAAGACTAAGACAGTACAACAAAAAGGAAAGATATTCCATGTTCGTGGATTGGAAGAATTAGCATAATGGTCTTCGTACCTAAAGCAATATGCAGATTTAATGCAATTCCAAAACATCAGAAAAACATTCTTCACAGAAATACAACAAAAAAATCATGAAATTTATATGACACTATAAGAGACTCTAGATAGCCAAAGGAATCACCAGGATAAAGGACAAAAATAGAGGTGTCACACTCCCTAAATCAAACTCTACTACAAAGCAACGATATTTAAGTTAGCATAGTAATGCATTAAAAACAACATGTAAATTGATGGACTAGAATGGAGGATCTAGAAATAAATTCACACCTATATGAGTAATTACTCTTCAACTGATTAGCTAAAGGCTTATAGTAGGTCAAGGGGAATCTCTCTAATAAATGGTGTTGGGAAAAATGGACAGCCACACCAAAAGATCGAAACTAGATCAGTACCTAATACTAGGCACAAAAATTAATTCAAAGTGGATTAAAGACTTAGATATAAGGCCTGAAACCATAAAATACATAGATGAATAAATATACAGAGCACTGGACATAAACCTAAGTGATATCTTTGAGACTTAAACTCCAATAGCAAGGGAAATAACATACAAAATAAACAAATGGGACTACAGTAAAGTAAAAAGCTTCTGCACAATGAAAGAAACTCTCATAAAATGAAAAGCATTCTTATTAATGGAAGAATACATTTGTATATCACATATTTGACAAAGGGTTAATACTAAAAATATTTAAAGAGTTCTTAAAATTCAACATCAAAAAATAATAATTCAATTAAAATGGGCAAATGATCTTAATAGATACTTCTCTAAGGAAGACAACAAATGGACAAAAGACAAATCAAAAGATGTTCTACCTCTCTTATCATCAGGAAAGTGTAAATCAAAACAGCAAAGAGATATCACTTCAAATAGTGACAATGACTGTTTTCTAAAAGACTAGAAACAAATATGTGTTGGAGAGGATGTGGAGAAAACGGAACTCTAATGTGTTTTTGATGGGAATAAACAATTGTGAAACCATTATGGAAAGTAGTATGGAAATTCTCTACTTCATGGTTTTCCCTCTTGTCCTGGTTGAGACATGTATTCCTGGACAAAGACTATTGTCTGCTAATCTTGATCACCTTGATCTACAGTCTGTACCAATACTGTTGCTTATAGATGCAATACATATATGCCCTAATACCACAGGTCTCTTATTGGAAGAATGATGTATAAGATGTGAAATGGCATGGGTAAGATGGGTTGTAGGATAGCATGAGAACATGATCCATGCTCCAACTTGAAACTGAGCTCAGCAACTGGCCAATCATGAGCACAGACTTGAATGTAATATAAATTTTCTGAGATGATAACTGCCTCACCTGCACTGACTACCGAAGATGTTCCACTCAGCAATTTTTCTGTCCTTACTGCCCTTGCCTACTTGAATGTTCTTTGTTCTTGCTCACTTGGCTGTTCTTGCCTGCTCACTACCTTCACTCTGCTATATTAAAGAAACCCTCTCCCTATCAGTGGTGCAGTAGCTTTCCAGAAGCAGGTCCTACCCATTGCTATCAGAACCCTCTGTTATAAATATAATGCAGTCTATGTCTTTGACCCCTGTATCTTCTCATGATTTCCTCAGACTGCTAGTCAGGGGAATACTCTCCCACAACTTGAGCACCTACCTACACTTATATTGTCAAAATACAACTTTGAACCATTTTGGGGGTTGAAGTGACTGCCTAATTAGAGAGGTAGAATTAAATATGACAAGAAACCAAGTCAATTCATTGTCTAAGAAGTGAGAGTGAATAGAAATAAATTAAGTCACCATATATAGGGCACTACCACATCTGGTTTATGTAAATCCAGATTAGATAAGTTTAGATTCAGAAGTAAGATTTTGCAATGAAATAAGTTAGTATGTCTATGGCTAGAGGTGAAGTTTGATAAGAGATTCATGATGAGAAATCCAGGCAGTTTGTCTATATGTTTTCTGATAGTCATCAACTTTTCTCTTCCATAATTTCCTGCTCCATTAGTCTTTTGTATGTAGAATACTTCTTCACCGTCATCAAGAGCAAACAGATCTTTTGATCCAGCAACAAAAATCACAAGAACAAAGACAGAATTTTTCTAAAGGTCAGCTGCCTTAGATATTTTCAAGAAGTGCACTAATTATACTTGCAATTAGTCATGCTAAATAAAGTTAACATGTATCTACATCTACCTCTCTGTGTATTCACATTGACATAAAAAGTCATGATACTGGTTATATTAAGATAGAATAGATTGTTATGAACCATGAGTTCTGGAGATAAAAATCCTAGGTTAAATTCTTGCACACATATTGGCTGTGTAATATTGAGTTATTGAACATCTGTGTACATCAAATTCTTCATGTTTAAAGGAATAATAAAGATACTTCACAGGATTCTTGTGAAGATAAAGTGAATTATCAATTTTAGACCATTTGAATAGTGTTGATCACAATATAGTCATTTATTAAACTTATTGATTAAAATGAATCAACAGTAAACTAAAAATGAAAAAGCATATTTATTTTGCACAATGTGACTTACATAATTCAAGCTTTTGTTTTTTTTTTACATTTTAATGAAAGAAATACTTCAGATGTATGCAAATATAGCTTACCAAAATAATGTATGAGTGAAACTCTTATAAAACACACAGATGCACATATTTATAGTAAAGCACAGATGTTTATGATGAAGAGTCATTCAAAAAGATGTATCCTAGGTTTATTTGTTAAGAATTCTAAACTAAAAAAAAAAAGGTATTTCTAGGGAAAAGAGTTTAAAATCTGAAGTACTGTGTATGTGTACCATTTATAGCTTCATTGGTAAATTTTCCTTAACCTACTTTAATAAGTTATTATGGGTATCATTTATTATAAAATATATGCATGTTTTTTTCATACTAATGTGCTTTCTAATCTCCTATATCACCTTAATGACTTATGAACTTAAAAGTTTCTTGTTTTTCTGTAATGTGTGATCTTTACAATTTTATTGGCATTATGTTTTCTTATAGAACATTAGTTCAATGCTTTAAAGACCTTAAAAAAATATTGTGAATCAGTGTCCAATCTCTGCTCTATTGTTGGCCAACAAGTCAGAGGCATCCAAAATTATAAATATTTATTTTCTCAAAATTGTTCGTATGTATAGGTGAGTCATTGCTCATAATCTTTCCACTTATAGAGGCCTTGATGATTCTACTTGGTTGATTCATATCAAAATTAAGTTTGTGTCTGGAAAAATATAGTTTTGTTTGCCTATGAGTTATTTTCTGTGAAGACATCTTTCAGGGATCTCGTTACAAACTATCATATTGCTTAGAAAAATCCAATGTTGACATTTGTACACTTACCAAAATGCCTAGAAAATATATCTTTGTTTAAGATTTTTAAACTAGTGCCATATATTTTTCAAGAATCGCTAGCTTTAAATAAATGATTGTTTCTGGAAAATAAAATCTTTCAGATATTTTAAAATATAGTTTTGGCTTCTAACTTCTTAAGGTTTAGAATGGTAATTTTTTTCCTCCTAAAAACCAATTATATTTAAGATTTTTTTTTGCTTCCCTTGACTAATAGAGGCTAGGAAATGATTAGGTAAAAACAGACATGATATTTTAAAACTCACAAATTATAAAAAACAGAAAAATCATATCAACTCTAAAGCAGCAGAAATCTTAGTTCAGCAAAATTTCAGTTGCACAAAACATTAAGTAATTCAATAATTGTCAATAATATTAAAATAATAGAAAATATTTAATTCATTTTTATAAAAAATAATTTAATTAAAAAAAGTCTCAAGCTACAAATAAAATTTTCACATCTTTAGCACAGAATGATTAAAAGTTTTTCTGTAAGGAAGAACATATGCATGTATTACAACCATACTTAAAATTATTACAGTCTATTTGCGTGGACATTCTAGAAATTATATTAAAAGAAATCAATATGCTGACCCATGAATATTTTTTAAATTTTAAAATACTCACTTTTCTTTCTAAGGAACTGTCCTACAGACATGAATAGCATTCAAAAGGATATTTCTGAATTCGTAGTAGTAAAATTAAAACTGCTGTGATTTAAATGCGTGAAGATTTTTAGCAGAATGATAAATAGCTGGCACATCTGCATATAATGAAAATGAAGTCATAGAAAAATGTGCAGATAGCTTCAATTCTGGCTTTTCCAAACTTTGTTTCACAGAAATATTAACTAAGTCAGAAATATAATAGGAAACTACTGACATTTCTGATTAAAACATGACTGCTAAGCATACTTGATTATTCTACTTTTATTTAAACAGTATTCAGTCTATTCTGTTTTGTAAAGAGGTAGTATTAATATATTTCATAACACATATGATGAAATATTATCCTACTTAGAGAAAGAGAATTGATTTCTTTTTTCTTAAAGAACATTTATATTTTATTTTCTCAAATAGCTGCTTAAAATTTCTCCTTATTATTTTATTTCCCAGAAAACTTCTAAAGACATGCTCTATATTTCCTAAATGTATATGTCATTAATGAAGATTCTTTATTATTTTCTAATATTTTTTCTCAAATAATATTGCGTAATATTATATAAGTCAGTTATTCATTTTAATAAATCAGCATCTTTGCATACTATAATAATATCACCACTAAAAGACCTTTATATATATTTTTAAATAAAATGATTTTTCAGTAGGAAGAAGGAGAGATGTCTTCTGTCTGCGAGATAGAGGTGTCTGTTACTGTTAACATGGAATGGGTTGGCCTTTAGAATTAGAGGGATGGAAGCATGGAGGTGATTGAAAGATTGTCTTTACTGTCTTCTGAGAGTTGAAGTCTAAGCTCTCTTTTTGACGTTTACTAGTATGAGAGCTTAGACCATGTGTGTATGGTGTGTGCGTGTGTGTTTTCTGGAGTAGAGCATAATTGTTTTCTCCTTTGCTAGGCTACTTCTTTCATGGCTCCTTAACTAGAGAGAGGAGGTTTTTGTTGGGATTTTTTTTTTTTTTCTGTAATTGGTAATACCAAGTTGTTAGTTTATCTCCAAATAGGGCCTATATAGTGCTAAAATAATGCCCAGGAAAATAATTACTGTGTCATTTTAGTCTGTTACCTTTCACAACTTTCTTTTATCTGTTTTAAATATATTTTACAGGGTTTGTATGCATACTTAGTGGAAAGAATAGGGAAAATGACATCGATTTCTTTTTCCTACAGACCTAGTGATCTAGATAGAGTGAGGACATTCACTACCAAACAGTTGAATTAAGATTCTTTTTTAAAGAACTTTTAAGGGTTTTCTAATAATAATAATATGGGTAATAAGGTCATTTCCCATCAGTGGTGTCAGTGGAAACATGAAAGCAGTATTCTTACTCCTTATAACTAAAGAATTATCTCTGGAGGCCCCTGGGGAGTTTGAGCTCTCAAATCTCTTTCCCCAACACAACAACAACAAGGAATCAACTTCCCAAACTTGAGTTCTATTGAGGCCAAGTGGGAAATCTGTATTTCTAGTTCCAACTGACAGTAAGAAGATGATGACTACACTACTACTGCAGCCATGTTAGATAAATCCAGAAAAAGAAGGGTTAAATAAGATCCAAATCTCATAATGTATTGTTAAAAATATCTAAGTTACAAGCAAGTTAATCATCATACAAAGAACTAGGAAGATCTCAGAGTGAACAAAAAATGACAATCATCAGACATCAACACCAAGATGAAATATATGTTAGAATTATTTGGTAAAGATTGGAAATCATTCATTATAGAAATTCTTCAATAAACAATGATGATCACATTTGAAAAATACTTACCAAAAAATAGAAAGTTTCAGTGAGGAAGTTATATATATATATATATGAAATATATAACAGTATCTATTAACTAGGAAAAAACAATAAATAAGCTTATAGCAGAATGGAAGAAACTGAAGAATCAGTGAACTGGAAAATAGACTGTAGAAAAAATAATCTAGGTGTGTAGAAAAAATGTACTAAAGAGAGATGAGCAGAGCCTGAGAAAACTGTGGGACTATAACAAAAAAAAAAAAATCCACTTTTTGTGTCCTGGTGTCCTGGAAGAACAGAAAGATGTGAGTAGAATAAATAGGAAGGTACTTAATATAACTGAAACTTTTCAGCAAAGACAATTATAACAATGTTTGAACATGGTAATTCTAAAAGTACACAGGGAGATACTTAATATATTCAATATAATTACAAAGGTAAGAGCACATTAAGAAAAATACAATTTCTATACTTCATCCAAAATGATAATACTATACATTGTTATAGTTTATAAATCTATATAACTAAATTTAGGTCTAGTTTTAGATAGATATATAGACAATGTAATAACTACAGCAGCTACAATGCATTGGAATACACTGGAAAATGTTGTAGACAGATGATAGATATGAATAGATGATCTATAGGTAAATAAAAATATAACTAAAATATTCATAAACTCAAAGGAAAGCAGAAAAAAAACCTGAAGATAACCCTAACATAATAATAAGTTAGATATAAATGGTCTAAATACACTAATTATAAAACAGATGAGAATGAATTAAAAATATGACCCAATTATATGCTATCTATAAAATTGCTCTTCAAATATAAGAATATAGGCAGTTTAAAAATAAAGAGATTGAAAAGCTGTACTATTTAATGTAGGAAAGCAAGTATGGTATATTAATATCATATAAAGTAGATATGAGACAAAATTATCATAGAAAAAAAGACCATAATAATAAAAGACTCAGTCCTCAAAGAGGCATGAACCAAATCACAGAACTACAAATATATAAGGTAGGATTTACATCTAAACGCAGCAATGTATGTTCGACTTGTATGCTGAAAACTTAAAAATGCTAATGAAATTCAATAATTTCTAAATAAATGGAGAGAAATATTGACTCATCGATTAGAAGACTCTATATAATTATACATGTCATCTCCCCAAAATGAATGCAGGTTTAAACAATTTATTTTGTTTGTATTCTAACAAAAATCTTTGCAAATATAAATAATTCTAAAATGTATATGAAAATATAAAAGTAGCATAGTGAAAATAATTATTAAAAAAGAGTATAAAGTGACAGGAAAATATCTATCCCAATTCGTGATTTAATATATAACTATGGTAATCTAACAGTGTGTTATTGGTGGAGGGGAAACACATAAATCAATGAATCAGAATCGAGAATTCAAAAGACACAAAGCTTGAAAAATATTTTAACACATACGAAAGAAATTAAAATGAGGAAAGATAACCTTTTCAATGTGGTTGTAGCCATTGAACATACATAAGAGAAAATATAAACAACCTGACTCATATCTTATACAAAAATCAACTTTAAATGGATTGCAGACCTAAATGTGAAAGAAAACTAAAACTTATAAGAAAAAAATAGGAAGAGTCATTAGGATCTAGGGTCATACAAAAATTCTTATACTGACTCCAAGGTATAATACAAAAAGAATTATCTGATAAATTTAACTTTATTAAATAGAAGCATTTTACTTTGTAAAGAACTTGGTAAAAGGATTAAAAAGGAAACCTATAGAGTGATCAGGTATATGTACACACAACATATCTAACAAAGGACTAGTATTTAAAAAGAAAAGCAAAATTCAGCAGAAGTACATGCAATTAGAAAATGGTAAAATCATGTAAAGAGATATTTACCTTAGAGAATGTACAAGACAAATAAGCCCGTGAAAATATGTTCAACATTATCAGCTATTTCTAGACAGATCATGCATACTATTTAAATAGGATTACCATTTTATTATTATTTTTCAGCTCTCCTATCATTTAATATAAATGTCAGTTTTGTCCTATTTTTAATAAATCAGGGCCTTTTCTAATGTGGTGCAAAAGGATCAATTGAGTTGCCTTGGGACCAGTCTGTTAGGGAGTCTGACTTTAAATATGGCCCTTGCCAGCACTGACTGAAGTGGACCTGGGCCACCATTGCTCTTCCCATCCACTGTGAGGAAACAGAAGCCACACAGGAAGATAATTTCCCCCACCCCAGACACACCTGTTTTTCCTAAGGAAGCAGAACAACACAGCGTGGTCAAGTCCCAAGTAAGTACTCTGGGAATTATTTCTGGATCTATGGGAATTATCTCTGTCATTACAGGCATAATCTCTGGCACAGGGATGGTTAAAGTGTCATGTATTTTAGGCAGGATATTTAGAGCAAACCTTATAGAGGTGGCAAGTTTTTTGTCTAAAGTGCCAAAATTTCTTGAACAAGTGCTGTCCATTTGTATAAAGTTTCACTAGACCACATACCATTACTATGTGATCCCTGACTGGCATCACATAGTGCTTACTCCTTGTTAGATTAGCTACCCTGCTCTTGCTCAGATTGCTCTGCCTCTGCCCCTCCCCTTAGTTGTCAACGCATAGACTCATCCTGTTGTTGCCATCTCAGTGTCTCATTTTTGTCTCAAGGAAATATGGTCAGTCTTGTAATTTCAGCATAGCAAATTAAATCCACAGTAAAAATCACTATATTATTATGAGAATAGCTAAAAAGGGAAAAGAGGAACAACACCAAATGTAACTGATGCAATTATAGTGGAAATGTAAAATGTAATAACCATTCTGGAAAATACTTTGAATGTTCATTTAAAAACTGCAATGACTTCAGACTGTTATCTTGATTATTTCAACTAAGGAGATGAAAAAATATTTACACATGAATCTATATAAAAATAGTTTATTAACAGACTGAAACTGTAAAAAAATCAGATGTTTTTGAAAGAATGGTTAAGCAAACCATGATACATCCACACCATGAAATACTATACAGCAGTGTGGAGGAGCAGATCATTGATGGCTTTAAGAAGAAATCTAGGTTAATCTCCAGAGAAATATGTTAAATAAAAAAAAAAAAATTCAGTGTTATATGCTATTATTCCATTTATATTATATGACACTTTTAAATGATAAAATTATATAAAAGGAGAATAGTTTGGTGGTAGTGGGTGTAAAAGAAGGGGGAGGAAATGGTTAATGAAGGAGAACTTGAGGGATCCTCAGAGTAGAAGATATACACTTTATCTTGGCTATTCAAAAGTCAATATCCTGGTGTAATTTTTACTATGATCACAAAATAAAATTTTAATTAAAAATAGAGTAGGATAAGTAAACAAAATGTACCTTCCAATTTTGTATGGATAAATACATTTAATAGAAATAAGGTATTTATGAATTATCACAGTCTAATGTAGACAATAAAATTACTCAAAATATTTTCTCTGTATTATTTTGATATAAAAATAAAATAGCTTTTTTAAAGTACATTATGCCTAAATGATTAATTTATAAATATTCGCTTAATTATATTGCAGTCTTATGGGCAGATGTTTTCATTGTTTCAATTTTACAAGTCAGGAAACTAAGACACAGAGATTAACGTTCCAAAGAAAATTTAGTTAATAAGTCTAGTATTTATGTCACATAAATTTACTAACTTATTCTCCCATAATATAAGACTGCTAACAGATAATATATAACATACATGTATGGTAGCTCAATTAATATATTTTAATTTAAAATGTAATTTAAGCTATAGCAAAAATGCCAATCAAAATTTATTAAGTACATGCAAGAATTTTGCTTATGAACTAGGTAGAGTGCAAAATACAATTATTTGCTATACGAAGAATCTGATATATTTGAACTGATTTTCATGGGTTGATTGTTACTTTATCATATGGAACTTTGTAGAATAACCTCCTCTACTTAGGATCCAGAAACAAGTGCAAGAATACAAATTTTCAAATACTTTTATTATCTTAAAGCAAGTGTGATAAAATTGGTGCATTTGCAAACTATTCTTGTTACAGCTAAATCAAAAATATTTTCAGAAGAAAAATTGGAAATCTTATGCTTCTACCTAGGCAAAAGAATAATGTTTTGATTTAATTAAAAGAAGTCATTAATATTTTTGAAATTCTGCAAGGAATTGATTCATTGTACCTTAAAATATGTCAATGCAAACTAGTTTAAAAAGAAGAAAAACTTTACATAGGGAACTCACTTTATAATGAACAAAAGACAGGTAGGATGCATGTACAGATAAGTAACCTTCAATGGAGAAACCAATGAACAATTGGAAAGACATAAGCGACTAAGATAAAAGTATTCTTATGAACTTAAAATTTTGCATTTAAATAGTTATTTTCCCTCAGTTTTTAAAGGAATTCTTGTTAATATGGGAGAGAAAACATTGTCTGGAAGCTTTTCTAACCTTTATAATAACACATACATTTTCTTGTGGCTGATACAGTTTGGTAGAATGAGTTCAGGACTGAAATTAGGAAAGAGCACAGATCCAGGTCTGAAGTACTGTGTAATGTGGTGATGTGGCTACCCTGCATTGGTGTACAGTTTCTTCCACCCACCTGAAAAACAATTTGTCTCAGGACTCCTTTGGAAGATTTAGCAGACTCTCTTCACCGGTTAATGTTGAGACCCAATAATTGATACACATGATAATAGGGGTACCCATTTCATGACATTGCTGAGTATAATTTATACACCTGTATTCACCTATTCTGAAATATCTCCTTTGTGGCATTTTAGAATAAAATCGCATTCTTTCAATCCTTCTTCCCCTTTCCTGACTTTCTATTTCCTCACTAATTTCTCTTGAGACTAGATTCTTAATAAATCACGTGCACAAAGGTGCTCCCTGGATAAACAGTAGTGAAGTCAATCACCTCTGAAGGACAGAGGTTACATACCTCTGGGTTTCAGTGCCAGGTCTCAGGGGCAGGGGGTGGGGCAACCAGTGTAAACAACTAAACTGAAATAGAATAAAAATGCTTCTTCCTCCTCTCTCTTTTGACCTTCCAGCCTACTTCTCTTTATTCCTGCCTGCAGTTTTCCTTTAAAATGTAATCCATGTGTGAATATATCTTTATTTCAAGTTCTGTCTCTTACCTAAGACATCAAATAATGACTCTCAAGGTTTTGATGAATTGGCAAGGTATCTGTGCTCAAATATAGAAGTGAAAGAATGAACATTATGTTATATATATATATGCAAGATATATATATATACATATGTAGGTATGTATGTATACATATATACATAAATATGTATGTATGTGTATATGTAATTGAACTGGATGCAACAACTTATAAGTAGAAAACCAAGGCGGTATTTTCTTTTTTGTTAAGATTTTTTTCTTTTTTTGAAGGACAATTGCAAGCAGAAATGAAGACAAGCAGAAGCAGGCAGGCTGGAAGAGAGAAGGAAGAATCACATCCATTTCATTTTATTTATTCATTTTGTTCACTTCAGCCCCAGAGCACAAATGCAGGACCTTGGGGTGTATGTGGACTGTTCCCAACTACTACTCCACCAGGGCACATCATGGGGTAATTTTCAAGGAACAGTACTGTGTGAACTGAAATAGGTTTGGATTCATTGGGAATACTCATGACAACGAGAAGAAAACGTTTTCCTTAGTTCAATATGCAAAATTGAGTTATGGAAGATTTGAGCTGACTGAGCTTACTGATGATAACGATCTTAGGAAGACAGGATATACTCATACATATGAAATCTTTGTAGGATTTGTGTCAAGTTTCTCAAATCTGCCACAATAAATTGCTACAGATCAGGTGACTTACTGCAAGAGAAATGTATTCTCTTACAATTTTGGCAGCCAAAATTCTGAAATTAAACTTTCAGAACTGCACTCCTGGAATCCTTCTTTTGCATCTTTTAGATTCTGGTGCTCAGAATTCCTTGCTGCTTTCATTATTGCTTTAAGTTCCACCTGTGTCTTCATATGACCTTTCCTCCTGTGTTATCTTCACTTCTATTTTTTTATTCAAAACACGAAGAACCCAAAGTGGCTGGATGCTAGTATTAACTTCAAGTTTAATAGAATAATTGCTGAATCTCTCATAAGAAACATATTGGATTCATTTTTCATTTGATTCTATTGAAGGAATATTGCATTTTAACTCTAACTAGGCTTGAAGGATACGTGACAGCAAATTTCTTTTGTATATAGCACAATAGGTTTACCAATATTTACTTTTCTTCCTTCACTTTATAATTAATCCCATTAACCCCAGTTTTCCCACCCCTCCCCATCTCATTCTGCACTCTCTAATTTACTTTTTCCCCACTAAAAGTATATTATTATTTGAATTAGATTTTTAAGTCTATTTTTTTAGCTCATTCATTTGCTTTCTATCTTTATATACCCCATTTGTGTAATATTTTACAATGTTTGTCTTTGTCCTTCTGGATTATCTCACTAAACAAGATTTTGTTCCAAGTCCATACATGCTGCTAAGAATGGTAGAATTTCTCCCTTTTTAATGACCATGTTGTAGTCCGCCATTGTACATGTACCACATCTTCTTTATTCATTCATCTCTTGATGGGCATTTAGGGGAGGTACATATATCTCTGAAATTAGGTGTTGATTTTCTTTTTTGAGGGTAAATAATCTGGTAGAGGAATAAGGAGATGATGTTGCATTTCCATTCTCAATTATTTGAGGAATCTCCATACTGCTTTCCATACTGGTCACACTATTTTACCCTCCCACTAATAGTGTATAAGAGTTCTCTTTTGGTCACATGCTCTCCAGCACTGGTTTCCTTTCTTTTGGATGATAGCCATCTTCACAGAGAAATTAAAAGATTTTGCATGCTTATGCATCGAAATAATTAACATATTCAAAATGGCCATATTACCAAAAAACAATATACAGATATAATGCAATCTGATCAAAATCCCAAAAATATTCTTCACAGATATAAATAAAAAATCATGAAATTTATTTGAATCTACAAGAAACTAAGGATAGCAAAAACAGTCCTGAGAGAAAACAAAAAACAAACACTGGAGGAGGCATGCTTCCTGACTCCAAACTACTACAAAGCAACTGCACTCCTGGAATCCTTCTTTTGCATCTTTTAGATTCTGGTGCAATAAGTGTCAAAGCAGCATGGTATTAGAATAAAAACAGAAATACTGATCAATGTAACCAAATTGAAAGCCCAGAAATAAACCCAAGTAAATATGGGCATTTAATTTTTGACAAAGGATCCAAAGCTAACAAATCGGACAAAGATAGTCTCTTCAATAAATGGTGCTAGGAGAACTGGACAGCCATATGCAAAAGGTTAAAAGTAGACCAGACTACCATATACCACACACACACACACACACACACAAAAATAGCTCAAAATGGATTAATGCCTTATATACAAGGAGAGAAAGCATATAATATATAGATCAAAACATAGACAAGACACTACGGGGCATTTACTTAAGAGATATATTTGGAAATTCAACACTAATACAGAAACAAAATTCAAAATATACAAAAAAGATTGCATCGAGCTAAAAAAACTCACATCAAAACAGACACCTGACTGAATGGGAAAGGTCATTCACCCATCACATGTCTGACAAAGGGTTAATATAAAAAATTTGCAAGGAACTCATAAAATCTAACAACAACAAGTAGCAATTAAAATGGGTAGATGATTATTAAGAGACACTTCTCTAAAGACAATATGTAAATGATCAGCAACTCATTAGGGAAATGCAAATTAATGCAACTATGAGATCACCATCTTAAAAAGCAATTGAAAGTTTTCCATCTTCAATTTTTTTGTTCAGTTTAAGGAAGGTAGGTACTAATTCTTCTTTGAATGTTTAGTAGAATTCCCTAGTGAAGTCATCTTGTCCAGGGCTTCTGCTTTTGGGGAGATTTAAAATTACCATTTAATTTACTTGCTTGTAATTGATCTGTTCATGGTTTCTAGTTCTTCCTGGTTTAGTCTTGGAATGTTGTATGTTTCCGGAATGTGTCCATTTCTTATAGATTATCCAATTTGTTGCCATATAGTTGTATAAAACATTCTCTTATAATCCTCTGTATCTCTGCTGTATCTGTTGTGATTATTCCTTTCATTTCTAATTCTATTTATATGTTTTCTCTTTCCTCTTTTTTGTGAATCTGGCTAGTGATATGCTTATTTTGTTTATTCAAAAATATCTTTTGGTTTCATTAATTTTTTGGATTGTCTTTCTGATGTTTATTTCATTGGTTTCTGCTGTAAATTTTATTATTTCCTTTCTTCTGTTA
Organism: Solenodon paradoxus; assembly: GCA_004363575.1. Classification (NCBI taxonomy): domain Eukaryota; kingdom Metazoa; phylum Chordata; class Mammalia; order Eulipotyphla; family Solenodontidae; genus Solenodon; species Solenodon paradoxus. Next base: position 1,428,564 of record RJWH01000010.1, read on the forward strand.
GAATTTGGCAAACTTAAGCTTTTTAGTCAGAATACTGAGTGTGCAAAATACAGATTTTTACAAGAAAAGTCACCTCGCTTTAGGGGAAGACAGAGGGCTGTTATCCTATAGATTACCTCTCTAGTGCTCATATGGAAACTCTTGATTGGTTAGTTTAAATTGCCACTTTGGAGAGACACTGAAAATACAATGCATTAGGTATTGTGTCTTGGTAAACAGGGTTTGAAATGAACTATTCTTCTGTGAGTCTGTTTTTTGTTTTTTTTTAATACCCTAAAGGTTTATGATTCTGTGAATTAAAAGACTATCACTATCTTGCCCAGTCTGATAGGCACCATGAGATGAATTATTCTTGCGTAACAGATGAGATTAATGATATATCAAAATTAGAGGATGAGAGGAAGAAATACAGGCAGATATACATGAGGGCTGACTGGAAAAGAAAATTGAAAGTGTTTGTCTGTACGGATCATAAACTATTTACCAACATCTATTCAAAGTAACCAAGTCCACTTAATTTCAAATTAACAATATCCATGACCACATAAACATATCTATATGAACTCATATCTTTTAAAATCAGAAAAGTTTAACACCTAGAAAGAATCAATGCTAATATTTTACAGTGAAGTTTTTATAAGATAGTTTCTGCTGCTTTAAAATCTTAGAAAGCAAAATTCTCCAGAATAAATTTAGAAATCTTGTTGTCTTTATCAAGCATTCATGAATTAGGTAATTTCCCATCTAGCAAGTAGCTCTGGGAAATATTGCACAAAATGGAAGATTTTTATAATCATAATGGTAGTGGAAAAAGGTATTAACAAAAGACAAAACAGATTATTTCAGGCAAATATACCTTCCCTTAGGGAAAGGTGGGTGGTGTCTGGTGTCTTGTCTTGTAGATTACTTTAGTAATTATCTAGGGCTGCTAAAGAAGCAGATTAATTTTGATTTAATATTCCACTTTCAGGAGTGGCTGCAACTGCAGTTAAGCTAGAAATTTACTCTTGGTTGGGTCAGTCATAAATGACTTTATTTAGGGTCCATTTTTCTTTGTTAAAAACAAATTTTCTAAAATATTTTACCTTTATTGATCAGTTTAAACCAAGCAACAAATAAACTGATTCACTCTATTAAATCTTCAGCAACTAACCATTGCTGAGAACTGAATCTAAACTTGTTACTAAAGAAATATTTATAAAAAAAAATCAGAATGTTAATTATTTCTGTAAATAACAAGCAGGGTTTTTATTTTTGATATTCTTTTTTTCTTAAAATTAACTGCCTGAAACATAAATGTGACTGCTTCTATGACTGTGATGAAGGAAAAATGTCCCCATTCTTCTGAAGTGCTTCCCAAACAGGAGGAATAAATTAAAATTAGACATAATTAGAAAGAGAAAAGCCCACATTTAATAATACACACACACACACACACACACACACACACACACACACACACGAGTATCCAGGGCAAGTCAAGCCCTTGTGCTGTGCTGAAGGAGGTCTTTTCATGACAAAGATGAATGACTCATGTTCACTCTGAAAGTACAGTATGTTTCTGAGAGTGGACTCTTCACAGATTACTAATTTCTGGATTAAAACTTTCATTCTTCTAGGAGATAAGTGAGCAATCACCCCTTCTTAGGGAGAGGTGATGACTTCTTAGAGTAAATGAAGGGAAAAGCATTAGGAGAAAGGTTGCAGTTTCTCCTTCCCAATGTTGCATTTCTTTCAAATCAAAATACTAAGCAAGCCAAAGCAGGCTCTCTACAGGGTATTGGCATAATCTGCTTTGAACCCTTTCAGCAGAAAACATTCAGGCTCCTGGTTAGTGGTCCCATCTAGGTGAAAGTGAGAGATATTATGGTGTAGTAGAAGTTGCAATAGCAGTTTTCTAATATTTGGTTTGCTATAATTACGTGATCTTGAAATTAACATTCAGTGACAACATCAATTCCTGTTATTCTTCCAATGATGTGTTAAGACATTTTCACTGTGTATTTTTCTGCTAGTACTTTCTGTTTTATGCCATGCACTCTGGTACAATTAGGAATTATGATAATCTTAACACTTGTAGAATGAAGCAATGTGAAGTGCTTAAATTTTTGAGTAGTTTAGAGATTGGGAGATAAACTAGTGAAAATTTAGGGAAAAATACAGCTTATTTCTTAATTCTATGCTTGTCATTTTAATCCATATTAACTTATTTAATCAGATGGTGGATAACTAGGGAGAAAATTTTACACCGATTTTTTAATTATTCTACATACATGCATGAGAAAATTATTATCAATACTTAAGAGATAATTGAATGTCTCTTGAATATTAAGATTGCTCTTTTTCCTTTGGAATAGTATGTACAACAAAATACTTTGTCATGATATTAATGTTCTGGATCTATACACGGGTGTCAGAACACAAGGAATATTTACCCATCCCTCAGAGATTTTTCACAGCTGAAAAAATCAATTATCATGAGATTAGTAGGAGAAAAGTCCAAATTTAATAACTTACATATTGATAGTTTGTGTCTATAAATTCTAAGGTAAATGGGAGAGATCACACATTTATATCCTGTGATGAAATTTAGGAAAGGGGACCTATGGTGTTAAGGAGAGAGGAGAGGTTCTTCATGTAAGGGTGTGACTTCATGTGACAAAACCTTGCTTCTAGACTTTTACCTTTATTTAAGTTCCTCTGGCAAAAAGGTTGTTTCTGGAGATGACCCCGTATATAAGTATCTATAATCATGGTAACAGCTGCAGATCTTAGTCACCTTTAGTTCCACATACCAAGGTAACATGTATTAGAAAGAAAATTGCATTGGACATCTTGGAAAAATCTTTCTGAACATTTGGGGTAAGGGGATTGATCCTATGTAGGCAACAGAGAAGGATATTTTTGAGTATTATAGAATAAGTGTTTAGAATTTTTTAAATGGTACATTATACCAAGACTTTTCTTAAAATGTCAACAATGATCACCCATTGCCTTAAATTTGTTTTGCCATTGTTATGAACTTGTTATTCTCACCCAGATGTACTGACAGATGGTTGGTGACTTCCTTACTATTATACCTTGAGTTACTGCCAAGTATAATTCCAAGGGATTTAGGGTATTCATAAATACCAGTGTGATGTACTAACATTAATGTAGCATTAACAAGGTTTCTGAGTCCTTAGTGTATAGTGTATTGAGCTTAATATCCTTATCAATGTACTTGAAAAATACAGCTTAGATTATATAGCTATTATGTCAGCAGGCAACTGACTAAATTATAATCAGAAAGCAATAAACAGGGGTCAGTCTGGAGGCAGGGGATATAACAACTGGTGTCCTGCAGGATTAATCTTAAAATCAGGGTTTTTATGTTTTCATCACTGTCCAGAATAATGGACTAGAACATATAAAAATTCTGCTTATAGATCATGCTACATTAGGGAGACTAAATTTCACCTTGAATATGACAATTAAAATTCAGTGTCCTTTATAATTTGAGGAAAGAAGATATAACAGAATGAAAGCCAATGTAATAGAGAAGCAATGTTTGTAGAGAAGAAAAAATTCTTCAAGATAATAACTGTTGACTCTGTCATATTATAAAACACATGTGTTCATTGAAGAATTTATGGTTGCTAATGACACAACATTACCTGAATAAAGCTGATAATATTTAAGAATTAGGCTTGTTTATTATTAAATCATTTTTATAGAGGTCTTTTTTTGCTAGAAAATATATTAACATAATAATATTTTAAATAATTTATATGAATTTATAAAGAAAGAAGACTTGAAATTGAGCACATATGGTTGTCCTTCCTTCCAATGTAAAGCCCTAAACATCAAAAAATGTATATATGTGTGTGTGCACACACATATATATTATTTAAGAAAAAATATGGTTTTTCCATGCAACATGACTGTCAAAAAATTATGCTTAAGAAGAAATCAAAACCTAAAATATGTATGGACATGAACTGAGAATTTATTTGTAAGACATATTCCATGGTCACAGTGGCACATGATAGATATTAATTGCTAAAGGGTAACCATGGAAATTTGTTGAGATACCCCATTTTTACTTATGATTTTAATTACTTTTATTTATCACATCTCTTCAACTTGTATGATTCAGAGAAAACAGACCATTCTGTTTTCCAGCTGAGGGCATGAATATAGACAAAATAACTGGATGGACTATGTCTGAGGAGGGAAGAATGAGGAGCAATAGAAACTAGGCAACGCAGAATGACAATGCTTCAATAGATAAATTAAAGTATAATAGTGTCAGCTGATTAACCAGGTTATCATACCCAACAGTATGTCTAGTTCTTCTGAAATTAGAGTAAAAATTCAGCATATCCTTGATAATACAAATATTACTAAATAATAGAAATCATCCTTGATTAATCTGAGATGAGCAATCATCTTCCAACACTACTGCATTCCATAATTCAAATTTCATCACATCAGTTATCAATAAGTGAAATCATCTAGTTCATTCACACTAATTACACACATTTGTTTTTTATATATTTGGGAAAAATTAATGTATTTAGCGGTCTATTGCAATCTTAAAAATAAAAAACAAAAATGCTAGAAATTAATTTTATAAATTTAGGCTTTAAAATAATATTCATAACTATTCACCTCCAAAATAATAGGCAAATAATAAAGATAATTAACAGGTGACATAAACCACAGAGCAAGTGTTGCAAAGCATTATTAAAATTGTACTAGGAATTAGTTGCTTTCTGAGAATAAAAGAAGAGCTATGAGAATACTTTAGGATTACAAGAGTAAACCCAAATAAGCAATCTATGAAGAAAATCCAGGGCTGATATTCAGACTTAGTTAGAGAAGTGTCTGGATCCATATCTAGATGTCAATGAAGTTTGTCCTTTGGGTCAGAGGGCCTATGACAGTCATCAGGGTACCATGATCTGGAGCTTCCCATTTGGTTCTGGTTAAATATATTAGGAAGCTGCAGGTGAAAGAGTAGTTTTGAAATTGTTTCAAAGCCATATGTATATAGAACAAGTTGGGTTGGAGTAGAGTACCAGAGATGCTCTAAACTCACTCCTGAGAAGCTAGCTGGGGTATGCATTGAAATCACTCACATAGGTGCTGTTAAACGTTCCGGAAGTGAGATCAATGTGTGTTCTGCACATGCTGCAGGTACCTGCAAAAGGCAGTAGCAAGAAGACAGCATATGCAAGACGGTCTCCTTTCACTCGATATGTCTTGTGTGCTTTTCTCTGTGGACTTAACATTGAGACAGCTGGAGAGATAGTCCAGTATCACCACAGAATAATGGAAAATAGATTAGGAGCTGAGAGGCAAAAGATGGATAAAAACCTGGTCCAAAATCAATAGACAGAGTATAGTGGAATGAAAAGAAAGATACATTAGAAAGGAAAATAAAACTGCTTATCTGAAAAATGTGAATGAATGCTAAATTTCTAGAATGATTAAGACAAATGAGAAAAGGAAAAATAAATAAAAATTGAAGCAAAATCCAAGAAAACTTTTAAGTCAATAAATATAAAAAGATAGATAAAATGTTAATTGCTTACATCAATAACATAAAATTGACTGAAGGAGAAATAAATTAATGAAATTGAAGAAAGCTATTATAATAAGTTCAATGCTAGATACTGATGGAAAATGCACATGCTACCAACATGTCAAAGAATGAAAAATTATATTTAGTTTTAACTCTTCTAGGCAACTGTAATAACAATAAAGAACATGCATACTATCAAGCTCATCTAAGGAAATTATTTTAGCCCCATAGGATGTCATTAGACTTCAGTATAATTCCATCCAGTTTTGTTATAAAGCAAAACTGTGACTCTGCTTCTGTCATAGTAACAAATGCAGAATACATAATCCTTAAAAACATTGATAACAAATGCAGCTGTATTTTCAAAATTTAAAAAATATTGACTATAACAAGACTATAATAAGAATATAAAAGAAATTTAAGCATGCTATATTATTAGAAATTTATAAATTTCAGTCACTCCCACTAAAAACCTGAGGAAAAAGTATATGATAATTTAATGGATACAGAGAAACAGTCTGATAAAATTCAACACAATTCATGATAAGTAAACCTTTAGCAAATGTGATACATATGTTGAAACTTGCAGCAAGTATCATTCTTAATTGAAAATCTTTGAAAATGATTATAAAATTAAGAAATATGAAGCATACAACATTATCACAGGTCTTACTAGACATTATATGCAAATACTAATCAAAGGAATGTGACCAATTAGAAAAACATTACTTAAAAAGAGTTGCATTTCTATATTGTATCAGTAAATTCTGAGAAAACACATGTATTATTAGCATACATGAAGAAATGAAAAATAAACATAATCTGTAAAAGATTATTGAACATTAATGATATTCCTTTTATATTTTATTTTATTAAATGTATTTATACGGTCTCTTAAAATTTACATATATTTCAAAACAACTAAAATTCAACAATAAGGTAGATATATGGGTAGTCATCATATTATCATTATACATATGTTTATATATTACATACTATATATATATATCTGTTTTAATATTTCGCATCACTGTATGCTATTTAGGATATTGAATTCCCACCTCAATCTGTGCATTTCATACCACACCAACCACAAAAATTCTAGTTTCCTTTAGCAATTCCCATTTGTTTTTGTTTTTATTTTTATTTTTTTCAGGCCAAGTAAAGTACATAATTTATCACATTAAATACTTATTTAAAAAGATACTCAGGGGAGTACAATATATTTCCAAAATTATTAAACCTTAAAATGAATATAGTAGAATATACTAAAATTCATACTGTAAGCTTGAGTCACAATTTCTTAAGTCAGAAAAATTAAAAATTGCAATTATTAAGAAGAATAAAGTAGCTAAAAAACTCAGTATAATGAAAATAAAATTCAAAAATTTTGGAATAGTGTTATCTTTTCAAATAAAATAATAAAACTAAACAAAATAAAATATCAAGTGTATAGGATTTGAGTATAAAAGATAAATATAAACTTGGCTTTGACATTTTTATACTACATAAACTTAGGCAGATTTCTAAGCTTTGGTTTTCTCATTTGTAAAATTGGGACAATAAAGTCTACAGCATAGGCTTATCTTAAATAAGATAACATATGCCAAGTTCTTGAATAGACCCCACAGAAACATCACAAGTGAAGAAATGGAAGAGGTAATCAAAAGTCTTCCTAAAAATAAAAACCCAGGACCAGATGGCTCTTCAATGAGTTTTAGTAACTCTTAAGAGAATTAATACCTATTCTAATCAAACTCTTCTGAAATACTGAAAACAGAGGACACTTCCAAACACTCTCCACAAGGTGAATATCACACTGTAAGTAAAAGCTGACAAAGACATCACCAAGAAAGGAAATTGTAGATCAACAATCCTAATGAATATAGGTGAATGGACTTAATAGACCTGTTTTTAATTGGGGTTTCTTCATACTTCATATAGCATCTTTTAAGATTTTTTTGAAGAATTGGTTTTGTAGTGATAAACTCCTCTAAATTTTGTTTATTGGAAAAGATTTTCTTTTATCATTCCTTCGGTTCTGAATAATAATCTCACAGGGTATAGTATTCTAGGTTGAAAATTCTTTTCGTTCATCCTTTTGATCAGGTAATGTCATTCCCTCCCAGTCTGTAGTGTTTCAGTTGAGAAATCTGCTGACAATAGTATGAGAACTCCTTTGTATCTGATTCATTTTTCTCTGGAAGCTTTTAAGAATTTTTTTTTGTCTTATATTTTTGACATGTTAATGACAATGTGTCTTGGTGTAGGTTTCCTTGGATTTCTTTTATTAGGGATTTTTTGAGCTTCCTAGGTTTGGAGGATTACTTCATTCTTCAGTTTAGGTAAGTTTTCAGTAATTTTTATTCAAATACAATTTCTGCTTCGTTTTCCCTCTCTTCTCCTTCTGGGACTCCTATAATGCAAATGTTGTTTCTTTTGATGTTATCCTGTAAGTCTAGAATGCTGTCTTCATTTCTTTGTATTCTTTTATATGCTTGCTGATTTACTTAAGGTCATTCCTCTGCCTTATCTTCTAGCTCACTGATTCTATCAGAGGCTTCATCTATCCTATTCTTGAGTCCCTCTATAGAATTCTTTAGGTTAGCTATTGTGTTCTTTATTTCTTTGACATCTGTTTTGAGCGGCTTTATTTCCTCTCTCTCTTTATTATTGTTCTCTTTTTCTTTCTCTATTATTCTCTTAATTTTCATAAGTATGTTTATCGTTGTTGCCCTAAATTCATCCTCAGGTAATTTTCATATGTCTGTTGCATTTGAATTTTCCCCTGGGTTTTTGACTGGATTTATCATTTCATGTATATTTCTCTGAATCTTCGCTCTGGCATTTTGTTTATGTTTCTGTGGATTAGGTTTTCCTGAAGTGATGGCCTGTGTAGGGTATTACTTGTACTGAGTAAGTCTAGATCTTGGTTTGGACACAGATATCTTGAGTTTTGTGGTGTTACCACTGGTTGGATTTGTTGAAGTTGTTATGTGAGTCACCTGCTGCTGCCTGAAAGGTCAAATCTATGGGGTTGGAGTTTGTATGCGGAACACAAAGCCTTCCTCCAGCTTCCCAGCTCCCAACCACAATGATCACCTTGCTGTTGATATACAATTGGCTATCAGGCTGTGGTTTCACCAACATCTACAAGTTGGCTCTAGTGGGTATTTTAACAGTTTTTTCCTCTGGGATATTCTCTTCTTCCTTTTAGCCTAAGGGTGAGTGGGTGCTGCATCTCTAGTATAATATGTTGAATCCCCTCACTGTCTTCTGGTTATGGTGGCACCCAGCATAATTTTCTTGCCGGGCCTCCTGTTCAAACAGCCTGGTCACTGGTGCCTTTTCTGTCCCATGCCTAGACCTTCTCCCCAGCTCTGTGCTTTTATGATTCCTGGGAGGGCTGGTTACTCTCACAGTTCCAACCGCTCCACCACAGCCAGAATCCTGAGTCTGAAGCTTTTGTGTAGAGCTCTGAATTCAGACGTTTTTGCCTATCTTTTGTTGTGTCTCTACAGCATCTGTGTCTGCTTTTCCTTGGTTTTCTGAAAAATAGTTGAATTTCTAGTTTCTCTGTGGAGATGACATAAGTCTCACTCCTATCAGGTCATCATCTTGACTGCAAGAAATGATATTTCTAAAGCCTTAAAAACAAGAATGTTACATATTCTTGGAAAATAATATTTAGTATATAGGTCAAATTCAAATTGAGCAAAAGATTTAATGCAATTTAGTAATCATCTATATAAGATGTGATGATGAATTAAAGTGTTACATTGAAGTGGAGATCGAAAAATTAATCAGTTGGGAGTAATAGAAGCACAAAATGTGAATATAATTATATGTGATAGTTTTACTATAGCATATCGCAAAGAAGGCAAAGATCCTGGAATAATGCCTTAACTATTCCCTATGTGGTCCACATGTACATATAAATTCCAGATGGATTAATAAATTGAAGCAATAAAAAAGTTAAACATTTTAAATGGAAATATGAGATAACAACATTTTTCTGACTTTGTGATGGGAAAGGATTTTTTTTACCAGATTTGTTTTGATTTGTTTCATTTTCTTAATTCTCAAGGACTCTGCATTGAATTTTCAGATTTCTAGTCCATGTGTCCCACAGAAAAGAATTCAGTATGGCCACAAATATGCTAAATAAGTTTTATAGCAGATTTATCATAAGTCAAAACAGTGCATGTTTATCAGAGATCGTACATCCTTAGAAAGGAGGATGGGTTGTCTTAAGTGTGTTTATCACAGGTATACGCTTTCTTTTAAATTCCCAGTTGTTTTCCCCTAGACCTTCCCCTGGGGTGGATTTTGTTTCTGTCCCTTATGTTGATTGACAGTAGAATTATATAACCAAACTTTGCTATACTTGTTCTTTCTCATGAATGCCTAAGCAAAACCCATGATGGGTTGGGGAAGGCAAAAACACAATACTAATTTTATTATCAGAATAGGGTTTTACTCTCTTTATGCATGTGTCTGTTTTCCAGTTTCAACTGGATTTGTTTGAGACAGGAAAATCTGACCACTGTGTCTCTTCTTCTAGATTTATGATTGGTTGGGGCCCTCATGTCTTTGTAGCTAATAAGGAGCTAGTACACCATCCTTGATTCTCCATCATGCTCATGTCTAACTAATACCAAGCGTTGCTATACTTTACACTGTATGTCTACACATACTCAGTGCTCAGGAAAGTCCTGGAACTTGAAAGATATATCTGGCCTTGAGAGGATTTTTCTTAATTGAATAGCAAAAGTTCATCAGAGACTCCTACCCAGTGCTCATATCTAGCAGGTCTTCCTTAATAAAAGTCTTTGTCACTTAGGACATCTCACTCAGTGCTCATGTCTAGTTTGCTCCCTAACAGTTTCACAGGATATGAAATACTAGAGAATAGGGATTAATTTAGATATTAAAAGTGAGCTTTATTTAAACGGGTTGCTAGAAATAGAGCATTTTAAATATGTAAATTTGATTTTCATACTATAGATTCTGCAAATTTTTACTATAGAAAAAGAACACAAATTATTAAAAGAAGACAAAATTACATCAAAATGGATAAAATTTAGAAAAACATGTCTCATGGAAGAAATATACCTGATCAATATGCTTTCAATGTTTAGAATAACTAATAACCAAAAAACAAAAAGTATCAATCTAGAGAGATGGAAAGAGGCTGTTATAACCTTTAATTGATTATAAAAGCCAAATCCAGATTATGCATGCATGTATCAATGTATATTATAAATATAAATATAAGTATATATAATAATATAATTAATACAATAATATGCATGCACATGCATATATGTGAATATATATATATACATATATAACATAAAAATAAAAAATCTCTGGAGTGCACCTTCTTCCTAGGTAGAAGATAATTGAATACAGGAAGAGTATATAGAGAAATGCAAGTTATTGAAAATGAGTATGTTCCTATATGCTCATGTACCAAACATACACACACACATATACATAAATGGGTTATATATATATATATATATACATATATATCATGCAAATTTAAATATATAATTATATTAATTTGGGTTATAAATTGATTATTTTGAAATATTTTAATATATAGAATGAAGAGCATTTAAACTATTTATCTCTCTAACTCAGACGTTTCTTGTATACAGCTAAAAAACGGGTTATATTTTTCAATCCATTTGGCCACAGTAGGCCTTTTGATTAGCAAGTTCAATCCATTAGGGTGGTTGTTGATATGACACTATTTAATGTCATTTTGATAATTATTTTATGGCTGTGTTTGTAGACAGTACTGTTATGCATATTCCCTATGAGGTGCTTTGAAAGCATTTGTGTTGTCTTTGATCTACATTTTCATTTTATTCTTTTTTTTTCCTGTGGATTTTTGTTTTGATGTTATCCTGTCTTACACAAAATTTTCCGTGCTTATATCTGTTTTAACTTGAATGCAGTTTAGTCATGAGCTCATACTAACAGTTTACATTTTTAGTACCTTCTTGCCCACATTTTAATTTTTTGATATTTTTGCTGATATCTCTGGTGTCTCTTTTTATTTTTTAGAAAATCCTTTCTAATTTCTTCTAAGGTTGGCTTAGTAGAAATAAATTCCTTTAACTACTGTTTATCTGGAAAACTCCGGATCTTTTTTTTTTTTTTTTTTCAATTCTAGTTGTTACTCTAACAGGAGAGAATATCCTTGATTGGAAATCATTTTCATTCATCATTTTGCATGTATCATGCTATTTTCTTTTGACCTGAATTTTTTCAGTTGAGAATTCTCCTATCATTTAGGTAGTAACTTTGCATGCAAGTTACTTTTCTCTGTTTTTTAAGATGATCTCTACTTGTGTTTTTTCAAATAAAGTCAGTGTTCTTGGTGTGTCTGCTGTTGAAGTTTCCTTTGTTCTGAACTCGGAACTTGTTGGGTTGGGATGTCTGTTTCCTTCTTCAAGTTAGGGAAATTATTTGATATTATTTCTCACATATGGCCTCTACTCCCTTCTCTGTTCCCCTACTGGGACAAATAAGATGCCAATTTTTTTGTGTGTGTTATAAGTTTCACATGCTGTTTTTGTTTTTGTTTTTTTAAGGAAAGCAGAAGGAAGGTAGGCAGAAAGGAAGGTGGGCAGAAAGGAAGGTGAGCAGGCAGTCAGGGAGAGGAGGAAGAAGAGTTTAGTTTACTTAATTTTTTTTAGTTGTTCACACTTGTTGTCTTCTCCCCCAGGCTTCTGGAGGCTTCTTCCAGTCTACAGTTGACCCCCTCTGTTGTGTCTTTTAGCTCAGCTATTATGTTCTTTATCTCCATTAATTCTGTTTGCAATGGCTTTATATTTTCTTTTATTTTAGTTCTCTTTATGTGCCTTCATTATTCTCTTGATTCAATGATTATCATTAAAACTATTTCTTTATTTAATCAGGTAGTTTACTTAATTCTGTTGTATTCAGATTTACCACAGTGGTTTTGTGTTGCTTCATCATTTTGTGTATGTTTTTCAGTCTTTTCATTCAATTTGCATTTTTATCTATTTCTATGGGGTTAATTATGTGACATAAAGGCCTTGTGTTAGGGTATCATGTTATACAACATGGAGCTGGTTGTTTGCCTGGAATACTGGATTTTATCTAGTTGTGCGATCTCAATATTCTTCACATTTTTGAAGCACTAGAGGTATTCCTGTGCTGAGGCCTGAGAGTCCAGCCTGTGGGATTGGGTTGGAGTAGGGAAACCAGGAATTTCTGCCAGAGTAACAGGCATGAATATCAAGGCAAAAGGAGAGAGGGCCAAGAGTTGTGGGCATAGGTTACACGCAGATCACTGCTCCAACAATGGCCACAGAAGAGAAAGAGCCAGTGACTTTTCTCAACAAAGTACAATCACCTCTTAAAGTCTCTCAGTCCTCCAGAGGGGTGATCATCCCAGTTTGAAACAGCACACAAGCCTTGGGCTCTGGAGGTGAAGCTCCAGGGAGAACAAAGTAGATAGCAAAGACATTTAAAGGAAGTTCCAGGTGGGCAGAAATTGCTATTTCACTGAAGCTGCTCCAAATATTCTTCCTGAGAAACCTGGAGAATGGAATTTTCCTTTCCTGGAGCAATTCAACTATCTGTATCTGTGGGACAGACCTGGCTGTTTTTGGCAGCCTGTGGAAACATAACTGTGAGCAGCTACGTTTTGACACAAGTGCTCTAGTGACAGAGTGGGTGGGTTTCCTCCCTAATACTTCCCTGAAATATCCCTCTTCCAATGTCCACACTAAGTGGAAGCAGTGTCTCTATAAATAAGGAAGCTACAATATTTCTACTCCACTCTGAAGTTTTGTGTTCAATGGCTGAAAATCAGTTCCTAGATGTGGGAGCACCCATGGTGCAGACAATCCTTCAACTCTAAGGGTATGTTTATATCACAGGTCTTTCCCTTTAACCCAGGGGTTTCTGACATGGCAGCACTATGCATAGATAGATCAGCTTCTCCTACCATTTATGAAAGTGTGTGTCCTTTCTCTTTGTTGAGAGCCTGGAAACTATTCTCTTTTGAAGGTCATAGCTGCTAGATGGGTGAAGTTTTGTTGTGTCTTTGGGAAGGAGGCTAATTCAAGATTATTTTAAAAGCATTTTTATCTTATTTTTATCTAGTCATTCACACTGGTTGCTTCCCCAAGAACCTGGACTTGAACTCAGGGGTATGTAGCGATGCTTCTTTGGAGACAATTGACCTAACTCTACCTGGGTGCACCACTTCAAAGTCTTAACAGCACACCATTTGGAATTGAATCTCTCATTTTTTAAAAAAGACATTATTTTTTAATATTTATTGTAATGTGACAATTTATTCTGGCAGCACAGATTCCTGAATCTAAGCTTACTCCAGTCCTATTGCTTAATTATAATTAAAGCAAGTCTTGAAATATTATTCTTAAATAGCATTCAAGATGAATGTTAAATTTACTTAAATATAAAATATTTGTTCTAGTTTTCTATCTACTGATGTGTGTATATATGACATATGCCTACATATTGTTTTATATTTCAACTATATTTCAGCATGGTAGGGATAAAATAAAGGGAAGAATCTGCCAAATATACAGAAGTAAAGAACTTAGACCTACATTTAAGGTTATTTCAGGAACCCAAATATTAGCTATGCTCTTTTGACTCTCTTATATCCTTTGTGATCTGAGACAATTTTGCTTGGACAGCTCAAATTCAATTTTCCTGAGAACTTACAAAAAGAGAAATCCTGATTTTACAATTTCTATCCTTATTTCAAATATTTTCTCATTATATTTTTTTCTTCTGATTTGTAATGCCCAAGATATGGAAAACATACCCTTTCATTTGATTCTTTCCAAGTGCTCCTGTAAGACACATGAGTATATCTTATGCTTCACTCATTATCTGGGTTTTACTTATGTTCTAAATCCTGTGTGTATATATGTATACGTATAGTTATATATTATATAAGTGTATTTATATATTATATATAATATTGCATTATATATAATATATATATAGCATTTATCTCTAGTCTTGAAACTTCATTGCTCAAGTTTTCACTAGATCAGATCACATTTTCTATCTTCTAGCCATAATTTTGTGTCCCTACTTGCTTAAGACTTTATTCTCCTTAAGACTCAATGAGGTTCAATTTTTTTAATATTATTTTATTATTATGCAAAACAAATTAATCTCATTTCTACTCAAATCTCACATTCTATCTTTGTACTATGAAACCTGAAATTAATTTGCATAGCTATGCAAAAAAATACACAAAATAAGCTCATACTACAGACTTTCACACTATAAAAGAAGCAATTTACAGTGACTGACATGACTTTAAAATTTCAGTTATCCTTTCTTCTTTTCTAGTCTCAAGTAGAAAATCACTACAAACATTTAGCAATCCATTCAATCTATGTGTTATCCTATGAAAAGCAGAACTAGCTATAGTGCAGTCTGGCTTTAATTTATTTACACACACACACACACACACACACACACACACACACACATCCTTGCAGTTAAACCAAGGACAGACATTCTGTATTTGGTTTCATGAAACAGATTTTAATGGAGTGCAAATGGAAGGATTCAATGTAATCCAGTGATAAAGAAAATTAACAATGCACAGACCATTTGAAATGACATCACTGACTTTTCTTTCCTGAACTTAAAATTCCTCATCTGACATATGTAATATATGTGTCTTACATAATAAGTATTCTGAAGAGTACTTGTAATATACCAAGAATTCACTGCAATGTAAAATTAATGAATTGGAAGACTATTCCCAGCATTAAGAGCAAAAAGAAGAAAACTGTTGGGTGAGGACAGGGCTTCATGCACTAGGAACATGCATACAGTTGAGATGGTTGCATTATGATGTGACACCACTGAAAAGCATATGCACAGTCACAGTAAATACAACCTAGTGTTATAGCAAACAACATTTTCATAATCTTAATGGTAGGTACAGCATGTCTAGATATTGATTGCAAAATTTTAAAGTAAAAAAAAATTACCTAATTCACACACATATCATTTTAATGATGGAGTAATAGTTTTAAGAGGTGAAATAACTCTTAAATAACCAAATAATAGACGTATTCAGGATTAAAAAACAAATGTACTGGACTACATTGATCTACCCAACATGTATGTCAGGGTTTCCTCTCCCTCAGTATACTTTTAGGATTTATACGTAAATTGTTTTACCCATTTTTATTAGGAAGCAAGAGTAAGGAAAGAAAGGAGAGGAAGAAGTACTTGGAAGGAAGAAAGGAGGGAAGGAGTGAGGAAGGAAGGGAGGGAGGGAAGAGGAAGTGAGGAAGGGAGGAAGGAAGGAGCATATTTATATATTTTAGTTTTTCACCCCATCCCTGGTTCAGAATCCATTTCCTCAGATTTCAGCTGGTCTGCATTTCTAGTTACCTGAGACACAAAGGCACATCTTTCTTCCCTATTTTTAATTGTTTCTTAGTTAATTTGGAGTATATCAATTATATTTTCAACAAATGACGTGAAGAAAACACACTCAATTGAACCTCACATTTTGCAAAACTTAAAATATCTCTCACATTAACCCTAATTTAATTAAATAGAAATTATTGAATGCAAAACTTTCCTCTTTTATTGTCGCTAATTGTTATTTTGTTTAAATGAATATTTCAGAGGAGAATGTCATTTATTACTTGAGTGCTTCATATACTGAATAATTTTAGGGTTTAAAAAATGTACTCACATAATTCAACTCTATGAAAGTATGAGAATCGGAGACTTAGTCATTTTATGGCTGGATTAGAAATAGTTCTTTTATTTCATTAATGTATTAATATTTTGATATTTTCAATTCATATTTTATAATTAAAATATTGTAGTAACCAAATTCTTTGTAATAATTTTGTTAAGAAAAAATTTTTATGTTTTCATTTTATATTAATGTTTTGTTTTGCAATGTTAGTTCTATAACTAACTTTCATTTTGGATTTTGCTTATTTTTTCCCTTGTTGAAACTTGGCCTTTGTATTTGATGGTTCCTTTCAGGCTCATGTGAACTCTTCTATAATTATTGGTGGCCAGGTCATACAAGTAGCATATATTTAATCAATAATGACAGAATAATATATGCAATATTTACTGGAAAGCTCAGTAAGACATTTTTAAGGAAATTTTGCTCTTCAATTACTATAATAGTGGATGTGATGATTTTGAATTAATAATGTTAATTATTTGAATGTTTGACTCATGCTCAGATGACTAACAAAGCTTCCTGACTTTGATGAATGAAACAGTGGAAGCATTCCGTATTTTAGATTAATACTATTTATTGGTTATTCAACAATTAAATTAGGTATACATCCATTCTATCTGTATTATTATAAATTATATTTTATAATGAATTACATTTTTTATGCTTCTATAAATTTCGCGAAGAATGCCTTTGGTATTTTTATGGGAAACATTAAATATTTTGTTTTAAGTACAATGACCTTTTTAGCAATGTTAATTCTTCCAATCCCTGAACACCAAATATCTGTCCATTTCTTTGAATCTTCTACTTTTTTAAAATAGTATCTTATAGTTTGCCATCCTAGCTTTTGTTATGTTAAGGTACTTTCTGTCTATACCCGTTTCTTGGAGGGTGTCTAACATAAATGTATTAATATCATCAATGAATTTTTCCCTCTAATGAGATGATCATTATTTTTGCTCTTCTTTTTATGATGTAGCAAATCACATTTATTGATTTAATGTAACTAATCATCGGCATATGCCTAGTATAAGTCCCACTTGATCATGATAGTGATTCTTTTAATGAGTTTTTTAATTTGTTTGCTTAAATGATTTGAGGAATTTTAAATTAATTTTCATCAGAAATATTGGTCTGTAATTTTCTTTTTTTGATGATGTCCTTTTCTTTTGGGAACTGGAGTTATGTTGTTACCATGAAAAGTGTTTGGAAGTTAGCCATCTTCAGTTTTATGGAAAAGTTTGAGAAGGATTTATATAGATTTTTGTAAGTGTGGTAAAATTCAATAGTGAAACTATTTGGTCCAGGGCTTTTGCTTCTGGAAGATTTTTGATTATTGGTTCTATTTCTGTGTGTATGGTTAGTTTGTTCAATTTCTATATTTTTCTGATTTAGTCTTGAAATGCTTTGTGTTACAGATAATCTGCCCAGTTCTTTTAGGTTATCAATTTTTGCCTTATGAGTAGTCATGTACTCTCATAATTCTTTTTAAATCTGCAGTATTTATTGTAATTTCTCCTCTTTTATTTATGTTATTTGTGTTTTCTCTCTCCTTTCTTTGTGAGTCTTTTTTTTTTTTGTCTATTGTTTTTATCCTAGCAAAGAATCAGCTCTTGATTTCATTGATTTTTAATATTAATTTTCAACTATTTTATTACTGTCGTAAGTTTTTTTTATTATTTGCTTTCTACTGCTTTTAGTTTCGTTTTTCTTTTTTTTCTAGTTCTCTTAGGTGTAGGTTTAGGTGGTTAACTTGTGATTCTTTTTGTTTCTTGAGGTAGATTTTTATTGCTATAAATTTCCCTCTTATTACTGCTTTTGCCGCATCCCATATGTTCTGATAATTTATATTTGTATTTTTATTTGACTCAAGGTATATTTTAATTTTATTTTGATTTTTTCATTGTCTCAGCAGCCATTTAAAACATGATGTTTATTATCCAATCCTTTATGCTTTCCCATTATCTTTTTTTTGTTACATTTCTGGTTTTATGATACTATGATGCAAAACAAGCTAGGTATGATTTCAATCTTAGTAAATTTGCAATATTTTGTGTTCCTAGATATAGTCTATCTTATGAATATTCCATGAGCAATTAAAAAGAATGTGTAGTCCATTGTTTTGGGTTGTAATACTTTATAGGTATCTGCTAAGTTCCTCTATCTAATTTGTCTTTTAAGGCCATTATTTTCTTGTTCATTTTCTGTCTGGTTGATTTATGCATATCTATGACTTGGTGTTAAATTCCCCTTCTAAATTATTTTGCTGTTATTGTCTCCCTTTAGTCTATTAATATTTTCTTATATATATATATATATATATATATATATGTGGATGCTTTCAAGTGAGGAAATTCTTGTCATACCAAGTCATTCAACGTTTTATTTTAGGGAAAGCCTTTATCTTCCCCTTATATCTGGAAGAGATTTACAAATCATAGTATTATTTGCTGGTAATTTTAATCTTGGGGCATTCTTAATGTGTTGTTCCCCTGTTTCCTGTCCTTGGAGTTTCTGCTGAGAAGTCTGATGATAGTCCGATGGGGCATATTTACATTAATAACTTTCTTTGTCTTGGATATTTGATATTTCCAAAATTATATCTGGGTGTATGTCTACTAGCATTTAGATGGCATGTAGTTCTATTGGTTTCATTGATTGGTGTATTCAGTTCCATTCCCAGATACTGGAACTTTTAAACTGTTATATTTGAATATGTTCTCTGTTCCATTCTCTCTCTCTCTTCACATTTGAGAAAACTTTGTTCTTATGTTGCATTTCCTTATGGAGTCAGATATCTCTCAAAATGATTCTAGAATTTTTTAAAAATCTAATTTCTCTTTTTTCTATATGGTTCATTTCTATATTTCTATCCTTCAAGACACCAATTCACTCCTCCATTTAATTAATTATGTATCCACAGCTTTCTATAGTACCTTGGTGTTAATTTCATTCTCCTCTTCCTGTATATCTACGAGTTTCTTATTTAATACCTCCCTTTTATGCTCCTATCCACTAATTGGGTTTTTGAGCCTATTAAATTGCTTTTCTGACTTTTCTTATATTTATTTGACCTGGGATTTTTGTTTTGCTTTGTTTTTCTGATTTCTCTTGTATTTCTTTGGTTTGCTTTGCTGAGTACTTGTATAATTATTTTAATTGCTTTGCTCTGTTTTGTTTTTATCTGTTTGATTGCTACTTGAAATTATTTAATCTTCTAAGAAGATGTAACACTTCATGTCTTCAAATTTGTTTTCTGGTGAGTTGTCATTTTCTCTTTTTGATGTTATAATACCTTAAGGTTTCAGAGTATCTTGTGTTCTCGAGTCTTAGAACATAGATGCTTATCTTTTATTTTACCAGTAGGTGGCATTCTTGTGTTATTATATAATTATGACCCTGGCAGACTTCTTAACAAGGCTTATTGAGTCAGGCAGGTGAAAGATGGCTGCTGAGTGAGGGAGGGGACATACATATAAGGGTCTGTAGTTGTGGGCTACAGGGTGAGTCAACTCTTCTCTCTAGAATCCCAGGCCTGGTTCTCAGCAGTCCATTGTTGTACTCCTGGTGTTCTTGAATATTTATGGGCATATTCTAATGGGTGGGGATGAGGACATGAAGTCCACTCCTTTGTGCTTTTTTTTGGTTAGGTTTATGACCAATTGTGGGGATTCTGATGCTGATTTCAACCTTTCCTCTTCGGACTTTACTCAAGCCAAGCATATGTGCCACCACACAATTTTTTGTTTTCCCCTCCCTGAAACCAGAGACTGGGTCTCTTCATCCTGCCTGTTGCTGATGCAGCTGGAGAAGCCATTGTTTTCAGTCAAGCTCTCCATTCCTTTTCAGTCACACAAAAGTGTTTATTTCTTCAGGTTATGTCTTGAGTGTAGTACCTACCGTTATCCAAGTTGTGCAGTATCTCACTGCTCTGTTGTGAGACTTCCTACAGACCCCAGGGAAAGAAACTGATTTATATTAAGGAGAAACTGGGGAAAGTCCTTGGGCATTATTTTTAGCTCATAATCCCTGAATTTCTTTTATTATTAATCTCCTTTATTTTATTAAGACTATTAAGAAGAGTAATTAAAGATAAATATATAAGCTATATATTTAAAAGAAACTATTCTCACTTTCTCAAATGAAGATTTATTGTTCAATTATACAATCAACAAAGGAAAATTATAAAATAAAGATTTTAACATAGTGAAAAAATAGAAATAATTGTTACTGCATTTTAAAAATATGATTTTAGGTTTATTTCTTGATTTGATCCAACTATATAAAATTTCATGAAGTCAGCCTCAAACAAAAATATATGTACAATATTATCTATAATATCATCATTTTGATATTGTTATATATGTAAACATGTTATGTTAATATTCATAATAATTTCATGTACTATACTATATTATTCTTTATATTACATGAATATATTCTTTATATTACCATAATGTTTTGATACATAGCACATGCTATACGTAACATGTATTCTTTTAAGCTCTTAATTATTAATGTATTCTGAGTATTAAATTAATTCAATTTACATATATACAATTAACTAATATGATCTTTTTATAGAAGACCAAAATATTTATAAAAGATTGCTTCAGCAACAGGTTTGTAACTACAAATGTTACTTATTATCTAAAACAATTCTTAAATGCATTTATAATTTTATGATTATACACTTGTTTTGAATGTTAATTAAAAGGGGCTATGAGAGAAAAAAATAAAAATCTAAAAATTTACTCAGTGTTATACTGATTCCTCATCTTGTCAAATAATGTCTCTGACACCCATTATCTCTTCAGTCTTACAGAGCTGTGAGTCAGAAATCAGGGTTTGAGAAGCTATAGAAGCTTGAAATACATAGGGAGTAAATCTCCCTATGTGTCTGAAGACTGAAAGCTAGATTTTTGCATTTAGATTTCTCTAAACCCTTTGTTGATTTGTAAATATTCATGCAAAAACTGAGAACTGAAGGAAAATAATAGAGATCAATAATAAAAACCTAAATATTATGCATAAAGTTCAGCAGGTACTCATTGCTGGAGAGACAGAAGTTGATGTTTGAAATCAGCTATCATAGACTTTTAAAACAGGCCTTTTATTAAAACCCATAAAGATATATGTTATAGGAGTACATAGCAATTTGCAGATGGTATGAATATCAACACTTGGACAAAGGTCACCATCAAAATAGAACTACTCTAATTCTTCTAAATTAAGATATCCAGAAATTAAAATAATAGTCTAACAATATGCAAGTACTCTATTCCTCAGAAGGAGAGAACAAAAAATAGTCAGTACAACTTTTCATGTTCGTTGTTGCATAGCAATAAATAATGGAGAAATGATACATCAAGATGAAAAAAATCTGAAAAGGCTCACAGGTGACCTAAAATTATAATAGTAGGTACATAGTACTTAAAAGAATTGCTATGAAATAAGAAATTAATGTAGATCAAAAAATAATGTACTTAGCACCCAGATCTTAGTTTCTGATACTATATTCCAATAAAATAAACAGGAACTCTTGCAGAAGCAATTACTTCAACAATTGGAACTTAAATATACAAGATCAGCCTTGATTATCTTGTGCCAGAAGTAAGGAAGAGCTAAAAAGTCAAAATCAAAACAAAAACACATGCACACATAAACATATAAGGAATTATCAGGTCAAATTGACAAAGAGATCAACTGAAAGAACAGAACCCCTGATGACCAAAGGTTGAGAAATTTGAACAACAAAATGAACAAGGTAGTGTGTGTTTATGATCACAATATAAAATATGAGTACATACTGATATAAGTAAACATTTATATTAATCTTTGAATTAGGGGTAAAAAGAGACAAATCCCCTAAATAAAAAAAAGCCAGTGTAAAACACATATTAAGTATTTTCTCCTCATATTTCATATTTGTTTTTGTGTAGAATCTTTTAATTACTTATTAATGAAAAGAGTCAAAATGCTGGTATACTGCTTTTTTTTCAGTCAAATCTATTCTGAGGCAGATTTTTTTTCTTTGCAATTATATTGATAGGCAAATTTCCCAAGAAATGAATGCCGCACTGTGCATGCTACAATGGCTTCAAATTTTTATTATAGAAAATGTTTTATTATGAGCAAACAAATATAATCCTTACATATTTGAAACTACACCCATATTGTTTCTGTCCCATTTCTCTACTCCACTTTGCAGTCAAAACCCTAAACTTGTCAGTCTTCAAATCTTGAAGTTTAAATTCACTCCTTTTCATTTTCTTTGGAATCCAGACCCAGACCTAGGGTCTTGTCTGTCCAAATGTCATTAAAATACTTGTAGGAAAGTTCTTCTCAATTGGTTTCCATTCTTTCTTAGTCACTCTCCTTTGGTGATGTCTCAGTTCTTTAAATTCTTATTGATGAAGTAGTGAATGACCTAGAACTCCTATCAGTTTTCTTCAGAATTACACAGTCGATGCATTGACAGCTCAAAAATAAACTATTCCCTAGTGATTCACAAATAACAAGGTACCGCAAATTCGATGTGTCTAAACAACAGTAATTTATTCTCATTGTTCTTGAGGCAAGAGAGCTGAAATCAAGGTGTTGGCAATATTGATTTAGAGACTAGAAAGCAAATCCATTCCATTCATTTCTCTTAATTTCTGTTGGTTTCCAGTGATCATTGTTGTTCTTTCTTTTTTTGATGAATCATTCTAATCTCTTAACTCCTTAATATTGTCTGGTTGTCTATGTGTCTCTGTATACTTTTCTGTCTTTTATAACACATTGTCATTCATTCTAATCTAGTATTATCTCATTCCAGTCTTAGTGATCTTCAAAATCCTATTTCCAAATAAGATCGCATTTTGAGATTCCAGGTGGACATGAATTTGAGGGGAACACTATTCAACCCATGCAAACTTGTTTTACCCATTTCATTAAATGATAATTTTATACTTTCTGTTTCAAGTGACAAAATCTTTTTGGTGATTATTCACTCTTCTCTTTCATTTTTAATAAATGTGTTTTATATATATATATATATATATATACTCACACAATCACATATATATGAGATTATGGGTGTGTTGGTATATATGTATGTATGTGTATATGAAAAATATATATATATGATCATGGGAGTGTGTATGTAATAAACACACACACACAATTCATGTGATCACTGTAGTTTTTCTCTTAAATACCACTGCTTATCTTTACCATCATCACTTAGTACACTGGTACAAGTCACTATCTTTTCAAACCTGAACTGTTTCAACAGCCTTATGACTAAGCAACTTGACCAGCTTGTTCCTATACTCTGCTGAACATATTAAAAGTAAGACTAAATCTTTAAATTGACCTGAAGAGTCATTACTTTTACCACCCAAATATTTCTTACCTCCTTTCTTTGCTCATTTTGATGCAATAACAGCATTATCCACACAGTTCCTTGAATGCAGCTAGCACTTTTTCTTCTCTGCTATTTTGCACTTCCTATATTTGGAAAATCTGTCCATTTGTTCTACACTGTTCAATTTTTATACGTTTTTAATGTAACTATGGAAATAGCACCTTCTTCAAGAGACCATTCCTAACCATTGAAGGTTAATAATATTCTTTCTTTAGCTACAAATTTATTTTTTCCGTTTCTTCAAAGCTCTTAATAACCACCTGAACTTAAATATTTATTTCTCACGTGTTTTATGCATTTACTTTCTTACCTAAAAAAAAAAATAAGTAACATGAGGTTAAGAACTTTGTTTTATTATTTAAATACTCATCTATCACATGGCAGGTAGTAAAATAATATTTGTTTGATCAATAAATGGGTTAATTAATCCGTATTAAGTTATGCTTTTGCAACAATATGGACTCATACTCCAATTACAAATCACCTAGTCCTGTTAGCAATCAAAGAAAATTCTTACTAGAAGGAGACTTTTATCGTGCTCACTTCTCAAACAGTGCATAAATCCTGAAGTAAACATTAACTTAAAAATGTTCTTAATGTGCAGAGATGAAAAGGGATAATTTTCATCTAGGGCAATAGTTTACCACATTTAGTAAAATTAAAAAGAAAAAAATTGTTGCTTATTAATTTAAGCTAGAATATTTAGTATTCTCTTAGATATAATTTTGTCATTATAATACAGAGTTTAAAAATTATATTTTGTTGCCAGTCTAGGTTATAACAATCTAATAAAATGCAATAAGAAAAAAGTTGTCTTATGTTCCATTTACAGAGCAAACGCCAAGGTGTTTGACATGATGTCAAAGGCTGTTTAAATATATAATCCATCCCATCTGTTCTTTCCTTCATATAGCCAGCTGTAGAGGTTTAAAAGTGAAAAAAAAAAAAAAAGAACTTGGCAATTTCTTATTCTGTTTTTATCTGCTTACTTGTCATGAAATTCCTCCCTGTACATTAAAATATCCTCGAAGTTACCACTTACTTTTCTTTTCTTTTGAAGTTTCATAATTAAGAAATTAGTATGTATATATATGCAAGCTACCACATTTTATCTGAACAGCATGTTATATGAAATGTCCAGTGGTGCACGCTGACACAGTTTATTAGAGGGCAGAACACTTTAAACGTGAAGATGCCATTCATCCAAATTTCAAACCGCTTAGAAGTTTAGTTCCAGGGGAGAACAGATACACAGATACAGGAGATTTGTGCCAGAACTATTTCCCAATTGCAATATCAAAGAGAAATGAAGAATAATTTTCTTAATTGGAAATATGTGGGGAATATAATTTAGAGAGGATTTAATTAATAGATTTGGAGTAAAGCCAGAAATGCAGGGTTAATACTATTGCTCTTTCAAAGAGTGCCATGGGATCTGAATGCTTGCAAATGGTCAGGTGGACTGGCATATTTTATTCTGGGTTAGTACTAAAGTAGTCTAAAAATTTTATTTTAGGTAATTGTTTTATTCAGTGTTTCATTTTTCATGTGTGAGTTTCATTTCTTCTTCCTCTTCCTCTTTATTCTTCTTCCTTTTCCTCTTCCTCCTCCTTCTCCTCTTCTTTTCAAACTTTATACTCAGCATTACATAATAATTTTGAAGAATTTTCTATCTTAAAAATCTTTAGTGATTTGTGAGGCAATTTCAAAGTATGAATTTTCTACCAACAATTGCAAACTCAAGGGAGTGAAATAGCTTACTTGATATGATGTTTTTAGATAAGCTAACTCATTTGTTTAATTTAATGTTATGTTTAATTTAATTTAATAACTTGATTACAATATAATTATAACAGAATATAGCTAATGCCAACTTCCCATATTACATAGCAATATAATTAATTTATATTTAAAATAAATCTCTTAAAGGATATGAACATATATAAAAACTACGATAATCTCTGACATAATATTCCACAGTGTATTTTATTTTGTCTTTTGTAAGAAAAGCTACTTGAGTTATTCTAGAAATCTGATGATCATCTGAGAAATACTGTGGCAAATTCCTACCTCAAAAAAATTAGTATCATTAAAAGCAAAGTCTGGTTCCAGATGTAATTTCCTATAAAAGATAACAATATCCAGAGTACAAAGGATATAATTAAATAAGAAAGTGATTATATATTATAATTAAATATTGAATGAATGTATGAATGCAATTTACATCTGAAAAAATTATAAACTCTTTGAATTCATTAAAATTATTTGATAATTACTTCAGTTACTTTGATTTATTTACCAATTATTAGAACATAAAAATGACATAGATTCATGTTTTATTCTCCTCTATCTACCATAATAAAATGTCACAGTTTGAGTGGTTTAAATAACAGACATTTATTTTCTCCATTTCTAAGTCTAGAAGTCCAAGATCAAAGTATTCACATCAATGATTTCTGGTGAGACCTCTCTTCCTGGCTTGTAAATTGTTGCCTTCTTGCTGTGTCCTCATAGTCTTCCCTTATACCTGTGGGTAGAAAAAAAGAAAGAGAACTGGTGTCTCTCATCAGTCTTATCAGATAAAAGCCTTACTCTTATGACATCATTTAATTTTATTTGCCTTCCTAAAGGCCCCTTCTCCAACAGTCACATTGGGGTTTAAGATGTCAACATATTAATTTTAGGAGGATACAATTAAGTCCACAGCAAATTGTACAATTTACTTTATATCTGCCTGCATTGTTTCTGTACAATAAAAATATAGAGTTGGATATTATTTTAGAGGAAGAATATAACATATTTGGGAATATAATCCAAAGTTTTATAGAAACTTCAGAATGAGAAATGTTATTTGCTTATTTTTATTTACATTATTTTTGTCTCCTTTGCATTTTGTTCTTGCTCACACATATATGCACATACACAAGCACAGATATCTCCTAACTTCCCAAATATACTTCAAAACACTTAGTTAACTAAAAGTGTAAAAAGAGAATTAATTAAAATGTGACATGTCATAAAAGTGAAAAATATTGATCCTGTCACTAAAACCATTCTTATTTTTTCTATTTCTATTTATAATTTTTCTTATGCCTGTCACAAACTTCATCTCTTAATTTTCATAAATATTATCAATTAAAAACTAAATCATAATATGTTTTCAAATACTTAGATCAAACTTCCAATATATTTTGTCACCATAGTTAACGACTATTATACATTGTTTTGTACCCATAAATTCACTTGATTGCTGTTCTCAGTGCAGTAAATAATATTCCCTTGCATAATATCCCACAGCAAAAGAATTTATTGAAAATATATTGTCCTATTGCATAAAGATGTATGAAGACTATAAAAAATAGACAGTTTAGAGACAATATCTGCAGTTGATGATTGTACCCACACACAAGGGGAAATATTTCCCATTTTATTCTGAATAGACAAAGATAGATTTTTTTCATGTTGTTCCATTCAATTCTTATTAATCCATGTTGATAAGCAGATATTTAATATATATATTTATATAATTAGAAAACAGTTCATGCTCTCCCTCACTTTTTCTAATTTACACATCCTGCTTCCAACTTGCAGAATGACTAATAAATTATTTTGGTTTAAAATAAGAAAATTAAGCATTGATTATAATAGTACTAAAAAAAATCTCAGAAAGATAAAGGAAAATAAATCAACACATTGGCTGAACATATGCTATCAAAGAGGAGGTCTCCTTTTTTTTAAAAAAAAGGGACTACTTTTATCATGGTTCATTTTAGGGTTATTTATACACAATATGAGCTTTTAGCCTCATCTCAAAGTATAGTAGAGATGGTTGCTTTTCATTTTTCTTATCATTATAGCTTTCAAAAACATTAGCATTATATTGTCGGGGTATTATATTTTGGAGGTTTCTGCAGTATTTGGATAAAATCAGAAAATGTCACTATCTCCTCTTACTATAAGGATATCTTTGTGTATATATATATGAATATGTCAATATATAAATATAAATAATATATAAGTGCATATATAAATATATAAAAATAAATAAATGTGCATGTATATTTCAATCAATTATTTTAAATTTCACATACATAGTCATTCTTTAAAGTGATGTCCTAATATTGAAATAGAAACTCATATTTATTTTTCTATCATTAATTTAATTAGATACCAAATAAATGTTGTTTTAGTTTATTAATGTATATTAATATATATTAATTATAACCTGCAACTAAACTTGCTGACCATGATGGAATAATGTTCACAACTTTAACTTGCATCATATACAGTTTGGAAGCTATATAAAGCAATTGTTAGCCAACTTTGGGCAGACTACCAGATCATGATGTAATCCCTGAGAAATGAAAACAGAGGAACCAAGTCTCAAAGGCCCAGACTTTTTACCTGAAGGCAATTTCAGAAGAAAAAGGACAAGGAAGAAGTATTCAGTACAAGTCTGGCAGTCTCATTGAGTTAAAAGAGAGAATTGATTTTCAGATAATTTGAGGAAACTAGTTGAGGACAAAGTTCTAGCAAATAAGATTCACAAAAAGTATCAGGGATGTGCAGAGAATATTTGCTATTTTTGGGTAGTATGTGCACAAAGTAAAACTTGATACCTCCCTGCTCCTCCCTACACACGCAGTGGGAAATTGTAAGCTGAACCATTCCCAGTTCTCACAGAGGTTCTGAAAGATTTTCAAGTTCTGATGAGCAAGAATGGAGAGTCCTTGGACATCAAAAGTAACATTCAATAAAGACTTTCAAGAAGATATATTTCAGTGTTGGATATAATATCCCAGGCAGAGCATATATCTTAATCCCAGGTTAACAAACTTTAAAAACTGATCTCAAAGGAATCAAGAGATCTGTAAATAATTCAGTTGCCTTATAATAAAAATTCCCTAATTCCTTCTACAATAAAAAAGCATATTTACAAAATTTGATATCAAATAATAGTTTTTAGTTATGTAAAATACAGAGATATGTATGTAGAAATTCCGAAGCAAACTACAAACAAAACTACCAATCGGAAGAAACTATATTTCTACCTTTAGAGACAGGTCTCATACTTGGGTCCATAGGCTTTACATTCGTGGTCTGTAACTTAGCTGCCTGAGCTGCCTGGGCTTCCAGGGTGTGCCTAATCAGAGAGCTAATTAGGAAGTAGATTGAATGCAAATTTTGAATTCCTTTTATGTATCAGTGATAAATAACAAGGAATAAAGACTTTAAAGATTTTAATTTACACAACGGGTCATGACTGGAGTTCTTGGCTTAGTTGGAGAAAGAATCAGCAATCTCCAATACGTGGCACACAAGATAGATTTATTTGCAACTAAGAATAAAGCAAAGAAAGCAAAGTCATTCTTTAGAGAATGGGCAGCTGACAGAAACGTACCCTGATAAGGAAAGCACATAGGAGAAGGGAGATGAGGGGACCCATGCGTGGAAGACAACCAAGGGGACAGAGTCTGGGGCTGCTTTAAGTTTTTAAACCATTGTTCAGTCACTTAAGGACCCTGGAAGGGAAGGGGCTTCCTGTGAAATCAAAGAGTGTTGGTGGTCTCAGGAACTGCACTTTTTTTTAAAGACTGTTTTTCCCCAAATAACTGGGACAGATCTGAACATAAATTTATTCAGTATATGCATCCTTTCCCCCCTTTGCCTGGACTGGCAGAGCAGAGCTTTAAAACTGCAAAGGGACTCTAAGAGAGATGTGGTCAAGACTTAGTAATGGAGTTGTGATTGATAAGATTCCCAGTATGTGCTGTAGACATCTGTAGATTTCCTTAGGTTGAAGGCCAGGAGACCCCTGGTCTATTGCTAGTTTTGCATTTCCTGCAGTAGAACATCTAGGAGAGGTAAGTAAGATGACTTAATAGAGACCCTATTAATAAAGTGATTAATAATTCTCTAAAGCCATGGTCCTAATAAAGAGAAAGGAGTCTTGCTTCTGAGCCCTTTTCATCTCCATAAATGACATCAAAATCAAATACAATCTCAAAACATGGGTATAAAGTTGAAACTTGAAAGCTATAGAATATTACTGAGAGAAATTAATGGACATAAATACATGTCTCCAAAACTTGATGCTATAAGGTGAAAATTCTTCTCAAGTTTAAGCCCAGTGTCCAGGAATCTCAGTAAAAATCACAACAATGTTTGATACTGAGAATAACAAATCACTAGTAAACGTTATCTATACAAGAAATATTAAATAGGAAAGCAATTTGAATTTGATTAATTTTGCAATATAGTAATTAATACAGCTTGGTGTTGAATTAAAGATAGAAATAAAGATTGATTGAATAAAGTCTTAAATAGACTCATAATTTAAATTGATATTTTTACAAAAGAATCTGGGCAATTTAAGAATTAACAAATAGCGCTAAAACACACAGTCAGCAAAAACTCAAAACAGAACAGAAGATGCTAGCTAAAACTTTTAAGTTTCCACAAGTAAATATAGTAACAATCTTCGTAACCATGTGGTAAGCAAAATAACAAAAGAAAAGAAAAAGAGCCACAATCATAAAAGAAGAAAACAAAAATTGTTGTTCATTAGTATGAATGCATTCCGCTTTGGAAAACAAAAAGTCAAAAAATGACAAGGAAATCTATAAAATTGGTGAAAACATCCATAATATATGTATGTGATGAATTCCTAGTATTTAATATACATAAAATTCTTGTAACTCAATAATAGAATGGTAAACAACCCCCAAGTGTACAAAATATTTGAATAAACACTTCATGAACCAAGCTACACAGATGGCTATGAATGCTATGAATGCATGAAAACATGTTCAGGAATAATCGTCAAGCAACTGTTAACTAAAATCACAGAGAAGTAACCACTATCACCCTCTTCAATGGTGGGTATCACAAATACTGACTGTACCAAGTGTTGACAAAGATTTGGAACAGAAGGAATGTGCCAATGGAAATTCATAGAGTTAAAATCATTTTGGAAAAGCAGTAAGGTACATTTTTACAAAGTTTGACATGCCTTTATAAATTACTGAGCAATTTTACTCCTAAATATATGAATCCCGAAGATATAATAACTGAATGTGAAGAAGTCTATAAGGAATAAAATGTCAAAATACAAGAGTGCATAACATATTACATTTATTTTTTCACTTTAGGAAAAACAAATCTAATCTACACTGACAAAATCAGATCAGTTGTTGCTTAGATACATGCGTGTGTACAGGGGAAATTATGGGAAAAGGTCACAAGAGAACTATTCATTGTTATGAAAGCACTTTGCATTAGTGTTTTTTAATTGAAGCAATCTTATTTTATAACATTATATAATTATATATATATAGATAGATATGTATGTGTGTGTATATGTATAGATAGATATATCATTTCCACTAATTTCCATCCTATAGAGTCCTTTATCTGATTTACTCACTACTTTCCCCTTTCCCTGCTGGTGATTGCTAGTTTGTTCTTAAAGTCTAAGATTTCTTTTTTTGTTTTATTTATTCATGTTCTCTGTTTCCTTATCTACCATATATGAGTGAAGTCATATGAAATTTGTCTTCATCTAATTTCATCTGGGTTAACATCTAAGACGATCCATATTATTGAAAATGGCAAGATTTCATTTTTTGGAGTGAAAATTAATTAGATTTGATTAAATATTTCTATTTTACTAATTCATCGATTTTTCTATTTTACTAAAATTTATATTATATAATGCTCATTTCATAGCTTTGAATTGTTTGTTTTATATTTTTAATTGTTTTATTTTTTTGTTTGCATTGCTATAAACTTTTTTTTAAGGTGCAGGGTGAAAAGGCAGAAATTCAGAGAGAGGAGGAAAAAGTATTTATTAAAAAAAAAAAAAAAGGTTGTTCACATTGTTTCGCTCAAACCCTGTCGTAAACCCGGGTCCTTGGTATATCCATGGACTACACTCTTTCAGAGGAGGTTGACCTACCGACTCAACCACTATTACACCAGGGTACACCCACTGTGTACTCTTGTATACTCTTGCATATTGAATTCCCACCTCAGTCTTTGCATTCCATACCATATCCACAACCACAGTTCTAGTGCCTTTTACCACCACCTTGTTGATCCATATATATATTTATAAATTTATATATATTTATTTATAAATATACTTATATGTATATTTTATAAAATAGTTCCACTGTGTGTGTGTGTGTGTGTGTGTGTGTGTATATATACTATTATTTATCTATTCATCCATTTCTGGGCACTTTATTTCCAGCTCCTGTCTGTTTTAAATAATGTTGAGATAAGCATGAGAAGTACATATATCTCTTTTTATTAGTATTTCAGATTCCTTGGATAGAGGCATAACAATGGGATAGTTGGATCATATGGTATTTCTTCATTTTTGGAGAAACCTCAGTATTGTTTTCCATTTTGGATACATCACTTTGCATTTCTATCAAGGTTCCTTTTGCCTGCATCCTAACACTTGCTATTTCTAGTCTTTTGTGTAACAGTCACTCTCTCAGATGTGAGGGCTTATCTCATTGTGGTTTTGATATGTGTTTTCCCTGAATATAAGAAGTGTTAAACACCTTTTCATGTGCCTATTGGTCATCTTTTGTCTTCTTTGGAAACATTCATATCCTCTGCTCATTTTTAAATTCAGTTTTTAATTTTTCATTGTTTAGTTTTACGGGTTCATAAATTTTGAACATTAACCTCTTGTCTGATATTTGATTTGTAAATACATTTTCCCATTTCCTAGATTGTCTTTTGATTTTAACTATGATTTATTTTTTGTACTTAACTTTTCAATTTGATACAATCTCAGTTGTTTACATTTATTTTTGTTTCCCTTTCCTTTATAGACAGATAGAGCTACACGTACATCACTAATGCTAATATTGACGACCACATGTCCCGTGTTTTCATCCATATGGAAGATTACGCCCTTTGTTTCATTTTTTAGTTAATTTTTATGTGTGGTGTAAGATAATGGTCTGATTTAATTCCTTTTCACATAGTTGTCATTTTTCTAAGACCATTTATTGAAAAAACATTCCTTACTCTATTTTATTCTCTTAACTTTGTTATAAATTAGTTGTCCATAGCAATATGAATCTTGATTAAAATGCTGCTTACATAGCATGTATACTTGACAAAATTCACTTAAAATAGATGTATTATATTTCTTGAATATATATTTAAAGTTTTTTGTAAATATAGATTATGATTTTATTTTAAAATACTTTTTTGTTTTGATTTAGTGTCTTTTTGAGACAGAACAGGGATTTTCTGCCTAAATTTTTAGATATCTCTTGATAAAATTCCTCATAAATGATATATTCTTTTAATATATATTTTTAAACTTTCGCAATACTTTATTCATGAACTATAGTGAAGATTGTTCAATCATAGGCAATCATGTAATTTCCAAGGTTGCAATGAAGAGTAATTTTAAAAAGAAAAAGACCAGTTTGTTCACAAGAGAATGTTGTCATTGCATATAAATAAAATATTTGACAGGTAAGTGCTCATTTATGTATACTTAGTGTAATTAATATCTTCAAATTATTAAATTCATCTAAAATATATAATCACTTTTTTGTCTTCTTTGGTTATAAGGTACAATTATAGCTCTCATATATATATATATATATATATATATATATATATAACACCTAGAAATTCAACCAGTAATTGTTAAGTACAACACAGGTATATATCTATATCAAACATATGTACAAGGAATCTAATAGTAACATGCCATATAAGGAAAGAGAGTCAAATAGGCAATCTGAATAATTATCAGTAATAGAATAGGTAAATTAAAGTATATGGAATACTATACAAACCTGCTATGTTCACAATATGGATAAACTACTAAGCATATTTCTGAATAAATATTTTTAAATGAAACGAGTTGAAAGAGAAAATACCATATAATTTAATTTGTATAAAGTTTGAACCTCTATTCTTAACATCTGTCTACGGGAGTTGGAAGTTGTAATAGATGTTACTTTAGTATAAAATTACCAACTTAAGAGGTATTAGTAGGGAGGGTTCTATTTCTTATTTGGATGTTGCTACACTGATGATCTTATTAAATAAAAATATATTGAGCTGTGAACTTAACACTTGAACACTTCTATGTCTGAATACTATACTTTAATGCTATACTTTATTTATACTGAATACTATACTTTCATGCACAGATGAACATTTCATGTGATTTATATATTTCTCAACAATATGGTACTTTGGGATGCTTTTAAATACATTCCTATATACATTAAATACAATTTTAGTTTTCTTACTGGAATTTTTAAAGTCAGACACAATGTAAAACTTTTAAAGATTCCGTTTTTACATAAATTTCTATGGAAAGTTCAGTGAGGAAATGATTGCCTGAAAACAAGAAGACAGTTCTAGAAGAACATAAACTTAAGTCACAAATCAAAAGGAAGTAACTTCAGACATCTAGTACAAGAACATATGGGTAGGCACAATTTAATCACTCATTTTTTTTCTGTTTTGATGACATTCCTTTTTAAAATCTGTAAGTAGAGGAAATGGAAAATGAAATAGAAAAAAGAAACGGTCACCTTAGTGACATTAATATTTAGTTAGCTTCAAAATGACTATAACTTTTTTAGATTGCAAATATTTTCTACCTGACAAACTATCCAATTGTTTATAAATTGAGGAAGTCAGCTTGACTTGGATTTTACTATAAGCAAAAGTAAAGTCACAATTTACACCACATATGGGGTAAGGGTTACTATTACATTTTTATTCATTCAACAAATACACAAAAATATGGAAAAGTCAAGCATGTGCCATGTTCTCTGAAATCAAAGTGAAGGTGTTGACTGAATTTTTCCCCTCCAAATTCATATGCTGAGGTCGTAACACCCAGTATCTCAGAATGTAACCATATTTGGAAATAAGTTTTACAAAATGGTGATTGTTTAAATTAGGTTCTTAATCAGATATGACTACTGTACTTACAGAAGAGAAAAAGATACCAGGTATGCATGCAAGAAGAAAGGCCACGTGAGACACAACAAGAAGGCAAGACTAGAAGAGATACATTAGGAAAAACTAAACATGGTAGACAATTTCAGCTCGGGTTTCTATCCTTCAGATTTACTTGTAATTAAATATCTTATTCAGTGACCTAGTTTATGGTATTTTGTTATAGAATTTTTAACAAACGAATACAGGGAGCCACATTTTTAACATACAAATACATGTGTAGATTTTTCAATTTGGTAATCATTATTCAAGAGAATTGTAATACTTACAAAATATTTTGCAAATTATTATTCAGTCAGATATCAGAAAAAGATCTAAGAAATGGTATATACTTTAAGTCAGAAGAATGAGGTCAATTTATGAGATAAAATAAGGATTATTCTAAGTATATGAAATAAGATTGATATCAGGTCAGGAGAATTTAAATAAAGAGAACAGTGGTACAAGCCAAAGTTCTATTAGCCAGTAGGGGTCAAATTACATTTAACTAACCCTTTCTGCACCAATATATTAGTGTCTCAATTATTTCATATATATATAATTATTATGCAACCATTGAATAGTGCTAGAAATTGGTTGCATTTATATATATTAACAATGAAATATCTTAAAGAGAAATTTGGAAAATAATGCAATTTTCAACATAATCAAAAAGAATAAAATACCTAGGAATCAATTTAGCTAAGCTTTTAAAATAGCTGTATGATAAATGTACATATAATAGTCAAGGAAACTGAAGACAAATAAATGGGAAGCTATCTTCTCTTCTTGGATTGGAAGAAAATAAAGTTACAACTCCCATGTGGTACAAAGGATAAAAAGATTTCCAATGATACTTATAAAGATTATAATTGACTCCTTTACAGAAATAGAAAGAGATCTTAAAATTCATATGACCAGAAAAGGGTCAGAATAATGAAGGATTTCTCAGCTATAAGAAAATAGCTAGCTGAATTAACATTCCAGATTTCCAACTACATGACAAATAGAGGAATCAAAATCCTATGGTAGGTACACCCTGGAGGAGTAGTGGTTAGGTTATTAACCTCTAAGGGAATGCAGACCATATGGCCCTCTTCTGGATCTTGGGGAAACATCAGTGTAGACAGCTAAATAAAAAATAAATAAGGTGTTTCTTCCTCCTCTCTCATCCTGCCTACCTGCCTACTTTTCTTCATTCCTGCCTGTACCTTTTCTTTAAAAATAAAGCCTCATAGTATTGACAGAAAACCTGACAAATATATGAAAAGAACAAAATTAAGAGACCAGGAATAAATCTCAGCAACATAGTGAATTAATATTTGCAAAAGGAGTCAATAATATTCAATAGAGAAAAGAGGTTTTTCCAGTAAGTGGCTTGGGGAAGACAATATTTACATGCAAAAGAATGAATGTTGTCTCTTTCATTACTCACAAATATAGCTCAAATTTACTGTAGGTTATAAAAATGTTGATTTATAATGATGCGCATCTTAAACTTACAAAATAGTAAAAGTGAATGACATTATAAACATCTAACATTAATAGAAATAACATTAAAATTAAAGTCACAAAACCTTATATGATGCTATGACAGATATTCAATAAAAATATTAACTAAAATAATTAACTTGAAATGGATTGAAGACTTAAAAATAAGATCTTGAAACCATAAATCTGATAGAGGGAAAAAAGAGAAAAGTTCTTTGGCATTGTTCTTCTCAATGACACTCAATGAAAAGGCAACAAAACAAAAATCAAACAATGGGGTTATATTGAATTGGAAAGCTTTTGCAAAGCAAAGGAAGTGATCAATAAAATGAAAAGAAAAAGTATAAAATGGGGAAATACTTGCAAATCACATTTCTGACAAGTAGATGATATTTTGAAAAACAGAATGCTAGGTGATAGAAAAATGATAATTAATCTAATTAAAATGACTTTAATTGACATGTTTTCCAAGAGAGACATACAGACTACCAGCAAGTACATGAAAATGTGTTCAAAATTACTAATCACTAAAAAACTTAAAATTAAAACCACAGTGAGAAATAACTTAATATCTGTTAGGATGACCACTATTCAAAAGATAATAAATAATATACTGGCAAGGATTTGGACTAGGAGAACCCTGCTGCATTGTTACACCATGGAATGTACAGTAGTACAGCCACTATGAAAAACAACAGCAACAACAAAATGGAGGATCCTTAAAAAATTAAAAATAGTACTTTCATATGATCTGCCAATTCCAGTTCTGGGTGTAGCCAAAGAAAATTAAAGAAAATAATACCACTTTCCTGAAGAGATATCTGCACTCCTATGTTTATTACAGAATTATTTACAGTAACGAAGAAATGGAAGCATGTCTATCTATGAATTAATTGGATAAAGAAACTGTGTGTCTTTGTGTGCATATACATATATATCAGATTACTGCCATGTGTATTATATATAATCAAATATCATTTAGCTTATAAATGAGGAAAATTCTGCCATTTAGCTAACATGAGTGAATCTTGAGAGATTATGGTGAGAGAGATTAAGATTAATTTTGTATG
Source organism: Solenodon paradoxus (assembly GCA_004363575.1). Lineage (NCBI taxonomy): Eukaryota > Metazoa > Chordata > Mammalia > Eulipotyphla > Solenodontidae > Solenodon > Solenodon paradoxus. Next base: position 1,465,868 of record RJWH01000010.1, read on the forward strand.
ATTTCACTTATATCTGGAATATAAATATATCTACTCCATGAAAACCGTGACCAGATTGGTGATTGCTAGGGACTAGGGTGGGGAATGGGAGAAATTGGTGAAGGTGGTTAAAGGGTAAAACTGACAGATAAGAAATGAGCAATTTCATTTGATATAATGTGAAATATGATGACTATACTTAACAGTATTGCTATGTATATTTGAAAGTTGCTATGATTATAAATTAAAAATTCCTCACCACAAGAAAATGTGAATTTTGAGATGATGGATGCGTTTATTAATGTATTTTGGAAATCATTTTGCAATATATACATGCATAAAATATTTACATTGTGTACCTTAAGCTAAAATATAATTTTATATATAGTTATGTCAAGAAAGCTGAGGGGAAAATAAATATAAAATTGAAAGCTTGTATTTAAGTTCCTTATATTACTCATTAATTTCTTAGATATAAAATAAAAATACAAATAATAAAAAATATGTAGATAAATTGGATTTCATTAAAAGTAAAATGGTTATGACTGGAAGGACATCAACAGTAAAATAAAAGTTTTCTCATGGAATCAGAGAAATATTTTCAAATACTACATCTGATAAGGACCTTATCAAGAATTTATAAAGAGCTCATGCAATACAAAAACAGAATGATATCTAACTCAATTTTAAATGGGCAAATACTTTATGCAAACATGTCTCAAAAAAAGACAAAGAAATAGCCATTAAGCATATAAAAATGTGCTCAATATTGGTCATTAAGGAAATACAACTCAAAGTTATAATAATAATGGAAAGGCTAACATAAGAAATACAGATAATATCAAGAATTAGAAAAGTTGTTTATAGTGGATCCCTCATGTATTGATGTTAAGAATATAGGATGGTTTAGTGATGTGAAACACTTTAAAGTTTCTTAAAAATAGACACAGAATCAACACAATTATAATCCAAGCTATCCTCAAGAAAAATGCAAACATATGCCCACACAAAACTTGCATGTTCATGTTCATAGTAGTATTATTCAGAAGAGCAAAAGTAAAACTAATGAAAATGCAACCAATGAACGGATCAAGAAAATAGGATATCAATACAAAATATTTTTAATAATAAAATGAATGGAATACAAATACTGCAAAATATGGAGACATATTAAAAAGTCTTACCCTAAATAAAAGAATCTACACAAAAGTTACATAATAGATTTAATTTGTATGAAAAGTCAAGAATTTCACTGTAGTGAAACCATTTTAAAGTTAGATAGGATGAATGTTGCTCAGCCCAGTTAATATACTAAAACTCCCAAAACTGCTTAGTTTAAAAGCATGAATTTTCTGTTATGTGAATTTTATCTAATAAAGTTGTTATTAAAATGAACTATGGGAAATATTTCCACTTATTTCTCATGAGAAGCCTATAATGCAATAAAAAATTAGAGTAATAGTTTAAAAAGATTGGATTTTTTTAATGTGAGCATTTTACTCAGTGGTGAACCTCATATTGAAGTGATCTCATACTTGACTGCAATTTAAATGTAGATACAGAGTATGTATGAACTCTAATGCCAGGAAACAAGAAAGATCAATTAATGAGAAAATCTGAGACTATTAACTAGGCAGAAATACTTCCTATAGCTCAAAAATGATTCTATTATGTGTACAAATAAGAAAATCACTTCATTGTGCCATTTATACATGAACACAAAATATAACTTAAGAGGATTAAATAAATCTTGAAACAACTTATAAATATACTGAACTAATATTGAAATAATGTAATTGAAAGATTTAGTTTCTAGCTAGTTTAAATATCATAGCTGCTGCTAATATTTTTTGAATTTGGCATAATGCTATTCATTTAAGCAAAAACTGAAAATAAAATAGCTATTCAAATAATATATTAAAATTTATATGAAATCCTGATTTTCACAGTTAGGGACATAAAACATCATAGACTACATTTGAAATAAGTCACGTAATTCAAACTTGTAAATCTCTAATAAAAATCTATCAGTATGACTTCTGAAATTTCTATTAACTTTCAATTAGTAATAAAACAAAATAAAATTATCTTAACAAGAAAGGGAAATATCTTTTTTTTGAAACGAAAATATATAGAAAAAAGAAAGTCCACGGTGTGTATGTTATTTCATACATATATTGGCCAAAGAGCTACGGAAGAGAATGAACTCTGACTCCACCATCACAAGAAACAGCTGTCTCTGTGCACAGCAGAGCACACTGATTGCAAACTTCCTTGTGCTGAAGCGCTTCTGTGAGTTCCATTCCCCCAGAGTAAAGGCCAGAAACTGCTTGCAGCACAATGCAAGACAGATAACATATAAGCTGACTGCGAACTTGCTCCCTGGACTCGAGAGTTGTCTGTCAGTCACATACAAGAGATGAACTACTCCAAAAAAACCCACAAATGTACCCAAAAGAGGATGATATCATTAGCTCCACAGAAAAGAATTCCATTGGTATTGAATGAAACAAAATAACAAATAAAACATTAGAAATAAAAATTATATATAAGCTATATGAGAGGCATGAAGAGCACACAAACGCAATTGAAAAACCTCAAAAAATAAATGGCAGATAAAAAGGAGTACTGTACTAAATATATTGATGCCACAAAGACAGTACTAGCAGAAATGTTAGTGATAACAATATCAACAACAAGTTGAATATAAACACAGGAGGTTTCATAAACAGTCTTGCAGTAGAATATATCAGAAATTGAAGGCAAGGAGACAGAAATGACCTTCATGGAAGAAGAGAAAGAAGACTGAAAAAAATAAAAGAAGTAATCACATGAGAAATATGAGACACCAAGAAAAAAAACAAGCAAAAGATGATAGATATCCCAAAAAGAGAGAACCAAAGATATATAAACAGAAAATTTGCCTAAAGTAGTAATCATAGAGAACTTCCCACATTTGACACAAAAGTTAACCATGGAGTTCCAAATAGTCTAAATATAAAATTATCTGTTGCTGGACATATAGCGGAAGTCAAAAATCAATGACAAAGAAACTATTCAAGTCTGTTAGAGAAAAGAGAAACATAACCTACAAAGGTGTACTCATCAGACTATCAGTAGAGAGTGTAACGATATATTCAAAAGACTAAAAGATAAAAAATACCAGTTGAGAATACTCTACCATGCAAAATTATCTTTCAAATAGGATGGAGAAATGAATGTCTTCACTAGTAAACAAAAGTTTATTTTATTTTTTATCAGAAACCTTGCCCTTCAACATTTCTGAAAGTGGTTCTACAATAGAAAATGAAAACAAAGAGCCATTCAAACCCTATATGGTGATAAGCAGGAAACAAATGGAAACAAAGATTTGATCAGCAAAAGAGATGAAAAAAAAAGCAGTAAAAGGAGAAAGAAAATCATGGAATCTATATGAACATATAAATGTAATATGGCATCATCTCATAAAAGATATACAGCAGTAAAAACAGAGATAATACTTATGACACCCACAAAACCCAATCCTAAAGAACTATATAGCTGGAAATTAGATGAAACTGAAGAATCAACACCAAAACCATCCAGAGGTAAAATAACAAAAAAAAAAATGAGAAATGAACCATCAGGAAACAAAGACTCAAATGATAACAATGGAGCCATACTTATCAGTTATCACCCTAAATGAGAATAGACTGAACTTATTTTTGACTGTGTCAAAAGACATAGAATGACTGGCTGGATCAAAAATGAAAATCTTAATATTATGCCAATAAGAAACCACTATCAGCTCCAAAGACAAACACAGTTGAAAGTCAAGGACTATGGAAAAATATCTCAGTGACATCATGAAAGAAAGCTAGGAACCACAATACTAATGTCAGGCAAGTTAAATTTCTATCTAAAAAGGTATCTAGAATGGGCACTACATTATGGTCAAGTGGGTAATCCACCAACAAGAAATAACTATCATTAACATATATGCTCCAAAACCTCATCTAAATATATAAAACAAATACTGATGGAGCTAAAGACACACATTGAAAGTAGTACAGTAGTAGTAGGGGACTTCAATATTCACTTAAATCAATAGATATATCATCCAGACTGATAATCCACAAAGAAGTAATGCAGTAGATCAGATGGACATAAAAGATAAATATGGGGTGTTCTTCCACAACAAAAAGAGAATACACATTCTTCTCAAAAGTACATGGAACATTTTCAAATATAGACAGTATTCTAGGCCACAAAATAAGTCTCAGCAAATTTTGTAAGATTGAGATTATAAAAAGCATCTTCTCCATCACAAGGAGGTGCAATTAGAAATGATCCAGAAAAAACAAACTGGCAGAACCACAAAGGCGAAGCCTAAATATCATGCTTCTGAATAACATGAATCATTGATGAAATTAAAGATAAACTTATGTGGAAACAAGTGAAAATAAAGAGTTGTGCTCTCAAAGCATGTGGAATGTAACAAAAGCAGTTCCAAGAGGAGAATTTATAGCCATAAAGATTCACATCAAAAATCAAGACAGAGTCTGAATTAAATACCCAACCACACATTTAAGGAACAGGAAATGGATGAACAATGAAAACCAAAACTCAACAGAAGAGAAAAGTGATAAAAATTAGAGCAGAAATAAATGAACTTGAGAACAAAAAGACCAGCCAAATCATTGATAATATAAACAAAATTAACAGACTCCCCTGCCCCAGTTAAAGTCATACACCCAAAGTAGTGGAATAAAATTGAGACTTCAGAAATAAAGACACACAAATATGGGCAGTTAATCTTTGACAAAGGATTCAAGAGCATACAGTTGGAAGGAAAGTCTATTGACAAATATGATAGGGAAAGCTAAACAGAAACATGAAAAAAATAGAACTCTAGGTTATTCATTAGTGTCATAAAATTTATCTAAAAATTGATTAAAAACCTGGATAACATAAAAGGAAACATAAAATTCTTAGAGGAAATGTGAGAAAAATCTTTCATGATCTCAACCTCAAAGAAGTTTTTGGCAAAGAGGACAAAGTAACAGCCATATCAAAAAAAGTCAACCAAAAAATTTGTAACTGCATCTAACCTCTGAACATCAAAAGAAACCACTGCTATAACAAAATTGAAGCTGATATTCCCACAACATACATGAGATAAGAGCTTACTATAAAAATACATAAAGCACATATACCTCAACAATGAAAAGGAAATGATAATCATTCACAAAATGGACAGAAGAATTGAATTGACACCTGTCAAAAGACAGCCTGCAGATATATGAAAATATGTTCTACATAACTCACCTTCAGAAAAGTGCAAATAAAATTCATGATAATATACCCTCTGACATCAGAAAGAATGACCTACATAAAAAAACTAGAAGCAACAAATGTTGGAGGAGATGTAGAGGAAAAAGGAATCCCTCTTACACTGCTGGTGGGAATGTAAATTAGTGAAACCTCTTTGGAAAACAATATGGATAACCCTCAAAAAAATACTAATGGACCTGCCATTTGATCCAGCAGTTCCACTCCTAGCCATATGCCCAAAGAACACAAATTCTCTAATCAGAAAAAATAACTGCAGCCCTATGTTCATAATAGCACTGTTTACAACAGCCAAGATTTGGAAATAACCACAATGCCCAACAACAGATGACGGAATAAAGCAGCTGAGGTACATATGCTCAATGAAAGTCTATGCAGTGTTGTTTTTTTTTTTTTTTTTTTTTAAGATGAAATGTGTTCTTTGCTACTACTTAGATGAAAGTGGAAGGGATTTTGTTAAGTGAAGTAAGTCAGAGAGAAAAGGAAATTCAGGATTGTTTCACTCATATGGAGAATACAATTAAATTAAACATGAACAGACCTTAACAAAATTCTCAGGATATAAGACAGTTGGCACTAGTGAGGTGGGAAGGGTGAGGGAAGGAAAGAGGAAATTAATTAGTAGTATAGGGCACTAGAACTCTGCCGGCAAGTTGCATGTGAAATACTCATAGACAGCGCTGCAATTTCAATATACTAAAGGGAATATAGCTTTGCAAACAAAAATAATAATAATATTATTTTTAAAATATTTACTACATTCCAGTTTCTTTTAAAAGACTATTTTGAAGATCATTTGAGTTGATAGTGTTTATGTCCCATATCTGCAAGACAATTGTCTTTCAGTGTGTTTCAATCCCTTATGTTTCTCCATTATGTTTTCAATATTTTTTCCACAGCTTATGGGGACAACATTTTGAGTTATTTCTTTATTATGAAAAGTAACCATTGATAGTCAGAAAGAAATAGCTTTAAATGTAATACTTTGGAGGTATTCAATCAAAATATGAATCAAAACCATATCTTTCACGAAAAAGACTTAGGAAACACAGAATTTCCATTCACTAAGACAAAATTCTACATTAATGAATACTTACAATTTAATATTCTATATTAAAAGTGTATTATCAATTTGACAATGAAATTTACAAAATAAAAACAGTAATTAAACAAATAAAACATGAAGTATAAAAATTCTTATGTTTATTCTCTAATCTAGAGTGACTTACTAATATTAACTTTATTTGATCTTTTGTCAAGGGTAAAACAAAGATGAAATGACCTAATTAATGGTCATTTTATAATGCCTTTAAAATCACTTTAACTCCATTTAGTTTCAATTTGAATATAGGAGCCTAAAATTCCTGGGGAATGTGGTCAAATGAAAGTTTAATGTATCAATAAATATTTATTAAGTACTCTTCATGAACACTGAAGTGAGTTAGACATTAATTAGTGTCTGCTATATCAGCACCTTGTTTATATACAAATGGTATTCTAATTTCAATTTTTCTAACTTTTCCAAAGAACTTCCAATGAAAGTCAATATAACTATCAAATCATTGCTTTTCCTCTAAAAATTGATTTAGATTAATTCTTGATTTACTTAGTTTCCTCATAAACACAGTGTTTTCTAAAAGCGATGAAGAGGTTATTTTAGAGGTTTAATATCTAAGAAAGAGCCTATGTATGATTTCTATCACCATCTTTGGTTTGGAAGGGATTTTGCAGCCATGTTTACATCATGTAAATAAGACACTCTCTGGTTATGCTGAAATTTGATTGGCTAAATAAAACAACTGGGCAGGCATTCCCTCCTAGGAATTTGGCTTGATTATTGAGAACATAGTGAATCTCTAATAGCATTACATTTGAAAGAAAATACATTTGTGAATTTTACTGGAATAGATATAACCTGATGAGATTATGCAGAAGAGAAATCTATTTTACTGAGAGAATGATGTAGATAAGATTAGACACTTGACAGAGAATGCCTGAGAAATGTCAGGTTCCAGGTTTTTCTATCAGTGGTTTCTCAGATGAACACACTGTGTTTCCTTTTCTGCAAGGTGGCAACATTTATTAACACAGTCCCCCTATACTTTTCCTCATTAAGTGTGCGTATGTGTGTTTGTGTGCGTTTGTGCATGTGTATTTATGAGTATGCATCTTAAATTCTTTTAGGATGTTTTCGACTCATATCTCTTTCTTCAACTAATGGTTTTGATAAAGACTAAAATACCTCTAATAGAATCAAAGTCCAAGTCAAAGTTTAAGGTCATAGTAAATTGATTAATAAATTAATCCTACCAGTTTACAGTCATAAGAATTTGCATTTTAATAAGATGTATTTGCTTTTTAGTATTCAGTTTCTGTTTGGTGTAATCTCAATATTGTCAATGGTTTTTAAGAAATAAATATCATGAATGTGTGAATAGATTTAATTTGTTATTTTTTTAAAACTGTTATCACAAAGAAATAAATTGACTTCTCTGAACTTCTTGAAATTATCAAATAACTAGCAAACATAAAACATAGGTAATTTTGAATGTCCCTTAATTCCTGTTTCAAAACCAAGCACCAGTAACATAATAGTTCTAAAAATTCAGTTTAAAATTGCTCAGTTCTCTAAACATTCCCAGAATTTCTCTTATGCTACACTGTGTATATATCTGCACATATACTTTTGGATTATGAGTAAAATCACTCTGTGTTATTTACAAAGTGTGCAGGGTTAAATTTATATTCCAGAAATCCATCAACATGGTTTAAATATATGGAGATACACATGCTTATTTATTCTTGCTGGTTGCCAAATTTCATTCATTAGGATGTCTTATTTAAGAGCTACTAAAAATAACAACAATTTAGAGTGTAATTTGCCAGAGACAAAATTATTCAAGTCAGTGAAGACAATTAGATAAGACAGTTTAATAAAAACTTCATAAATAATCTATTTAGTGCATTAGTGATTTCCCCCTTTTCTATCAAAAAAAATACCTCCTTTTCTTCTTAAGGTCCATTTAATTAACCTAACATAATGTACAATTTAATTCAATAATTTCCCTTGTTATTGCTTCCACATTATGATTGATAAATCATATAATATGATACTAAGTTATATCATACCTTTGACTGTATTATGGCATAAGATTGAAGATTTCATATTTCCATGTTAGGAGGTAGTAAAAGGAAGAGGTGCATGGCTGTTAAGAAAATGAAATCTGGATATAGTCATTCTATTCATTTATTTTTTTAATATTTGCTGAGGCAACTGATTTACAAAATAATCTAAGTCCATAGTATAACTTCACCATTCATCAAATACTTCAACAGTCTATGCCTACCAAAAACTGCCAACAGTTCTTCATCATTATCCATTGAATCCCTGCACCATTTTCTTCCACCCCAACACTTTCCCCACTGGTAACCTCAGTTCTATCGTCAACGTCCAAGTGTTGGTTTTTGTTTTGATTTTTCCTTTGCTTTGTTTCTTTATATTCCACACATGAATGAGATAATCCAGTATTTGTCTTTCTCCTAGTTTATTTCACTTAACATAAACCTCTCTAGCTCCATGTTGCTGCAAATTACAAGACTTTCTCATTTTAAGGTTGTGTTGCATTCCTTTGAGTATATATACCCACTTTCTCTACCCATTCATCTAATGGGCACTTAGCCAATAAATGGATGGCTATTATAGCTTATACAGCAATAAACATGTTGGTGAATATTTCTTTATGAATTAGTGTTTTTGTATTTTGGGGGTAAAATGTCAAAGATGGATAATTTGAACACAAGAGATTTCCATTCTCAATTTTTTGAGGAACCTCCATATAGTTTTTCATAAAGGTTGCATCAATTTATACTCTCACCATCAGTGTAAAAGGGATCCAATCTCTCCATATACTCACAAACATTTGTTGCTTCCAGTCTTCTGGATAATAGTCATTCTCACAGGTGGAAAGTGCCTCTTGTTATTTTCAAGTTTGCATTTCCCTAATAACAAGTTAGGAGGAACATCTTTACATGTATTTCTCAGCCATATACATGTTTTCTTTAGAGAAATGTCTATTCAGATATTCTGTCCACTTTTTGATAGGCCATTTTGTTTTTCTGTTGCTCAGATTTGAGTTATTAATGTATTTTGGATATTAAGCCCTTGTCAGATGTGTAATATACAGATATTTTCTCCCAGTCAGTAGGACGCGTAGGATGTATTTTTGTTTCGTTTATAGTTTACTGTGAAGAAGCTTTGTATTTGATGCAGTCTCTATTTTTGTTTTTGTGTCCCTTGTTGTTGGAGTTATGTCCTCAAAGACATTTATAAGGTCAATATTATAGAATGCATTGTATATGATTTCTTTTAAGTATTACATTATTTCCATTCTTATATCACAGCTCTAAACCATTTTGAATTAATTTTGTGTATGGTGTTAAAGAGTGATAAAATTCATTCTTTTGTATGTGGCTCTCCAGTTTTCCCAGTTTGTTAAAAAGGTTTTTCTTTATCCATCATATGCTCTTGACTCTTTTGTCATAAATTAATTTGCCATATAAATGTTAGTCTATTTCTAAGAATTTGTTTCTGTTCCTCTGATCTGTATCTCTACTTTTATTCTAGTACCATATAGTTTGTATTGTCATCATTCTGTAATAAAGCTCAAAATCTGGGAGTATACCTCTACTTCGATTACTGTTTCCTACGACTGTTCTAGTCATTTGAGATCTCTCATGATTTCATAAAAATTCAAATATTTTTGTTTCTTTTTCTTTGAAAAGTATTAGTGGAATTGTTATGAGGATTGCATTAAACCTATATATTTCACTAGGCTATTTTTAAGATACCAATTCTTCTTAACACTTACGCACAAAATGTTTTTCTATCTCTTTGTATATTCCTCTATTTCTTTTAACAAAGTCATATAGTTTTCATTGTACAAGTCTTTAGCTCCATTTCTAGTCATATTCCAATGCATTTAACTCTACTTGCTTGGATTATAAATGGAATAATACACTTTATTTCATTATATTCTATTGTCTAGCTTACATGTAAAAATGCAACAGATTTTTTTTATTAAATTTTTATCTGCCACTATACTCATTGATTTGTTCTAGTGGTTTCTTGATAGAGTCTTTAGGATATTTTTATGTATATTATCATTTCATCTGCAAATAGTGGGAGTATTACTTCATTCTTTCCAAAAACAATTAAATTTATGTCTTCTTGTCTAATTGCTGTGGCAATTAGGACCTCAAGTACGATGCTAAATAGTAGTTGCAAGATTGTCAGACTTCTGTCTGATCTTAAAGGACATAATTTCAATTTTTCAGCACTGAATATGATGTTGATTGTGAATTTTTCATCTATGACCTTTATTGTGTTAAGGTATGTTCCTTCTATCCTAATTTCATGTAGTTTTTATCACAAAGGGGTGTTCATACCTTGTGAAAAATCTTTCTATGCATCTTTTGATTTGATCATATGACTTTTCTCCTTTTTTTTTGATTAGATATATACATTAATAGATTTTTGTATGTTGAACCATCTTTGTATACACAGGATAAACCCACTTGGCCATGGTGTATAATTCTTTTGATATATTTTTGCACTCAATTTGCTAATATTTTTCTGAGAATTTTTACATCTATGTTAATCAGAGATATTGGACTGTATTTTCTTTAGAAATGATGTTCTTTTCTGCTTATGATATTAGTGTAATATTGGCCTCATTGAAAGTATTTGGAAGTGGTCGCTGTTCTTAAATAGTTTGGAAGAGTTTGGGAATTATTAATAATTCTACTCTGAAGATCTGGTAAAAACTCACAAGTAAATTCATCTGGTTCCAGATTTTTATTTTGAGGGATATTTTTGGTTGCTTCTTCAATTTCTTAGTTTGTGAATGGTTTGTTCAGGTTTTCTATTTTTCCCTAATTCAACTTTTGTAGGCTGTATATTTCTAAAAAATCTCTCCATGTCCTCAAGGTTGTCCAACTTACTGGATTATAACTGTTCATAATAGCATCTTATGTTGTGTGTTTCTGAGGTATTCTTAGTAACTTGTCCCCTTTTCTGATTATAGTGTGATTTTTTTTCTTCTTTTCTTAGTGAACCTTTCTGTCATTTTTTTAAAGAACCAGGTTTTGGTTTCATTGATCTTCTGAATTGCCTTTTTGATTTCTATTTTCTTTCTTTCTGTTGGAATTTTTATTATTCCCTTCCTTCTACTGACTTTTAGCCTCTCTTTTTCTCTTTGCTTTAGAGTTAGAATTTTATAGTTTATTTTTAATTTTGTTTGTTTTGCTTTGTTTCTTGAGGTGGGCCTGTGTTTTCATAAACGTTCCTCTTAGTAGTGCTTTTGTGGATCCCATAAGATCTTGTAGCTCATGTCTTCATTCTCATTTATCTCCAAGTATATTTAAATGTCTCTTTTGATTTTCATTTTATCCCAGAGTCAGTCAGAAGTTTTTTAGCTTCCACATCTCTTGGAATTATCCAGCATTTGGTCATTGTTTTTTTTGTTTTACATCATTGTGATTAAAGCAGATGGTTAGTATGATTTCAATCTTTGGACGTTTGTTGAGACTTCATTTGTAGTATATGTTCTACTTTGAGAATTTTTATGAACACTTGAGAAAACTTGAATTCTGCCATTTGGGGATGAAGTGTTTGTTAATATCTATTAAACTCATCAGTTCTAGTTTGTCTTTCAATCTTTTATGTCCCTGTTGATTTTCTGCCTGGTTTACCTGTCCGCTGTTGTAAGTGGGGGTTGATATCTCCTACTATTATTATACTGCTGTCAGTGTCTCTCTTTAATTGTTAATAATTTCTTTTGTATTTTGATGTTCTTAAACTTTTGCATATATATTAATAAGTTATGTTTCCTTGTTGAATTGACACCTTAATCATTATGTAATATCCATTCCTCTCTTTTGTTGCCTTCTTTATTTGGAGATCTATTTTATGTGATGTAAGTGTGACTGTTTCTGCTTTCTTAGGTTACCTTTTGACTGCAAGATTTTCTTTCAATAACTAACTTTGAGCCATCTTTTGAATATACGTAAGTTTTCTTTATGTAACAGAAAGATGTGTTATATTTTTAATCCATTCAGTTATCTATGCCTTTGATGAGTTGGCTATACTTTTAGAATAATTATTGATATGTAACTGTTATTACCATTTGGATCATCGTTTTCTGGGTGTTGTCAGCAACACGTGTATACTCTCTCATCGTTGTTGCTTTGAAAGCATTTTTGCTGTGTTTGACTTCTCTTTTCATTTTCTCCTTCACTTTTTCTATGGGTTTATGTTTTGGAGTTATGAGGGTCTACATCAAATTTCTAACTTATGACCTGTTTTAACTTGAAAGGTAAGTTGAGCCCATTCTAACAGTCCACATTTTTAATTTCTCTCTCTCTCTCTCTCTCTCTCTCTCTCTCTCTCTCTCTCTCTCTCTCTCTCTCTCTCTCTGTATGTATGTATGTATATATATATATATATATATATATATATACATATAGATGTCTTATTGCTTCTAAGTGGGGTTTCTTTTAACTTTATAAAATTTCTTTTAGTTTTTTCATGTAAGGTTAGTTTAGTGATGATGAATTCTTTTGACATTGCTTTGTCTGTAAAGCTCTATCAATCCTTCAATTCTAAATGATAATCTAGAAGGTAAACCTTCATTGTTAGAAATCCATTTTGAATATACTATGCCATTCCCTTTTTGTCTGTAATGTTTCAACTGAGAAATCCTTCAACAGTCTTACAGGGGATCTTATGTATGGAGTTGTTCTTAAGATTCTCTAGCTTGTATTTTTGTCATTTTAATGTCAAATTGTCTTAATGTAGATAGATCTACGTGGGTTTCTTTTGCTTTGCAACTCTTTGTGCTTTCTGTGCCTGGTGATCTGTTTCCTTCCTCAGATTAGGGAAATTCTGTTATTTCATTTTTTAAATTTGATTTTATTGAAGGAATCTTGTGCTACAACATTGAATAGATTTAAAGTGTACATCATAACAAATCAATATCTGTATATAATATAGTAAGTTTAGCAGTATTTCAGTTTTTCCTTCACTATAAGTTCAAATGTAGTTGTTGACCCCTCGTCTCTCTCTTCTGGGAAACCCTATGATGAGAATTTTCTTCTTTCTGATGTTATCCCATAGGTCCTGTATCCATTCTTTCAGAGAAACAGCAGTCTCAAAAGGAGACTCCAGCAAAAGTAGAATTTCAGAAAGTACCAAGCAGATAGGAAATTGTTTAGCTGTGACCCACTATTGGCAGGAACTATAGTTTTGATGGAGTGTTTTCACTTACTTTCCTGTGTGAGAGAGAGACTTTCCCTTACTAACACCAGTCAGCTTTCCACAGGGGTAATGCCAACATGTTTTTTTTTTTGTCTATGACAGTGTGTGGAAAAGCAACTTTGATTGCCAACAGTCCTGCATAATTACAATAATTGTGGAGAGGGTGGGTATTTCCTCCTGGGCGTTTTCCTACAATGGTCACCTCCAGTGTATTCAAAGGTGGAAGTAATTTCTGTCCACAAGGAGGTTAGCCTTCTCCCACTCCACACTGAAGTTTTAGGATCAGTGACTGAAAGCCAGTTTTAAATAGGGTGGCTCCGACTAAGGGAGAAGGTTCCTCAGTTCTGAGAAAGTGTCAGAGAAAGTATTCCTCTGTAACCCTGATTTTCTGAACAGGGTGGTGTGATGATGAGGTATATTAACTTATCTATGATGTATGAAAATGTGTGTACCTTCTATGTGTGAAAATTTGGTCCCATTTCTTTTCAAATGTCATAGTTGCAAAATAGATATTTTTCGATTGTATCCATGAGGAAGAGGTGAGCTTGAGATCTCAGTACTTTGTCATCTAGAAACTGATGGGCAGTTAAGAATTAAATTCCAAATCTTCAATATACCATGTATGTATCTATAGACAAGCTGCTTGAATTCTAGGTCTCACAGTTTTCTTATCTGTAAAATAAAGATTATAATAACTGCTTCACTGACAGAATTATTATAAATGTTAAATGAGGTAATAGTTTTTTAATGCTTAGAATAGGTTCTGAAACAACATAAAGTACTGTCGTTTGCATGTATCTATATTTATATAAATATTCTATAAATAAATATATATTCTATGAAATACATGAGTATTCTATTAATATAAATATATATGTGTATATATATACATACGTACACATGCATATAGGGAGAAAACTGAAAAGTGTAGATCAGGTTGAGAATGTGATTAAGGATGAAGATATTGATATGATCGATTGTATTTATGCGAATTATATATATATATAATATATACTTTTCAAAGTATTTTTAAGTGAATTTAATGACACTTCCATTTATCAAAATAATTGTAAATGGATTCACTTTTATGTATTCTGCTTACCTTTCGGAGGTCGAAGAAACAATATTATGCAGCCATATGGGACAAAGAAATTGAAAGTATTTAATTTATCCAATTTATAAATGGGTAACTAGATATTCCTAGAGATAAGTAGCTACATTTTTCTGCATCTAGCCACATTTATTAAATAATATTTTATTCAATTTCCTCTAATCATCTAGTAAACCCAATTGATAATAATATATTATTATTAGTTTAATCAGGTCTTATCATCAGGCTTTATTGAGTCAAATTAGGATTAAAGAGGTCATGAGGAACAATAAATATGCAAGAAGTGTAAGAAGAAAGACCATGGGAACTCATGGAAATTGTCATTTAATAGTTTAAATTTTCTTAATAAATTGAGAAGCAAGGTTGTCAACTCAAAGTAAAAAGAGAAGATTTGGAAGTAGGATGGAAAAGTGTCAAAGCATTGAAAAAATATAATAAAGGGCATTATTATTTTTGGAAATGTATATGCCATTGGAAATTAGTCAGTTCCATTTGATTGTCAATTGACTTTTTTGTAACTCATAATTTAAATTATTGAATATCCTTTATTGTTTTTATGCTTTATAATTATTCCTAAATTTATTTTTCATTCTAATTTTGATTTTTAAATTAAGGTATTTAGGGTTTTTCCAAGTTTAATAAGTTTTAAGTTTGTTTCTCATTTTCTCATTTTGATTTTCTTCTGTTACTATATACATTTGTTATTATTACCTTCCATATACTTTCAGTTCAGATTATTTAGTTTTCTATTATTTAAATTTGCTTTATTTTCAAATTCTCCTTCATTTCCTTTGGAAATTCCTACTTTATATACTATTATCCTAGATTAATTCCATCCCAATTTATCATTAGCTTTACGATTTTTAACTGTGTGGTTTATTTAACTTCATATTTGTATGAGTTAATCCCCTTGCTTAACTATTTGTAAAATTGAGTTATCTTTTCCATTTGATATTCTTTTGAGTTTCTTTCTTAGGGTTTAAAGCACTAGAATTTTCTACATTGTTTCTTCTATTTTATTGTTATTTAGGAGGTAAATTTAGTTTTGTCTTCTAATCGCCAAAAGTCTTTTTATGTGAACATTTTAGTGCAATTTAATGTCTTATTGACATATTTATCTAACTTTTTTAGAAATTCTGTTTCACTGAGAATGAGTTTTGATTGTCTTGCTTAATCTTACCTTCTCTGAGATGTGACAGAGTTACAATTATTTGTTACTCTGAGAATTCTGTATTGGAATCTCATGTCACCTTGTTTGATATTCTTTCAATGTACACACAGAAAAGTTCGGTCCTTCTATGTTATTTGCAAAATGTATAACATGAATCATCATCACAGTATCATTCAGAAATATAAATTACCTTAAAAATTCCCATTTGGAAGTTATTTGGGAGTAACCTCTCTGCTTCCCACAGCCTGATATTCATCGTTAGCATTACATTTAACAAGTCTTTTCTACACAACATAAATTCAGTCTTGATTTCTTAATCAATTCTGATTACTACCATTTAACCAGTTTATTTACATGACTTATACCTAAAGTGATGAGTAACATAATTGGATTAAAGCTTAGCATTTTGTTGAATACTTTTTTATTTATTCTACTTTATAAATTGTTTTTGCAATTTTTTTGCTTCTTTGAGTATTGTTAAATGATTCCATTTTGCCTCTTTTGTTGACAGTATTTATCTCTCTTTAAACTACCTTTTGGGTTTGTGCTTACACCCTAAATTTTAAATAATTTGAGTCAATCCTTGCGTAATAGTGCACTGCTTTGTGTGTGATATAAGAAGCTTATAAAACTATAGCATTCCAGTCCTTTTCCATTTATCCTTTTGAGTATCGTTTTAAGAAAAGGTATAGATAAGAATGAAGGTGAGTAGACAACCAGACTTGGAGAGGAGAAAACACATGCTTATCTAATCATTTATTTATTTATTTATTTGCTGTTCACCTTGGTTATGCCCCAGACCTCAGGACCCAAACCTGGGTCCCTAGGCATATATGAACTGTGTTTGGTAAGAGAGAGAAGAATCAACCACTTCTCCACCAGGGTGTGTTTTTGCTTTTAAATAGATTCTAAAGTCAAAATAGATTACTATTACTTTTATTCAAATGGTATTTCAGAGAAATTAAAAAGGAAGGAAATATAAATTTTATTTTACTTTCATTTATTCCACAGTCAAACACTCATTTTTAAAGAATCTGTCTGATACCAAAATATTCTCTGTTCTAGCTAGTCTGAAAAACTATTTGTCTTTCATTCTGGTGACTATTTACATCGGTATACATTCTGTGCTGTTATTTTTTTCTCCTATTACACCTTAAAGATCTGTCTTCTTTATATTCTTGCTTTTCAGGTTTTTCATGAAAATTCTAGTATAATTTTTACCTATCTTTCACTATAAGTGATGAATTTTTTTTTTAAATCTAGTGTCCTTAAAATTTTTATCATTACCTTTGGTGTTCAGCTGTTTGAATATGATATGCTATATATGATCTTTTCCGTCTTTACTTTGTTGATTGTTTTCTATGCTCCTTACAACTCAGTTTTGGTATCTATTTCTGATTTTGTAAATATATTCAGACTTCATTTCTTCAGATTCTTGTGGTTTACACAGTTTACCTTCTGAGACTCTAACTGTATCTAAAAGTGTCTGATATCAACCCATAGCTCTTGAATTCTATTCTTTCTCTCTGTATTTTTACATGGGTAATTTCTCTTTACATTTCAGGTTCATTAATTCTTTGCTCATTTGTACCCAATATAAAGATAAGCTCACAAAAGACATTTTTCATTTCCATTACTGACTTATGATTTCTGGTATTTTCATTTGGTTCTTAGTTACATTTAAAAAAAATCTTTCTTCCCATATTATTTAGGTGATCTTGTACATTGCTATTGTTTTAACTGGAATCTCTATAATTGTAATTAAATTTGCTAGAATATCCTGTCTGAAATATCAATATCTGTATCGTATCTGAGTCTGATTTGCATCAATATATGTTGGTCTTAAAAACACAAAGTATGTCTTCTTGCGTGGCAAGAACTGAGGTAACCGAGGTAAATAGGAAACGAGCATGTCTCTTTCTGCTAGTCTTATACTTGGGTGGAGGGATATATAAATAGAGTGAGGAGTTGGACTATATTTGAAACTTCTTTATATGCAGTGGAATCGAGGCTTGAAATTCTTACAAAAGTACGTTGATTTTAAATTATAAGTTAGTGTTAGAGGATTTTTCTCATTTTTTCTCCTAGTATGCCTATGATTCCTTCAACTGTGTGTCCATCACAGAGCATCTCTTGTGGTTCTCCTTGTATTTCTAGGTGAATTTTACATGATTTTTGTTAACTTGCTGGTATGTTATGGGAGGAGAACATCTCTTATGTTCTGCTTAAGTCCAGTCTGAGACACTGAGAATTTCAGTCATGGGCATGTGACTGTCACCCTCTTCTATATATAATGTTGTTACTTAATATATGTATATATATATATATATATATATATATATATATATATATAAAATACCCTTGCTCTTCTTCTAGAGGTTGAACTTAAGTGACAGTTGAAGTGTTGCTATTATAATTTATGTTTATGCAAAAAATAAACTTACAAAGAAATTAAAATACCCTGTATTAATATGGCTCAAATATTAGTTACTATGATTTTCTTTATTAATGTTCTTTTATTGCTTAACAAACAACTTTTAGAGAACTCCTGTACAATTTTGCAGAGATCACTACATTAGGGGATATTTCATTTATTCTGCCTTTATAATATAAGATGAATGTCTACGTACTTTATACAGTGTAAGAGAGAGCATAACTCCTTTTCTGGAGCAATGAGTGACAGCCTAATACATATTGAAATAAAATTATAATTTTTCTTGAAGTACTTTTATGAACTGCTCAGAAGGTATTTAAATAGTCAAGGAAAGTTATATATATTTCCTGGATGAAAAATATTGTGACATTATGCATAAAAATGATTGCCCATTTAAAAACTCGTAACATAGATGAATGTCTTTAAAATATAAAATGAGAATATGCTCTACGACTCTGATGTTTTTATTACTCTACTGCTGGAGCACTAAAATCTGCTCCCTTCCAGCATTTGCATTTTATTAACTATGAAGACTATAGAGCATCTAAGTCACATTGTTTTAAAAAAACCCACTAAAGATATATGGATGAATATGCATGCAAAATTGCAAAATAATGTACAAAATATCATTTGTTCATAATATGCACTTTATTCTAAGTAAAACAATTCATGTACATGAAAGTAATCTCGGATGTTTTACCATAATTAAAAATTCTATTGGAAGCACCTCAAATACATTCTTACCTTTTTTTACCTTAAATTTTTACACCTACAGGAACTAAAATCTCATTATAATTATACTGACCAATACGGTCTTTTTCTTGTTTGGTCACCACTGGAAAAAGAGACACCATTCTTCTTGTTAAGATATTCCTTATTGTTTATATTCCAATGACAAAAATCCAAATCCCTTTATTTGATATAAGGTGGCCTGTAAGCTGCTTCCTGATATTCCCAAATTTTGGATATCATAATTATTTGGTTCATAGGCCATATGAGCCAACCCTAAATTCTGAATTAGAACTTTAAGTATTATAAATCAAATACATTTATCATCTGCAATTCAGTTTATTAATTTTGAACAAAATATATTCCCCAGTAGACTGTCTTTATCAGATGATCTGCGGAAATAGACACTGCAGTCAAAAAAATCTTAAAATGTTTATCTTAGATATAACTTATAATGTCACATAGTTTAACTATTTTAAGTCTTACAATAAAGACACCTGCATATTTCAAAAACCATCTTTCTCACTCTTCTTTAATCTAGAAATCTCTCTTTTACAAGAAAAGCATGGCAATATCCTATAGAACTATTATTCTGAAGAATAATTTTAAGGAAAACTTGTCCTACTGTAAATGAGTCAGCTGAGAATTTCCTTGTGATTGAAAAGCAGCCTTAGAATCCTACACACTCAAGCCTTCCTGCCCACCCAATATACAGAAAAAGACAGCATTTAAAAAGTACACTATTTTTTTCTTCTTGATAAACGCCCTTTAATTTAAGACTTTTCCCCATTAGAAAATTAGCAAAAACAATAGTTATATAATCAAAGAAACAAAGAAGGCATAAAACAGAAAACATTTTCATAAAAGAAGTTCTGTTATCTATATATTGTCAATCTACCTACCATCTATCATCATCTATCATCTATCTGTCATCTTTCTATAGAGATGGAAAAACTCAGTCAAGGAAATTGAAATTTGAGAGCTAATTAAAGAGGTATTTAACATGTGCACTTGTCAAAAATATATTAAATTATTTTGTGAAACTCCTGTTTCAATATTTATGCCAAGATATTTGGATAAATATGTATAGTTATGTATAATAGTAGTACCCAGAGAAAAAGTGCTGATATTAAAAAAAATTCTGCTTCTTAAGACCTACTGACTCCCTGCACCCTTATAACATCATAGGAAGTATCTAGTTTTTAAAACCCCAGTTATACTATGACTTTCATATACTGGCAGTTAAAGTACCAGCTCTTAATATTATTCATTATACATAGTTGAAAAGATGTGTTTAGAGAAATACAACAGATTATTAAGTATCTAAAGAATTGGAAGACTATGTTAAGATCCATCACCAAAGAAGACTGAGTCATTTTTGCATTTACTGTTGGACCTTTTTTTTTGAGGTTTTTAGCAAAGCACATGGGATTTCTTTCTGGGCAAACATATTGAGTATTTTTAATTGATTTTCCTCCAGGGTCTAATTTAAGATATGGTGTCTCATTTTTTTCCTATTTTTACATTGCTAGATGATTTTTAGGATATTGAATTTATACCACAGTCTTTGCATTTCTCCCCACCCTCCCCACCAGAGATGTAGTGCCCCTTTCAAATACTTTATGTCCTTCATTCTTTTGCTTCATTTCCCTTCACATCTTCTCCTTCAACCCCCTTAGCCACAGTCCAATGTCCTTTAAATTACATTGTGATTTGTCCGCTCATTTTTTTTTGTTTCATGTTCCACTGCTGAGTGAAACTGTCCTGTACATTTCATTTTCTTTCTAGTTTATTTTGTTAAGCACAATAATTACCTCTCAGTCCAACCAGGTTGTTGCAAATGCACAATTTCTTCTTTTTAAATAAGTGCATAAAACTCCATTGAGTGTATATACCACAGCTTCTCTATCTAGTTATTTGTTGATGAACATTTGACTTGCTTTCATATATCGGCTGTAGTGCTGCTATGGACCTAGGGATACATCTGCTTCTCTGATTTGTTTTATATTACTTTGTTATACACTTGTAAGTAGGATTGCTGGATTAAACAGTAGTTTTATTTTTATTTTTTGAGAAATTCCATATTGCTTTCCATGACTTGTACCATTTGCATTCCCACTAATAGTGGAGGAGGTTTTCTATTTCTAGACACCCTCTTCAACACATGTTTTTAGTCTTTTTGATATAGACCATTCTCATTGGTGTGTGGTAATAACTCATTGTGGTTTTTATTTGTCTTTCTCTGATAGTGAGTAATACAGAGAAGTTTTTCATGTGTCTGTAGGCTATCAGCATGTCTTCTCTAGAAAGTTGTTTTGAATGTCAGCAATGAATCACCTTTTAAAGTTGGTTTGTTTCAAGACACTAAGAGACTTAAAGACCAGTTAACGAAAGGTATTTTTCTCATTATTATCTATGAAAATAATGTTATATAATATTTCAGTATTGGGAGACTTTTACCTACTTTTGATATAATCTTGAAGATAGATTCCTCTCCATTTCTTTGATACAGTTGTGTATGATTTGCTTTTCACATAACAAGCATCTACTTTTATGCAAGGAGGTTCTCTTTTAATAAATTTCTGGTCCTGAAAACACTGGAATTGTTAATATCTAATGATAATTTCAGCATCTTATTTAAAAGATTTTAATACACAGACATCTCAATATAACATTAACATTAAGAAAACATTTTATACAGAGAAATGCAAGTAATTTGTGTTACATTTACTGGAGTAAAATGCTATTATAATGCAAAATGTACATACATAAATAATTGTGAGAAATAATAGTACAAGTGTTGTTTTCCTGCTCCTTCATGCACACATAAAAATACTATACATTTATATTGCATTACAGGATGGTGGGTAGGTTGTCTTTTGACCTCTAAAGTAACCAACAAAACGAAACTAGAGCAATAATTTTTCTCTATTAAATGTTATAATTAACAATAATATCTTTAAATTTTTATAAAAGGTTTCTGATGCTTTTATTATTCATGAAATCAAGTTTGTATTTGCTTAACTGTTAAGGTAAGAGTATCTGTAATATATTTTCAAAAGTAGTGATAAATAAGGATGTGCTTTATATTATTTATTTAGAATTATTTCTGAGCTCAGGATCTGTGATTATTCAACTAGAAAGAAAAAAATAACATTTTTTGCCTTATTCTGAGGAATAATTACTTCAAATATATGCAACTGTTGTGAATATGATAAATTACATAATGTTGAGTAGCATTGTCTTTCAATTTATTTATGAATGACTTCACACCAGTGATCTTTTGAAAATCAACTAGATTAATATTTAGTATTATAGCTAATATTAGATCTCTTGAATTAGATACAATTTATCAAATAAAGAAATTGTAACAGCACAAGTATATAACAAATGGTAATTTTGATGGGAAAAGATTTTAGAAAGTGTTTTTAAAAAGTCTTAAACTATAATTTATAATATATACTTAATCTATAATTTAAATTTAGTTAATAAAAATTTTCAAAAAGGAAAATAACTTACCATTGTTCAATTTGTAATTTATATCATAAAAATAATATTTAAATATTATTTTAAATGCTGAAATTAAGACATGTGCAATTAAAACTTTATAAAAAATGACAAATTTAATAAAATCCAAAATTATTTTTCTTTATTTTGAAAATTATGTATCATATGAAACCTTTTATCTTAACATAACATCATATATCAAAATAACAATGCAATTTTCCATTTTTAAAAGACCAGTCATTGTTCTAGAGATAAAACAACTGACTGCTTAGTTAAAATTTTTGTTGTTTTTACACTAGTAACTTTATTAACAGTTTCAATTTACGATATTTGTAAATTTTTGAAGTATTCAGTTGTCAAATAAAAGGTAAATAAAGGCAAACAAGAAAGTAAAATAAACTTGCATTATTGAAAATATAAGTATAAATATACGTACATTTTATGAGATCAGTGAATGACCAGATTTTTGTAGTTTCCAGGAAAAAAGTTTTTATAACTATTTGGATTCAATTCATACACCACTGAACTGATTTCAAATATATATATTTTTATAATTTCCTCAAAATCTCTTTTTGCTAGATTTTTAAATGTATATATATCCTTTATTCTAGCATCTAGTTTTACTGACTTCTAGAATTTTCTAAATTGCTATGACACTGAAATTTTCATAATATTTGCAACAGTAGGTAGCATGTTTTTTTGTTATTCAAACATGATTTTATCAAGAACATAGTTGTAAATTTATATTTACTCTTGTTTTTTACTTCATGAGTAAAAATCTTAAAATTCAAAAAGTCTTACCAGTACAGCTATGTGCTCTCATGCTCATACCTTGTTTATCTTTTATCTTATTTTACAAACTCCTTGCTAATCTTAACCTTTCCAATTGTATGACCTTGGCTTACAATAAGCAATTACTTTACGCTTTATCATTTATGCATACATATTTTTAGAAATATTTCTCAAATGTTCAACTTGAAAACTCACACTAATTTATTCAACATTTGTTAAGCATCTTCTACTGTGTAGGACCTGGACTACAGAGACAGAATAAAATATGAGGGACTCCTTATTTCAAATAGAGTGCATATCTATAAAGACATAGAATTGTGGATAAGCACTGTGCAATATCTGTATAAAGGTTGGAGTAATATAATATGCTTGGTTGTCCCAGAGAGGACTTTGCTTTCCCTAGATTTTGATTTGAATGTAAGTGAAGAATGTTAAGAGAACTGTGTTACACAGAGTATTCTGTAAAGGGGATATATTCCACCTTGAATGAATAGATTATTCATAGTGTAGTTATACAGAAACAAACATGTCATCTATGTTGTCAAGTTAGTAAATATTGTTATACATAGCTATATATAAATATACAAAGAAATGTAATCATTTGACAAGCAAGAGTAAAACATACAATTATTCAGAAAGAAAATGAGAGAGTGAAGGAAGAAAAAAGGAGGGAGAGAGAGAGAGAGAGAGAATAAGGAAAAAGAAGGAAGGAAGGAAGGAAGGAGACAAAATGAAGATTCTAGAAATATTTCTCCGCCGTTCTCCTTTAATTGGGCATTTAGCATATTGGTATAATTATCTAGTTAATGTTGCATAAAAATCCACCTCAGTCATACTCTAGTGGAGTAGCAGTTGGGTCAATCATCTACAAAAGAGTTAAGATCATGTACCCTTGGGTTTGAGTCAAGGGCCTGTGTTTGTGGAATGAGATACACGGGGTGGGGGACAACCAGTGTGAACAACAGAATAAAAACAAATAAACTGTTTTTTCCAATCCCTGCATGCATACTTGCTTCACTCCTGTTTGTACCTTTCCTTAAAAAAATAATAATCCACCCCAAATTAGCATTTAAAAGAACAAAACTTATTTTGTTTACACTTCTGAAATGTGGGTAGAACATACCAGGGACTGCATATCTGTTCCAGATGGCATCATTTGACTGTCATTTAACTAGGGGGCTGGAAAAGTTACTTTTGTGATGACTCAACTATAAGACAGGCAAATAAGAATCAGGTCAGTAGGGAACTCCAGAGACTGCAAACTGTCTCCACAGGTGTGTATATACAGGCTTCCTGAGAGTCCTAAGCATGGTGACTGGGGTGCTGTGCAAGCATTTCAGAGAACAAGAAAGAAGATGCGTTTTGTTTTATAACAAGAGCTTTGGAATTCTCACAGTGTCACCTCTTCTGTAGTCACAGTCTACCCATTTACATGAAGATTTAACATAGACCTTATTTCTCAAAGAAAGGAAAGTCAAAGTTACATGGAAAGAGAAGCATATTCATGGATTATCCTACTGTTGTCCTTTTTGGTTAATTAAATACTCAAATCTTTATAATCACATTAAGACGTTTTAATGTTCTCTACGTGGCAACCAGGATGTTATTTAATATGTCATTTTATCAAAATTAGACTGTTGCAGTTGATAAGTTCATATTGCTTTTGGACTTCATTTATAGTATATTGAAGCCTTTTTTTCATGCAAAGACTTCTTGTAGAGGTCACTCACTAGTATAAGTTTCTCAGAAACAATCATGATACATTTTGCATCTTTCCTTAAAATGGTTGTTAAATACTATTATTCCTGACATCTTAAAAAAAAGTTAACTTGTATCTTTCTATTTCCTAGCATAGGTTGACTTACTAGAAATCAGCTAGTCAATATCTTAGGGTTTCTTACTAATTTCATTTCACAGTCATGATTTGTTTCCAGATTCTTCTATGGATGGAAACTACTGTTTCATTGTAAGTTTCCCTGAAGTATGGGGTAGTAATTATGCTCCTTCAGTGCTCAAGTAAAAGTGACAAATACAAATGACTGGAGGAGGAGAGAAGGAGGCATTTTATATAATTAAGAATGAAATTCAGGCAAATGCCAATGTCTTAAAGCTTTCACACAATCCAGGGCTACTTTGGAACTTTAGTGATTGAATCATATGGAGGGACAATATATTGCATAATGACATGGGGAAAAGAGGAATGGAGAACAGAATAGAAGGAAAATGAGTTTGGCATATTTTACTTGGCTAAACATCTTTATGACACTCATGAGCCATTCCTTAGTTGTGCAGTATAGATATTGTTGGCACTGAGAGTGTAATTTGCAGTTACATAAATCATGTGATAAAAGGTAAAATCTAGAACAAAGAAATAATAACAATATTAACAATTATGTTTCTTTCTTGATTTTAAAACACCAAGCTCCCATAACTTTAGGATTCATGTGTAATGTAACAATATAGTCTTCAATAATCTTTTCTACAGATATGAGTTTTTAAAATTATTTTTTTTTAATTATCTTCTCACACAAGGCAATTTTTTATTATTTTTATTACATCAAAGTTAATATTATATGGATAGTTCTTACTACACCTTATTTAATTTCCATGTTAATTGAATTTCTATTACATTTATTCTGATAGCATTTAGAGCAGATAGACTTGTGATTGACATTTTGTACCCTTCCTTAAGTCATTTTATATCCTTTACCTCAGTACATTAAAAAGCCCTCAGTTCACCCTGGTACTCAGGCATTAAATCTGTGGCTCCAGTGCAGTCCATGTAATGTTCAAGGATCCTGGTCTCAACTCAGAGCCTCGAGAGAATAAGCATGACTGAATGAATGAAGTGAATGAATAAACAAATGGATAGAAAGAAAAATAAATAAAAAATGTTTCCTCCCCCTTTCTCTTCCTGGCTGCCTTCATACTCACCTCGTTCCAGATTACTTTCATCCTCTTAAAAAAGAAAAAAAAGATCTATTTTTTTCAGGTATCTCGCTATACTATGAAGATTCCTTAATGTCTAGGCTAGAGCTACATTTTACAAACAAGCATTCTATGTATCTTTGTAAACATTTTGTTTCCAATTGTTTGTACAAATAATCAGGATATGATCTTTTCCAAATATCCATAGATGTTCTTATTGAGAATTGAGGGACAAAAAGGATTTTTCACTTCAGTCATACATTGATAATAATCAACAACACAAATATTTTAATCCAGTGTTGATGTTGAAATATTATAAATGAAAAATATAAGCAAAGTCGAAAATGTGAATTTTGAAATCTACCTGCTATATCATCTAATGAAACTTCTAGAAAATAATTATTTTCTGTGTCTCTATGCTGTAGGATTAAGCTGCAGTACACCAGGAAGAAAAAGCATAGGTTATGCCCAATATTGGCAGGCATGCAGGAAACTCAACCACTAGAAAACATGAAAGAACATCATGTGCTCATGGAAAATACATTTTAAATCATTTGAATTTTAAAATTGCCTGCCCAGCATGAAATAATAGGCATAAGTTAATGAAGCATGTTTTGAATGATTTTACTTTTATTGGTCTATAAACTTTGGTAGTTATTAGTCAATTAATATTATTTTACTTCAATATATAGAAATGAAAGAAGCATATTTTAGTTTAAAATTTTCAAGCTTCAAATCACCTTTTAATTTAAAGATAACATCTTTCAACAGTTCAGGTGTAAATGTAGTTTTAATGAAAGAACAGTTGGCACAAGTGACAAAGAATTCTGTGCTCTGTGCTAATGACAGTTGAAATATATATCCAACTTTCCTTGGAGTAACAGAGGAACATAATGAGTGGTCACCTTGAATGACAGGGGGCACATTTTTCATTTATATATTTTGCTAATTTTATGAAAATATTGTACTCCTCAAATACAGCAATAGTTATCTTAAATAGATAAAAATATTGAACCACCTGCCTTGTAACCCATCAATATCCTTGGGTTGTGACATGATAACCCTGTCTGTAATATTATTATAAGAGGGGATTAAGTGGAGAGATGACATAGATTATTGTTTCATATATCTTATCATCAAACATTAAAAGTGCAGAAAAAAAAGTGTGTATTAAGACAAAATTTCAAAACTGTCTGCAAATGTCTTTTCATGACACCACAGTGTTTGCTAATTGCTCACAAAATGAGTCTTTGTTTGAAACCCTAAGGAATATATATTCGCTCATGTGAGCATAGAGACTTCACAAATGTACATTTAAAAAAATTTCATTGAGCTTTTTTTTGTTTATGTATAATTAGAAATGGAGTTCTAGACAACCAGGTGATGAGATAGAATATTCTGGTGTCTCTAGTTTCAATTTATCTTATAAATTGGACAGCCTTTGTTACAAATGATTTTTTTCAATATTGTGTGAAAGATAATGTCTGCCTCTGGAGCAACGGTCAGACAGGCTTGCAACCCACTGTAAAAGATTGGGGTTTCTTATTATCGGAGTTTCTTATTATGAGGGTTTCACTCTAGTAACACATTCTACTGCGTGTTTGATATCCTGTGAGAACTGGGCTTAAGGAACAGAATTGTTGATTTTCTTGCTGTTGCTGTAATAAACTTGCCTTTGTGTCTGACGTGCGTCTTATGACTAGAGCCATCATCCATCAAACTGTTGTAAACTAACTAGTTAGATTGAAATTAGAGTAAAAATCTCAAATCTTCTAAGACCTAACAGGGATACTTAACTAAGGGATGTTGAGGAAATAGTTTCATTTAGACAACTTCAGGAGGAAAACAATGACAGGGCATTATGTTTGGAGGTGGAGGTGTTACTAGTTCACTTCCCCTTCCCTCTGGTGGTTGTTTTCTGAAAAAAAAAAAAAAAAAAAAAAGCATGTTATCAGAGAGTTGTGTTAGTTACCCTTCCTTTCCCACTCCAGATGCAAATTCTTTCCATATTCAGCCTTCTGGGTGCTTCTGTAATCCCGGATCCCGTTAGTGCAGCATCAGTTGGTTTTTTTTGTCCCAGGTCAGTGGGGCAAATACTGGCATTTGGTGTGAGAACAAAGAATAATCTTGAGTGTTACCTTTTAGCTCCTTTTGAGAAGAGTTATTTAGTTTAGTTGGTATTATTCACTAAAGCCTATATATACATATTAGTATAACTCTCTCTAGCTCTGTCTCCTGCAAATTGTTCCCATAAGCTAATGGTTTACTCTGTGACTGGCTTTCTATTTAATATTATGATCTAACTCAGGAGATAACTGCTTTCTGTTCAAACTGCTAGAATTTTTTATTACAATATTCACTCTTGAAGTTCAGTACAAACCAATGACAACATGTTAAATCTGTAATTAATTCAGATTTAAGTTTATCAATGCCCAGAGGGCTTCTGAAAAATAGTTGCTGTAACTCAGAATTAAATATAGCCAAAGGTATTTTATCATTTTTGCACATTAAGTAGCTGGAAGCTCTTCAACTACTTTATTCTCTACCAAACAATTTCCTCACATTCAAGATGGTCCAAGATCCAGACTATAATCTTCAATTTTAGAGAACAAAACATTCCCCATTTCAACACTGTGATGACTAGTCAGAAACACAAATTACTTATTTGTCGAGAATAAAATAAGTTAATAAAAATATGAAATGCTCATATGAATACACCATTAGTTGAATTTTAACTATTTTGCTTGCCCATGTAATCACCAACCCAAATTAAAAATAACGTTCCAAATTATTACCATTGATACTTCAATACCTCCCAACTAAAAAGAAAACAGTTGTCTCCATAGATAATTTTTGCCTCATAGTTCTTGAACACATGTATATATAAAGATATATGATACTTTTGTTTTTGACTATGTATGACATCTTGATCAAAATATTTTAAAATTCACTGTTTCTCTGTATTGCTAAGTATTATATTGTATGAACATAGTAATGTTTACAAACTATTCTCTTGTTGAAAGCTTGTTTATATAATTATTATAAATAAGGCTACTATGAACACTCTGTAAATCTTCCTGTGTTCATAAGTTTTCAGTTATTTTGGATAAATACCTATTAGTGGAACGTTTATCTTTTCCCAAAAGAGCTACAAAATGGTTATGCATTTTGTTCTTTAATCAACAAAATATGTAATTCCCTGAGACTCGACAATTTTGCTGGAATTTGTTTTCAGCCTATTTAATTTTGGTAATTCTAGTAGGTATAAAATGCTATATCAATGGTTTTAATTTACATTACCTCAATTATTAATAATGTCATGTGTCTTTTTGTGTACACATATGTTACATATGTAAACTTTAACATATAAAAATGAATGCATATATATTTATATTTGAAGTGTTTTTTTAACGTCTCTTATTAACTTTAATCGGCTTTAATTGGCTCGTTTTTAATTTTTATTATTGATTTAAAGAAGTTTCTTACATATCTTACATGTTACTCAATATTCTGATTATATGCTCAAGTGTTTTCTCCTAGTTCGTGATTTTAATACTGATTTTCTTTTTTAATTAGAATACTTATTCTTTATGAATTCCATATTACCATACACTTCTTTAATTATCGCTTTTTTGTTTCCTTTCCAATATTGTTTTCCTTTTTTTTACAATTGAGGTTAATTTTTTTTAAAAAATGATGTACATTTAGATATACAGGTTCACTATTCATCAATTATAGACAGCACATCATATCCATAACCAAATTTCCAACATTTTTTCATTACTGCTCATTTGGCTCTCCACCATCCCTTGCTCCTATGCCTATGTTCTTCCTTCTGATAACCATAGTTTATTGACAATGTTGTTTTAGTCTGGTTTGACTTTTTATTTTCCTATATTCTAAATATGAGTGAGATTATTCTATATTTGTGTTTCTCCTTCTGACTTATTTCACTTAATATGATCCACTCTATTTCCATCTATTTTTTCGCAAAATCAGGATTTTCTCATTCTTAGAGCTGTTTAGTATTGCATTTTCTCAATATACTCCACCTTTACCAATTATAACTGCCAAAGGCACTTAAGTTGTTTCAGTCTCTTGGATTCTTATAAATAATGCTTCAATAAATAGAGGGAGCATATATCTATTTGAATTAGTATTTTTGTGTTTTCAGATAAATAGACAGAAGTGATATGACAGGATCATATGGAATTTCCATTTTCAATATTTTTAGGAATCTCCATACTGTTACTCCATAATAGTTGTATCAAGTAACTCTCCCACCAGCAATGTAAAAGAATACTGTTTTCTCTGTGTCCTCATCAACCAATGTTGTTTTGGATAATAGCCATTTTCTCAGGTGTGAATTGAGAACACATTGTTGTTTTGATTTGTATTTCCATAAGGATAAGAGAGCAGCAACATCTTTTGACCATTTGCAGGTTTTCTTTGAAAATGTCCATTTAGATCTGCTTACTTGGGGAATGGGATTGTTTGTTTTACTGCTGTAGAGCATATTCATATAGTTTGAATATTAAACTCTTATATCAGGTACAAATATTTTCTCTTGGTCAGTAGGATGTCATTTTGTTTTGGTCATAGTTTCTTTCACTGTGCAGGAGTTTTTAGTCTGATGTAGTTCTATTTATTTATTTTATGTGTCTTATCCTTGCCACTGGAGTTGAGTTCCCAAAGGCCTCTCTAAGGCCAGTATATTTCCTATGTTTTCTTCAAAAAAATTTATAGTTTCTGAACTTAAAACTAAATCTCTAGTCCATTTTGATTTAAATTTTGTGCATTGAGTTACAGACTGATTGTTTTATTCTTTTACAAAGGACTGTCCTTTTTTTTCCAATATCATTCATTGAAAAGCCATTCATTTCTACATTGTATGCTTTTGACTTCTTTGTTGTAAATTAAAGCACAATATATGTGTGAATTTATTTCTATGCATTTAATTCTATTACAATTATCTGTACATCTGTTTTCAATCCAGTGCCATACTATTTTGATATTATCATTTTGTAATATAGTTCAAAATCTGAGAGTGTAATTGGCAAATATGATAGTTTTTTTTTTTTACAATTTGAATTGATTTTATTTCTTCTTTTTCCCTAATTGCACTGGTTGGGACCTCTAAGAAAATGTTGAATAGCAGTGGTGAAAGTGGATATCCTGGCCTGGTTATTGGTTTTAGAAGAAACACTTCCAGTTTTTCACCATTGTTTATGAGGTGGTTAAGTGTTTATCATATGTGGCCTTTGTTACTTGTATGTTTTTTTTCCTTCTATACCAATTTTACTGAAATTTTTGTATCATAAATGGATAATGAATATTATCAAATCTTTTCTCTGCATCTAATTAACATAATCATATGGTTTTATTCCCTTCCTTTTGTTGATGCAGTTTTTTATATTAATAGATTTGCTTGTATTGAAAAATCTCCTTGTATCTCTGGGGTAAAATCCACATAGTCTCTGATAAATGATATCTATAAAGTATTATTTAATTGAGCTAGTTAATATTTTGTCAGTAAGTTTTGCATCTATCTTCATCAGAAATATGGTCTGTAGTTATATTTGTGATATGCTTTTATGCTTTTTGTTTCTGTTGACTTAATAGAGAATTGTTTGAAATTTTTCTCTGTTCTTTAATTTTGAGGAAGAATTTGAAAGAGCAGGTATTCTTCTCTCAAGATTTAATAAAGCTCAATAATAAAGCCATCTGAACTTTGTTTTGGAGGAAACTTTCAATTCAAGATTTTTTGTTTTATTTTGTATTTTTTTTTTTACCTGTAATAGGACTGATCACGTTTATATTTGTTCTTGATTCAGATTTGATAGGCTGTATTATTCTAAACAATTGTACATCTAGGTATCCAATTTATTAATATGTAGTTGCTCTTAGTCTTTCATGATGCTTTGTATTTCTGAGGTATCTGTTGGAAATTCTTTCCTTTCATTATTGATTTCAGTTATTAGCTTTTGTCTCTTCGTCTTTTTTTCAAGTGTGTATAGCCAAGTATTATCCATTTTGTTTAGCTTTTCAAAAACTGTGCTTTGATTTTATTGACCTTCTAAATTGTTGGATTTATATTCTGTTTATTTCTACTTTAATATTATTATTTTATTATTTATTTCATTTTATTGTTTTTTGGTTTAAGTTAGTCTTATTTTTCTAGTTGTTTTAGATGAAAGGTTTTATTGTTTATTATTGTCCTTGTTTCTTGAGATAGACATGAATTAATATAGATTTCCCTCTTCACACTGATTTTGCTGTATCACATGTGTTTTCATAGTTCTGCTTTCATTCTCATTTGACTTCATGCACATTTTAATTTTTTCCATTAATTTCCTGTTACCCAAATCATTCGGAAGTTTGCTGTCTAGACTCCAGGTATTTTGAAATTTTGCATTTTTCTTTTTTTGGTTGAATTCTAGTTTTATGCTGCTTTGCTGGAGAAGATACTTTGTATGACTTCAGTCTTCATATATTTGCTATACTTGTCCCTTTTCAATCATATGTGAATATTAGAGGGTTCCATGAGCACTTGAGAAAAATGTGAATTCTGCTATTATTTGGTGGAAATGTTCTGCAAATGTTTGTTAAAATCATTCGCTTAAAATTTCCCTTGCAGCTGTCACTTCTTTCTTAAATTTGTGTTCAACTGAGTGTTTTTATTGTTGGTCATGTCTCTCTAGTTCTGTTAATAATTACTTTACATATTTAATATTCCCTCATTTGGTACACATATACATATTAATAAATGTTATGTCTTACAATATTGCTCCTTACATATTATGTAATGTTCATCCTTGTCTTTTGTTATCTGATTAAGTAGGAAGTCTATTTTATATTATTGAGTATGATGCCTCTGGTTTTTTTAGGCTACCATTTGATTGTAGGATAGTTTTATAAGTTTTTACTTTGAGGTTATTTGTAAAACGTAGATGCATTTCTTTTATGCAGTACAAAATTGGACTTTGTTTTTTAATTCTTTCAGTCACTGTATATCTTTTGACCTGTGCTCAACCATTAACATTCAGGGTGATTATTGATTTGTAACCTTATTGCCATTTTGCTATTTTGGGTTATTGAAGATCATCCCTGTTTCTTCTTTTATTTTCTTGTCATGTGCTTTATAGACATTTATGTTTTATTTTATTTTTTTCATTTTATTTTTAATGGATTTATGTTTTCAGTTTATCCCAGCATTTAACTATGTTTGTATGTTCACAACTTTTTTTTTTTTTTTTTAAGAAAAAGTGCAAGTTCAAACGAAGGCAAACAGGGAAAGGATGGCAGCAAAAGAAAAGATAAAGAAACGTTTTATATAGTTGTTCATTTTCGTTGTTCAACTTGACCCAGGACGTGAACCAGGCTTTCTGAGTGTGGAGTGTGCCATCCAAAGATGGCTGACAAACAACTACTGAACCAGGGTGCATCTGTTTATAACTTTTTAATTGAAAGCAGTTTAGTTGAGTTCATTCTAATCACCCACATTTTACTCTCCTATTGCCACATCTTATCTTTTTGGTTTCTTGATACTTATTGTATAGAAATTCTGTTAGTATTCTTTGTAAGACTGGTTTAGTTGCAATGAATTCTTTTAACTTTTTTCTGTGAAGCTCTTATGAAAGTTTGCTTGGGTGTCTATCTTTGGAACTCGAGATTCCTGGACTTGGACGTCAGTCTCTTTCTACAGTCATGAAATTCTCAACACTTACTTTTTTTTTGTCCCTCTCTCTTTCTGTGCCCCTTATGATGAAAATCTTCCTCTTGATGTTTTCCCATGAGTCTCATATTTTGTCATTATTTATTTGGCCTTGAGAGTCTGCACCACATGGCAAGGGATTGCAGGCTAGGACACCCAGCAGTATCTGTGTTTGCAAGTAGATCACCCCTCTTTCTTATTCTACATGCTGAGATTTTTCATTCAACAAATGAAAGCTCTGCAGTCATGTCTGTGGGTACTTCATCCCTCGACTCTATATCTTCTGTTCTGTTTTCTTTTCTCCCCAGAAGTTCTAGTTTCCCACTAGATTGTTCCTGCTCATATGTCAATTCACAGGTATGTGGGTAACCACTGAAGGAGAAATTTCTTCAGTGGCAGGTAGAATGTCTGTATCACTGATACCTCTTACAGAATACAGGATCACAGTTTCTGGCTGTAATCATGCTGAAATTAATTGACTTCTACCATTTATGAAGACTATCCATTCTCTTTGTAAGGATGTTGATCCTTACTTCATTTTTCAAAGACCATAGTTTTTAAATGTATCAAGTTATGTGTATGTGGGGGAGAAGATGAACTCGAGAACTCCTCTCTCCATCATTTTGGATTTATTTCTCCAATATTTTGTATTTTGTATTGTAATACAAAGTATACAGATAATCATATCTAGTCATTTTGTGAGTGACATTTATGTTTATGTCCTTAATCTGTTTTATATAGATTTTTATGATATTGAGTAATGTAAAAGTGATCTGTGAAGGTTTATTTTTTTGGCATATGTATCTAGCTGTTGTTGAAAAGATAGTATTTCCTGGTCACATTTTATTTTTTGTAAATGTAGTCATCACTCTTGTATTCTTGATTTTGCTCCCTGAATTTATCCTTTTATCATCTTACCTCTTTATTCTTATACCAGTACTGATTAGTCTAGTCCTAATTTAGACTTGAGTTCAGGTATGGAAAGTCTGCAATATTGCTTTTCCTTTTCAAGATTATTTTGGTTAATTCATACTGGTTGCATTTATACACACACACACACACACACACACACACACACACACACACATTAGCATAGCAATCTACGCCTAAAGTTCACAGTGAGGGGAATAAATACTGAGTCTTGTAGTCTCATTCATCACTGAATATACCTCCAATTATTTATCAGTTCTTTAGTTTTCCACAGCAGTGTTTTTATCATTTATGTATAAATATCCTAGAAAATCGTTATTCCAATTACCATTAGGTAATTAATATTATTTTATTATATTGTAAATAATTTTGTTCTTAATTTTATTTTTATTGATTTATTTCTGGGAATTAGCTTCTTTTTGTAGAATAACCCTGAATCTTAAAAACTTCCTAAATGTATTTACTAACTGTGGTATTATTTTCTTGTTGTCCCTATATGGAATTTTTGTATATTATAATGTGTGTTGTAAATAGGAGTTTGCACCTTCACATCTTTTCAATCTGACTTTTTAACCTTATGTCACTCATTATTTCATGGGCAAGTATCATGCAGAGAAATGGAACTAAATTATATCCTTAACTTAGTTTAAAAATGTTATAGCTATTCATAGAAACCTAGCATATTTTTTAAAATTTTCCTATATTATTAATTGTTTTCTAATTAAGAACAGATGTCGATTTCTTCAAATAGTTTTCTGCCTCTACTGAAATAATCATGTTTTTCTCCTTTATTTTGTTAATGTGACAATACTTTTTCAATATTAACTTTGATTTTTAAAACAATTTTGCAACTTTTAATTCCTAAGTAAGTCCCATGTGAGTTGTCATGATACGTTAACCATTTGTACATGTTGCTGAATTTAATTCAATTATGTTTTAAAGATGCTTTGGTCTAATTTCAAGAGAATATTAGTCTATAATTTTATATTTTGCTTTTAAATTATATGAATTTTAGTATCAGGTTATTCTTATGCATCCTAAATCAAATTAAGTAGTGTTCAATTCCACTTTTATATTTTGAAAGATTTGTGTGACTTTAGTATTATTTTTCTTAAAATATTTGCTAGACTTGCCAATGAGTACATATGAGTATAGCATTTTCTTTATGGCAAGAAATTTTTTTTTCACTTAGTTGTTTAGGTTTCATCCCAGACCAGTCTTGAACACAGGTCCTTGGGTTTTACATGGTTCACGCTCCAGCTATTTCAGCTGCCTGAAATATCAGGGCATGCCTCTCTGTTCATTTGAAAAAATTTTTTTTTTGATGTTATCTCTTTTTGTTCACAATGCTACATTCATTTTTGAATATTGACATTGTATCTGAAGCTGTATATCACACCAAATTCTCCAAGTTCCATTGTCCTTTACAACCACCTTTTCCCCTCTTTCCTTCCCCACTCTCATCTCCCTGGCAGTCATCATCTTATGTCCTATGAGGTTTTGCTGGAGTTTATATGTTTGTTTCATTTGATTATACTGCCCATATGAGTGAAACCATTCTACATTTCTCTTTTTCTTTCTGACTTATTTCACTTAACATGGTACCTTCCAATTCCATCCAGATTATTGCAAAGGGTGCTATTTTATTTTTTTAGTTACTTCATAGAAATTCAATGAGTATATACACCACAGCTTCTTTATCCTGTCATTTGTTGTTGGGCATTTAAACTGTTTCCATGTCTTGGCTGTTGTGAACTGTGCTGCTATGCACATCTGGGTGCAGATTTTTTTTTTTTTCCTGATTAGACATTTTGTATTCCTGAATATATGCCCAAGAGTAAGATTGTTGCATCAAATGGTAGATCATCTTCATTTTTTTTGAGGGATCTCCATAATATTTTCCAAAAAGGTTGCACCAATTTATATTCCCACGAAAAGTTTAGGAGGGTTCCTTTTTCCTCCATAGCTACTCTATCACCTGATATTTCCAATATTTTTGATATAGGACATTCTCAAGTGAGGTGGTATCTCATTGCAGTGTTTATTTGCATTTCTCTGGTGATGAATGATGTAGAACTTTTCAGGTGTCTCTAGGCCATCTTTGTGTCTTCTTTAGAGAGGTGTCTATTCATTTATTTTGCCTATTTTTAGTGGATTGTTTGCTTTTTTATTTTTGAGCTATGTGTGTGCACTCTATATACTTTGGAGATTAAACTCTTATCTGATGTATGCTGTGTGAATATATTCTCCAATTCTGTGGGTTGCCTTTATAGTGATGTTTTCTTTTGATGTGCAGAAGCTCTGCAGTTTGATATAGTCCCAATTGTTTAGTTTTACTTTGGCTTCTTTTGCCAAAGCTGTTTGTTTCTTAACCATTCTTTCCATATATGGTACACATTATACTATTTAGACTTCTACTTTTCCTTTTAGTACAATCTTAACAAGGCATTTTTTTCAAAAACAATTTCTATTTTATTGCTTTCAGAAAATTGGTATTTTATTATTTCATGACATTTTTATTCTTTGATGATCTGTACTAATGTTTTTGTTATTTTATAGCCACTATCGATAATTTGTTGTTTTATTTTTCAGAATTAGTTTTATTAAAGCTTCATCGAATTATTTAATAATTAAAATAATCAACTTTAGACTTTGCATATATTTTCTATTATTCATTTTTATGTCAATGATAATTATTTCTATTTCTATTACTTACTTGCCTCTGTTTATTTTGGAATTATTTTATTCATCTTATCTGGAATCACAGATCATTGATTTTAGACCTTTACTGATTTTGTAACCTACGTTGTTAATTTAACTCCAGCTGCTTCTTGCAAATTTTGCAAGGCTATTCTTATTATTGAATTATTAAAGTTTTAATTGTTTTATCATTGAATTACTAATATTTTCTAATTTCTCTTGTAATTTAATCTTCTATCTTAAGATTTTTTATAATTATTTTGAATAATTTCCTAATTAAGACTATCTTACTTTATGGATTCCTGTTGAATTACATTGTCATCAAAGAATTGTTGATTTCAATTCCCTAATATATATTGAGGCTAAGTTTATCATTCAGTATACCACTGGTGTTCCATATACTTCAAATAAATATGCATTCTTCAGTTTGGGGTTAAAGTATTGTATAAAAATTAGGTCAATTAGATTGATAGTACTCGTCTTTATTGTTTGTTCTTTTTTACTTATTCTAAAATAACTGAGAGTTGTCAAAATATTCAAGTATAATACATAATTTGTCTCATTCCTTCACTTCTCTGTTTATACGTTTCAAAGTTTTGTTATTATGGGCTTCACATTTATGATTTTTATGTTTATATGATCATACTTTCAACAACATAATTTTCTCCTCTTTTTAAATTTACTTTTCTCTTAGTAATATAATCTTCCCTGTCATACATATTATATAATACATGAGCATATGTATTTTGGGATTGGTACTAATCCACCGTGAATTTTTTCTTATTATGGGACAGTCAATACTTTTTATATTAAAAGTGGAGACAGAATTCAACTTTTATTTTTATCATCCAAAACTTGGTGTACTATACAATTTTCTGAAGAAAATGAAATCTATTGGTTATGCTCACCCTTCATAGGAAAACTAACTTCGTTTCTTCTAAGATGCCTTATGTATGCACAGAAACCTAATCTGTAATTTCACAAGGAAAGATGATTTCAAAGAGGAGATGTTAAAGTAAAAAAATGATATACTCTTTTAACTATCCAGTGTTATAACTACCATCTATTTTTTTGGAAGAAACTTCTCATGTTTAATCTGTTGCATAGCTTCTATCTGACTACTCACATTACTACATTGGGCATTGCTACCTTTGAAAACTGCAAATAAAAATACTATAAATTAATTCATATACTTTAAAATGTCATTCTCTAAGATCTAGAATAAAACAAACCTGTTTTGGATGACACTCTGATGGAACAGTGGTTTGGTCAGTCGCCTTCAGGAGAGTTCAGTCCACATGCATCCCAAGAACCTGAGTTTATTTCCTGGGACCAGGAGAAACAGCATAGGTGAACAACTAAAAAAAATAAATAAAGTGTTTCTTTCTCCTCTCTCTTCCTGCCTGCCTGCCTCTGCTCACCTCCTTTTTGCCTTCACTTTTCCTTTAAAAACAAAACAAAAAGCAAGCAATCAAAAAAAAAAAACAGTTTTCTAATATAATCATTTTACTTTATTGTGATAGTTAAGTTTATCTAGTGCTTTTCCAAATTCTTTTTCTCCATCTCGGAAAGTCTTTTAAAGAACAATATGAAAAACAGAGAAATATTTTTCATATATCACCAAAATCACATTGAAATCATATTTTTTCATATCTATCTGAAACATCTAGTATAAGAAAGTTACGATAATGCAAAAGTTACCATATGTTTATTTTTTTTACAAATCATCACCAGCAAACTTGCTCCGAGACTGTTGATAATTTGTCAGTAATTATTAATAGGTACGACACTGACAAAGTTCCCACTGGGGTTTAGCTTTCAAAGTATCTCAGGATTTAAAACTCATCAGTAAGCAGCCGTGCTATCATCAAGTGCACATTGCAGTTTTTTGTTTTTGGAAGTATTCCTATTAAATGTGAATGGTAAAAGTCAAAATGATCTTTGCTTATTTTAAGTTTATTTTTTATTTTTAAGGAATATCAGAATAGATACAGATTGGCAATTACTTAATTGAAAAACAAATCTCAATTTTATCTCATTTCCATTAATGTTTCATAACATTTTTTGAAGAGTCATGAAAGTCTAGAAAAATATAGCAAAAACATGTAATACCTATTTTCAATTCTTTCACCAACTGCCTTGGGTCAGTTGGCTATTTGTTATTCCTAGTTTTGATCACTTATTTTTCTAGGGATCAGCTAGCTTATTGTTTGTGTAGGCTGCCCACATCTGGAATGACTAGATCAACTCAATCACACGTCACAAATTTTTAATAGTACATAAGTCTGGACATATATTCATAATTTTGATAGAATTTCTAGAGGAAAAAGGAAAATCCAGTCATGTAGACACATTTCAACTTTGATGTCTATTACCATCCACTTCATCAAAGCCAATTGCATGATTAAGAGGCAAGCAGAAGGTAAATCAACACGGAGTGGCAAAAGATATGACTGCTGGAGAGGGGTAAATATAGGTGTCAATGACATAATTTTATGATATCATCTAAAGGATTTAATTTGTTACTCACTTTCTAATTTCTTATATTTGTTTAAATATGTTGTTATATCAGAATATTCATAGTTAAATCACAATTACTAGGTTAAAAAATATTCTTTATTTTATATGTATCAACGTACCTGAATAATCAATTTAAAGACATAGGAAACGGCGTGCATTAAGCAAATAGTTTGCATTTTGGAAATGTAAGTATCAATTATCAATGAAAAATGTGAGTTGCCTGTCTAGTGTTCTTAATTTTCTATTTTCTCTGTGTATAAAAATATTGTTGTTTACATCCCTTTTTAGATAGCTTTGTAAAGTTAGTCAACAGCTCGAATGTTTAAAAAACATTAAATTAATTAAAGAAAAATCAGTTCATATCTATCAATAATATCCAGGAGTTCTTCCCACCATCTCAATAAAGTGAGACAACTAGTTAAGTAAAAATGAAGAGGAGGGAAATGATAGCAGATCAGCAGAACATTGGAATAGGTAAGAGGGATTATATTAAAATGATGGAGGAAATTAATGTAAAATATACAGTGTAATGCATGTCTTTCTAATTATTTCAGTTAGAGACTGAGCAGTGTAGTATTTTTAGAGATGAAATGAGGAGTGTAGCTTCATTTGATTTTCTATCTAGAGCATAATCAGAGGATGAAGCATTTGTTAAACTTTTTAGCGCTGGATATGTGAGTCAACAATTTTCAGATAGTGTTTTCAGGGGTCCCTTGACTTTCCTTCTCTTGTTTCTCTCAAAACTCTCTCTTTGTCTTTGATTATTTGAGTTTGATCATAATTTCTTTTTGTGAAGATCTCACTAGCTTTAATCTATTTGAGGATGGTTGGTCTTTTTGCAATACAGCTTTCTCCAGATTTGAGTTTTCAGTCATTCTTTACATGAGCCCTCTGGTGCGCCTTTGTGGCTCAAGCTAAGATTCAGGTCATGTAAAGCCCAAAGACCAGCTGGGGGAAGAAAATAAATAAATAAACATGCTTTCACTCTCTTTCTCTCTTCTTCTGAGACCTCTATACTTCAAGTAGACTTCTATTACTTGTTTTCATTCTTGTCTCCTTTTCCTCCTCAGATTGGATAATTTCAAGAGATGTCTCTTTTTAAATTCACTGATACTTCTGTTGGATTATGCCTTATGCTGAAATTTTTATATTTTAAATGTAATTAATTACATTTTCCAGCCCCAGAATTTGATTTACTCTTTTTAATGATTTATGTCTCTTTTCTTTATCTTCTTATTTTGTTCATGCATTGTTTTCCTGAGTGTGTTGGGTCATTTACCTGTGCTTCCTTGAATCTATGTTTCCTTTAAAATTATTTCAGTTAGTTTTTAGATAAGTTACAAATCCCCATTTCTTTGGGATGGATTGCTGAAAATTATTGTGTTCCTATGGTTATGTGTATTCCCTTGATTTTGATGTTTCTGTTCATTTTGTATTGGTACCTGTACACTTGAGGGAGTAGTCACCTTCTCCTGGGTTCAGACACATGGAGAACTACCACAGTGCCTGAGTTCTCAGGCACAATTGCACTTGTGTGGCGATGCACTCAGCACTGGTATCTGAGCTGCGGCATGTGCAGAACTGTGGAATCAAATTCTGGGTCTCTGATAATTGCCACAGTGATTTGGCCTTGGAGGCAGAGGACTGACACAAAAATGGCATGGGTCCTGTTATAAGTAGATACAGCATGGGCTTGAGTTTAAGAAGCAGAAGGCAGTGGTAGTAACAATACCTCATGGGGATGGAGGGTCAAACTCTAGCTTTGGCCCTAGGGAGCAATAGCAGAGTAGTAGCAGCTCTGGCTGTTGATTCTTTTTGCCTAGACTGTCACAAAGACGTTTAGGGGTGGAGTACAGAGCTTCATCAGCAAAGCCCAGTCACTGCGATCACAGTTACAACTACTTAGGGACCAGAGGACAATGACAGAACATCAGTAGTTTAGCCCCACTCAAGAAGAGTCAAAGCTCCAAATTAAGACCTGTAGGGCAGAGTATACCACTGCAGCTGTGAGGCCTGGTCAATTCAGGTCAAAAATAAACTTGAGACCTGAGGGTGGGTCACAGGGTGGCAGCAGCTCTGGTCTCACAGATGATACAATGTTATGGAATCCTGATCCTGGAACATTGGATGGAGCAGGACCTAGGGTCCCTGAGATCAGTTCTTATGCTAAAGGTTTCCAGATCTAGGGAAGGGATACATCAGTGGGGACTCTGGACAGCTCCGTCAGTTGGGTTTAACTTCATCAAAAACTGGGCAGGCCCTTGGAAGCCAAGTCAGAAAATATTCACAGTTATAAGGCTTGCTGTTTCTTTCTCTCCTTTTCCCCATGGAGTAAAATCCCTGCTAAAGAATCCCTCTTCCACCAAATTGATCCGAACTAGGAAAGAGGATGACACAGGTTATGCTTCCTAAAGTATTTTCAACTATTTTCAGTTCTTGAGCTCTGCAGGGTTTCTTTTTTGTTGTCTAGGGGTTTCTCAGAAATATTTTCACCAAATTGTAATTGTTTATTCATAGTTTTTGCAGAGAAGACATTTGTTGGGGCCTCCTAACCCTTTAACTTGCTGATATAACCTCGCAAACTAAGGCTGATTGTGATCACCTATTGGCTAGAATTGTGTTTTCTGAAAATACAAATTTTCTGATGTTCAGTTTTATTATGATAGGCTCTGAGTTCCCAATATATAAGCAAATCAATGCTCAGTATTGAGAGTTTATAACAAGATAAAGTGGAAAAAAGAAACTGGGTGTGAAAAGACCTGAGTTTATATAGTGGTTATTTAGTTGAAATCTGTTGACAAAATAGATACTAGAACTGAAACTAACCTATTGGTGTATGGACAGTGTTATGCAGTTGTTCATGTTCTGGCATAATAATGCCCTACCTAGTGGAGAGTCTAAAGAAATCACAAGAAGACACAGATGGCAAGGACATAGACTTTACCGTACTCACAGTAGGGGGTTCCAATGGCCGTATGTCATTCATGCTTCTGGAAAACTACCACACTGTCAGTAAGGTGGCATCAGTAGAAGGAGGATAACGAGAAGTCAGGAATAGCCAAGTGGGCAAAAACAAAGAATAGTCCGAGTAGGCAAAGGCAGCAGAATTACAGGGCAGGCCATCTTGGGTACTGTCAGTGTGGGTAGAGACAATTAATCTAGAATGTCCATCTTGCTACATTTAGGTCTGTGCTCAGTTTTGCCCAGCTGATGAGCCCACATTCAAGAATGGGCAATGGGTCATGTTCTCATGTGGCCCCACAGACAGTAACGGACATACAATCACTTTCATTTGTTATTTTATTAATAATTATTTGAATCATGAGGGAAGGAAGGAATAAAAGGTATCAAGTACAATGGAACATACATGGATTTGAGAAATAATTCAGGATTTGAATCTTTGCTAAATCATTTATATATATTACATGAGCTTAGGAAAACTGCTTAATTTTCTCAACTTTACCTGCATTAAAATACGTGTCAATGCACCACAACTTTTGGAAGATTTATAAGACTAAAGAATGAAGTCAGATTCCTGTTTTGATACTACATCCAAATATGCTCAAGGAAACATCACATTAAATTCTGTCCCTGAGAAGAATTTCATAGTGTGAAAGTATCTTTTTTCATTGATTTGGGCATTTTATTTTGTAGGGATTTATTTAAAATTGTATATATGGGGATCTACTTTATAATTCTAGCTTTTTATTGTTAAGCATTAACTTAATGTTTTGATGGTTTAAAAAACACTAACATTTCTAGATTGAACATAAACAAAGGGACAAAGTGGAAGAGTGAGCTCAATCTATAATGATCACTAAGTATCACTAGAGCAAAGGAGATTCTCAGTGCAGCTTATCTTTAAGTCTATGAAGAAGTGTTTTTGTACAAAACTGGCAGACTATATTTTTTCTTTGCAAGTATGATTAAATTAATTCCCCTCACAAGGAAATTTAAAAGAATAATCAAATGTGCTCCTCAATGAAATAGGTAAAATTGCAACGGCAACACCAAAACCCAAAATCCCTAATCAGCCTAGATCCAGGCTTTAAAATGGAAGGAATGTCGTCATTATACATATATAATTAGCAATGTTTTCTATTATGTGGGAATATTAATTAAATAAAGTTCAAATAGAATTAAAATTTGTAGGTCTGAAATATAATTCTAAGCCTTCTAAAATTGTTTAGAAATTTCTCTTGTCATTTCTTAAGGGAGGTAGCAGTTGGGTCTGTCACCTCTGGTGGAGTGAAGTCTGCATACATCTCAAGGACCAAGGTTTATAGCTTATGTCCAGGGAACAACCAAGATGTACACTAATAAAGAATAAATAAATGTAACGCTAAAATGCTTTTTTCCTTCTTTCTCTTCCCGCCAGCCTACTCACCCTCATTGCTCCTTGCATCTTTCCATTTTTATTTTTCAAAAAATTCATGGCTTGGGCATCTATTAATTATAATTTTCTGAATTAATAATTTTTCTGATGTAATCTGA
This sequence comes from Solenodon paradoxus, assembly GCA_004363575.1. Taxonomy (NCBI): domain Eukaryota; kingdom Metazoa; phylum Chordata; class Mammalia; order Eulipotyphla; family Solenodontidae; genus Solenodon; species Solenodon paradoxus. The sequence goes on from RJWH01000010.1 coordinate 1,510,522, forward strand.
ATAATATACAAGATATAAATACTAAATTTTAATGTATGTGATTAACTTTTGATCAATAGATTTTTCAAAATTCAGACTTACTTGAAGTACTGAACAAGAAAATAACAACAAAAAACTCCCAGCGAATATTTATATCCAACAAAGTCAACATTCACATGTATAGAAGAGATTGTTTCCCAGCAAAGCTATAGGAATTCATTACTATTAAAGTGACCTTGTAAGAAATGTTTAAAGGATTTCTTTATAATAATAATTTCTAACATCAAGGAAATATACATAAGGAAAAAACTCATTGGAAAAGGTTAATTTAAAGTAAAAATAGTGGATAAATTTTTTAAAATGTGTAAGATTAAAAGGCAGAAGCAGTAATTAACTCAGGTCACAAAACTAAAATGATATATATAAAATAAATAATAAAATTAGACATCGATAATATAAAATGTGTGTTGCGGATGGGAGCAAACATGTAATGTTTTGGAATGTGTTCCAATTTAAGTACCTATGAACCCAAAACAGCACATAGAAAGTTATATCTTCTACACATATAAAGGTATACCTGAACCACACAATAACAATAAAACAATAACATAATATAAAGAAATAAAGAAAAACAAAAAGCAAATCTTTAAATTCTAACAACAGAAAGGTGGTTATCAGAGGGTAAAGGGAGAGGGGTATGTCAATTGATAAAAGGGGGTAAATTGTATGGTAGTGGATACAAACTAGAGCTTGGGATGTTAATATAGCAAATGCATGAATCATGATGCTAGTATATTTGAAAACTAAAGTTATAAAGCAATATTATTACAGTACAATTTAAAAATACAAATATGAATATTTGTATTTTGTTATTTTTAAAATGGTTTTGTTCATATAAGAATGAAACATTTAAACATTTAATCAAAATAAAACCATTGCAGGTCTCTGATTGTTAGAATTGTTGAATGAATCAGGTTCAATATATAGATGACATACAATGACAGACTACTTCCAAAAAGTAATTGGGGATCAAGGGAGAAGAAAGTAATTCTTTGTAAAACTAATAAATACTGTGTTAAGTTTCTCTTAAGTTAGAGATAACTTAATTCCTTCTAGGTTAAATATTATGTTATCCTCAACTCGTAGTTGCAGAAAATGTTTTTAAATTTTTTAGAAATATTCTTGTGATTTTCTATTAGTTATAGCATTAGCAATATTGCCTTACCTTATGTGTCAAGATCCTTATACAGTCTCAGAGAGACAAACAAAATGTTTATTTTCTCCCTTGATGACAAAATGGAATGATCTTTCCATATGAATTTCTTTATTTAGCCTGCCTTGGAATATTTGGGGTTTGTTTGTTTCTTTGTTTTAGTGTGTATTTATTTATTTATATTTACATATGTATATAATTTTACTATTTCAGCTTACTGCTACTAATGTCTGAAAATAATTTCTCAAAAGATGGCATCTTCAGCCATTTGTCTAAGTTAATATACTCCCCTCTAAAATACAATTTAAGATTTAATAAATAGCTATGAAAAGGAAGAATACCATGCTTGAGGAGAGAAGATAGGAATTATTAGTGACCAATGGTTAAATTTTTCTGAAAGATGGTAACCAAAGAGGAGAGTTTGATGGGGAAAAGGAAATACAGGCCAAAAATAAACAGGGTTGTAAACGTGGCAGAGGCCAGAAAATACCATCCCATTAAACCACCAAAAGTGCTTTCAGGAATGGCAGTACACACGCACACACCACTTTGATTTTAAAATTTAGAAAACATGTAATTTTTTTTTTCTGCAGAAGGTCCACAACAGGCAGGCACTGATTTCCCCTCCTCTAGCGGACTTCTCTCTACTTTTTGGAGAAATTTCTTTTTTGAAGTGCCCATGGAGTGATTGAAATTTAAAGAGAAATCAGGCACACTTCTGAGCCTTAAATAAGTAAATAAATAAATAAATAAAACAAAAACCTCCTTCATACAAATACATACATACAAAATAAAGAAAAGTATAGAAGAGAAGCTTCCGTCTTCCATCCTGACTGAAGGACTGCTTTGGGAGGAAGAGGCCAGGGTAACTTTGCCCCATTTCCTGCGGGCAGGTTTAGGTAGAGAATTTGAGGAACAGTAATAAAAGCTGAAGGAGTTGATTTTTACTGAATATTTACGAAGTGCCAGGTCTAGGTGAGCTTTAGAATTACCTCATGATGTAGTTGCTATTTCTATCTCTATTTTACAGATAAGAAAACAATAGTACAATATTTGGTTGCTTGGTTGCTAGAACACATGGAAATTGGAAGTTTACACACAAGTTTGCTGTACAGTGGCTGAGCACTTACCTATTACATTTTACCATTCACCTTAGAGGGTAGGCTAGAAATCACTGTGAATTCTGTAGAAGAACCAGATATAGCTCACATTTATTCTGATTTGCATATTCTGTCAATTTCATCACTATTTAAAGTTTAAGTTCTGTCTGAAAATTTGGAATATTTTTTAATTTCCTTCTCCCTATATCATATTTAAACACAATTGATTCTTTTGTGTTTAGCAAGATCTCATTATTTGAATATTACTGTTAATTCATAGTTTCATGTGCTATACTGTGTTGCAATTGTATTGATTTGTATTATTAACATATGATTAATACCTACAACATAACAAATGTTTGACCTTTCTTGAAAAAATTAGAATTTATTCAGTTGATATGTTTATTGCAAAAGTGACTGTAGTTATAAAAATATAGAATGCATACTCATGATGCATAAAAACATAAAACAACTTTAAAGTAATATAAATATGCTCACTATAGAAATAAAAGCATTTGTCATCATAAAGTAAGCACATATGTGTAGAGAATTGTAAGGAACTTTTCTACTATTGATGGTTTATAAGGAAACATTTTTAATGTGAATTTTTTCCAATTCTCATTGACTAGCATACTGACAAATTAAATAATAGATATGAAGTTGAGTTTATTTTTATTTGGTCTCAGAATTTCAGGAGACTACATAGACTGAAAATAACAAAAATAATACCACTTCAATATTTTATTATTTAAAAATCAAATCAATGTGATCTTTTAAATTTTCCAGTCCAGACATACTAATGCTTCTCAGAAATATGGACATCATTCCTTATTTCTTTTCTGAAGTGATCAAGTCCACAGCCTTTATTCCCTAGCATCAGATATTGGAAATATAAGAATCTTAAGTTTCATTTAGTAACCATCCAAATACTTGAAATAAACCAGTATGCCACTTACAAAAGCCTTCTCATCTTACCTTTTTTTTCCTATTTCAAATTCATTTTTATTAGAATAGAAAAATTCTAACAAACGTATGAATAATTAATGCTTTATCTCTAAAAAATGGTTCTCATAATATAGCGTTAAAACCACTCACTTTCAAATCCATCTTTAAATTATGATTTCTTTATTTATAAGACCATGGCTAGGCAATTGATTTAGAGCATATAAATATCATCTGCCTTAGAAATAAATTTCACGCTTCGGAAATATATGTCTAAAGACTTCATAATGACCAAACAGGATATAGATAGTAGACATTAATATTTTTTTTATTCCTTAGAAACTAGTTTCCTTCCTAGAAACTAGCTCATTCAAATTTTCTTTTGATTATTGAATGTGTTTTTACTGTGCCTTCATTCTTTCTCATTAGTCTTTTTAAATCTCCTTACAAAAGCCTATCTTTAAGAAAGTTACTTTGTTTAGTGTCAGTTAGGTATTTTTGAGATTAGTTTCTTTTCCAGTTTGTTTATCGTAGACATTACTTATTTTCTGAGAAATTTTAGCCTCAGGGTTTAATGACAGTGCTACTATATTATGTAATATAAATAGAACGATAGTCTCTCTTTCCCCTTCAGGCCCTATAAATTCATTTCTAATGACTGAAGAGCAAGCAGAAGCACTGAGAAATATATCAGAGTTTTGCAAAGTCCTTATATTCAGCTTGAAAAAGGAACTCCAAATTTGAAGCCATTACTTATAGTTCATTTATTTGCAAGTCTAGAAAAAACAAATAACCTCATTATAGCTCAGCTTTGTCTTACACATACAAGAAATATTTTATCATTATTATGTAGCAGCTATCTTGTGTAAAAAATGAAATTATTCATTTAACAAACTGTCTTCCTCTCTACTTATTATTTTATTAGAAGTACATTTCTTACAGAAAATGCCAATGTCTGATTGGATTTTCAGCATACTACATTCAACTGACTGCATATTAAATTAACTGAATTTTCCAAGATATCTTTTTCTCATTCCATTTTTTTGCCTTCAAATTAGAAAATAATAATACGTGTCATTCTATTTGCATTTAAAGAGTTCTGACTTATTACATTTTTTATGAAACCAGAAACTGGTCTCAGTAAATACAAGTGTCATATTACTAACTTAAAAATTATATTTCATTATTATGTGGATATACAGAGAAGTCTGAAATAAAAACACACAGTAAAACAAGTTATATGCAGAACAAAGATAGCAGCAAAATATCCATCTATTTTACTTTTATGTAGACTGTTGAACAATTCAGTTTGTATAGCAAAATATAAATGGGTTATTAAAAAGAGAATCAAATACTGTCAATGCAGAAACCAGTAAAGAAGAAAGAAAAAAGAACAAACCAAATTTTATCCAAAAGCCACTAATAGTTATATTTTCTATTTGTAAAATAGTGTTCTATGTCAATGGCCCAGAGAAGTGGAACTTACTATTGTATTACCTCACCTTATCAAAAATAGATTTAATTGTTTAAAATCTATTAAATATAGATCTCATTTGAAAAATTAAAAATAACTACTTCTGGAATATAAAATTATATCTCTATTAACTGTAATGATTTTGTAAAGCAATTAAGAATAGTAACATGATCATGTAAATCATGGTGTATACTTTTAAATCAGAGACATTCAAAAAACAAAAAAAATAGCTGAGCTATGCTAAACATAATAGTAATGTTATTTTATTCACTTTCAAAAATCAGTCTGCTTATTCTGTACTTTGACTTTAGCATTGCTGTCTTTATCATTTTATTATGAAGCATTTAGAGAAAAATTAAAGAAAGTAGCCAAATAAAATCTGATGACCTATTCTTGCTCTCTGATGCTTACCCAAATTTTTTGTTCAATAATTTTAAAAAGATCCCCAAATCCAGTTATCATATGTAAAGATTATAATTTGACTTAATTATATAACTATCATGGTACTCAGCAAAATCAACTGTAATTCTAATATAACCTAAAATCAGTTGATAGTCTGTACATTTTTTAAATTATACAAATGTGTTCTATTAAAAATTGTTTTTGCTTGTTCTAGTTTTATTTTTCCTACTATTGATGTTTAAAATCACTGTATTGAGATAAAGCTGCCATACAATAGCAACACATATTTAAATTGTATGATCGTATGAGATTTTATACATGCACATACACAGACACACACATCTACATACATACAATCATAAAATCATCACTGTCATCAACTGTGCCAATATTCACAGTTTCCATTAATATGAAGCTTATTTTGAGCTCTAATCATTTTCTCTCTTTCCTTTCAACCCACCATATCACTCATTTGTTGAAAATATTGAGTTCAATAAACACTTGTGAAGACAATGCTAATATCTGATTTCTTGGCCTGGGGATTACCTTTAGAGCTTCAGAAAGGTCTAGTGAAAAAGTAAAATGATGACCCCTGAGATCAAATTATAACCAAGAAATGATGACTATTAGTGCAGAACAATTCTATTCCCCTGACCTCTTGAATGGAAAGCCTTCAAAGAGCATTGTGTATATATTCTAAAGCTTTGCAGTGTAATGGCATCAGGCTTTGGGTACCTCTCAGTGGTAGTTTATTTATGTTTCCCACTTTAACATTTTCTTCCCGGCCCAAGAAATTTCCCAATGCTCACTCAAAGTCTCCACATTATAATCATTATCCCAAGTATAAACTTTGAAGGCCTCCAAAGTAAGACAGTCCTCTTTTTTCTTTCCTTTTTTTTCCTTTTCCTTTTCTTCTTTTCTCTTCTCATTACCCTGTTCCTCCCCCACCCCTTTCCTGCTGCTGCAGCTTCTCTCCCCTTCCTCCCCTCACCACTCCTCCTCCTTTTTCTTCTTTTCCTCTTCCTTCTCCTGCTCCTCTCTTTTGCCTCTCTCTCCTTCCCTCTTTTCTTCCTTTCATTTTTAGAAAAAAATTTATTGAAGGGACATTATATGACAACATTATGTAGGTTTAAGGTGTGTGGCTTCATAAATCTACATTGGTACATAACATATTACATTTGCCACTGTCAATCAGATTTTATCCTTCACCATATAATCAAACCCTTCCTCTAGATTTTCTTATTTTCAGAGTTTGGTGGATTCCTAATTTATTTAAGGTATTCTTTTAGTCTCCTTACATATTTAACTGGTAGTGGTAGACATTTTACCAAAGTGATTTTCTTTGACAATGCTTGCTGCATAAATGGGGCTGAATATTTCTTATTTTATTGCATTAGGCATATATTGTTAGATTATTTCAACTTTTATTGAGTAATAATGGAATTGGCAGTGCTCTTGACATGATTCTCAAAGTTTTCCACCATAATTACCTGGTACATAAAGAAAAAGAAGTCATAGTTTCAATTTTCCTTTGTCTTTCTGTATTCACAATAATCTTATAATATTTCTACAAATCAAAGATGTCCCATAAAATTTTAATAATTCATGGATTTTTTATTTTTATATTTTAATTTGTTGTAGTAATTATTCTTTTAAATGTTTTTATCTCCCATGGTAAAACAGTGAACTTTTCTTTTAAATTGGCTCATATATCCTTTTTAAGTCATCCTGCCAATTTTGGAAACTTCCGTTTTTTCTTTAATATTTACTTCCCCAGAACAGGAATCAGTTTTTAACTCGTTCATTTTGGAGACCACAATCTGGATACCTAGTTGTTTATTACTAATGAACTATTATTAAAACTTTTTAGCAATAAAAATTTTCACCTGGGTTAGATACATTTCTATTCAAGGAAATCCAAGTTTAGTAGTAGTTCCTTTTTTTAAGAAAGAAAGGCAGGGAGGAAGAAAGGTAGAGGGTGGGAAAGAGAAAGGGAAGGAGTGAAGGAAGGAGGTAGGGAGGGAGGAAGAAGGAAGTAAGGAAGGGAGGGAGGGAGGGGAGGGAGGGAGGGAGGAAGGAAGGAAGGAAGGAAGGAAATGAGGGAGGGAGGGAGATGTGCTCCCTGACTTCTTTAACTACATATATCTGTAATTGTCTGCTAGCCTCTCTTCTTTCTACCGTTTTTTCTGTCACAAGATTGGGTCTTATTTACCTTATTTTATCTCGTAAAATCTTACATATTGCACACATTTAATTAAAGCATATTTTCCCTTCAGTTAATGCTGTCACTATATCAGAGATAAATATGACTATATTTCTAATATTAAGGCTGCCTGAAATAAGCTTTTCTAAGTCCTCTAATATAATATAATTAGTACCAGCTTTGAAAGTCAAAGGACCCAAAATTAAATCCTCATTCACTTGCTGATTAACTGTAAGATTTATATAAATAAACTAAAAGTTATTTTCTCACCTTGCTATTTTTGTTTTGTTTTGATATTTAAAAAATTGAAATTAAACATTGCAACATACAAAGAATCAGCAGTGTGGTACCTAGATATAAAACTTCATAAAGTCAAAGATGTAGCTTTTCCACCCTATTTTTAACAATTTTTCAATTTGAATATACTTATAGTAAATGTGACCGTAAAATTGCTGTCAGTCAGGAGACCATATGATATAAATTTTGTTTACCTAACATGCATAAATGTGGTTGACATTATCAATGACATAACTGGACAATTAGATTCCATGGATGATTCAATTCAAAATATTGAAGGTCAATTGAGGAAGATATATTATTCTTATCCATTAAAATGTTTTATCTTGCAATTGAAAATTTTGAAAAATCACAAAATTCTGTTAGTGACTTAGAGAAAAACTTAAAAAAAAAAATGAGAATAATCCCTACAGACATAATTTCTTCCATTCACTATCGCTGATTGAGAATAAAAACAAACAAGGACAACCCTGAGAATAAGCTAATTGGTTAATTTCATTAATTTTTCATTATGTACAGAAGTGGAATGTAAGTGGATATATAGTTTATTATTTATGAAAAATCTCTAAATATGTAGCATATAGTCTATGTGGTAAGAACATATTCTTTATATGGTTTAATTATAACTTCTTTTCTTAATAGATAAGAAAATTATTAAGGTAACAAATGTACTTTTCAGTTTTTGCTAACTTAGAGTCCCTGATATTAGGCAGTTAACTTTAGTCAATACTCCCTTAATTTGTTGTGTCAATACTAACTCCTCCTATAGGTATTTGTGTGGTATGATGACATAACATTATTTGGTTTATACTACTTTATTATTTTTATTTTTTAGTATTTTAGTATTTAGTATTTAAAATTTAAAATAAACTCATATGTGTAGGTTCCTCATATGTTCATTTTTCCATTCCTCAGATACATATCGACACAACCTGCCCTCCACCAAATCACCAAGAGTTCTTCACCAGTGTACAGTGGCCTCGACCACCACTTGCTCCCCACCCACCTCATCCCATTCCCTGTTGTAATTCCAGTTCTATTTCAAGTGTCCAAGGGTTGGTTTTGTTTCATCTGTTGCTTTATTTGTCTGTTCACATTCCACCTATGAGTGATATCATCATGTATTTATTTTTCTTCTTTTGATTTATTTTACTTAATATAATCTCCTCTATATCTAATTATGTTTGGTCAAATTACAAGGTTTCGTTTCTTCTAAGGGCTGTGAAATATTCTACTATACATACATACATACATACATACATATATACATGCACACACATATACACATCCCACTTCTTCTTTAGCCACTCATTGGATAATCTGATGTTGGACACAGTAGTTTCCAGTTCTTAGCTTTGTGAATAAGACTATAATAAACATGGGGGTGCATAAATCTCTTGAATTGGTGTTTTTGTATCTTTTGGTAAATACTCAGAAGTGGGATGGCAGGGCCATATGGGATTTACAACTTCAACTTTTTGAGGAATCTCCACACTGTTTTCAATAGGATTTGTACAAGTTTGCACTCCCACCAACAGTGAAAAAGTGTTTCCTTTCCTCCACATACTCGCCAACATTTGTTGTTTTCAGAATTTTGGATAATAGATAATCTCTCAGCCAGGGTAGGATCTTCTCCTGTGCCAATTGACCATCTTTATATCCTCTTCAGAAAAAAAAAGAATCATGTCTCTGCTATTCATCTTTCTATTTATATTTGGATTGCCTGTTTTTCTGCTATTCATATTTATGAGTTTGTCATAAATTTTGGACAAAAACCCTTGTAAGAAATATGGATCCTAAATGTCTTCTCCCAATTAGTAGGTTTTCTTTTTGTTTGCTGATATTTTCTTTTACTGTGAAGAAACTTTTAGTTTGATGTAGTCCCAGTTGTTTATTTCTCTTTTTGTTTCCTCTTGATTCTGGAGTTGAGTCCCCAAAGGCTTCTCTAAGACTGATGTCATGGAATGTATTTTCTATTTTGTCTTCAAATAATTTTATGTTTTCTGGTCTATGTCCAAGTTTCTAGTGCATTTTGAGGTATTTTTGGTGAATAGCGTTAGAGAGTGATCTAGCTTCATTCTTTTGCATGTGGCTGTCCAGTTATCCCAACATCATTTGTTGAGACTTTCTCCATCATATGCTTTTGTTTCCTTTGTCATAGATTAACCAGCTGTGAATGAGTCAGATTCTGATGATTCAGTTCTATTCCACCTATCTGTGGCTCTGTTATTATTCTAGTATCATACTTTGTTGTCACAACTGTTCAATAGCTAGAAGAGTTATCCCTCCAGATTAATTCTTTTTTTTTTTTTTTTTTTCTTATATTTACTTTGACTATTTGGGGTCTTCTGTTGTTCATACAAATTTTAAGATTTTTTTTTTTGTTCTATTTGCTAGAAAGAAGCCCATAGGATCGTAATTTCTATATTTTGTATCCTCCTGTATCTCTTTTAAAAGGGAAATGTACTTTTCATTGAAGCTGTCTTTCACCTCCTTTTAAAGTATCTTACAAGGTATTTGATTCTTTTTACTTCTATTTTTACAGTGTAATTTTCTTGATTTGTTTTCTTCTAGCATGTTGTTTATTTACAAAAATGCAAGATTTTAGCCAGCCACTATACTGTATTCATTGTTTAGTTCTATTCACTTTTGATAAGAGTTTTTAGGGTGCTTAATACATGTGATCATGTCATCTGAAAATGACAAGTTTAAGGTTCCTCCTTTCCAATTTGGATTCATTTTCTTTTTTTTTCTTTTTGCCTAATTGCTCTGGCAAAGACCTCTAGTATGATAATTACATAGCAGTGGTGTGAATCAACAACCTTGTCTCATTCCTGAACTTGCAGGAAATGCTTTCAGTTTTCCAACCCTGACTAAGATAGTGGCTGTGGTTTGTTATCTGTAACCTTTATATGTTGAGGTATGTATATTCTATCCCCATTTTATGAAGGTTTTTTATCAAAAATGTGTGTTCGATCTTTTTAGAAGCTTTCTCTGTGTCTATTGATATGATCGTGTGATTTTTCTCTTTCCTCTTATTGATATGGTGTCAGTTAAATTAATAGATTTATCTATGTTGAACTATCCTCACATCCGTGGTGTAAATCCCACTTGGGCATGATGGATAATCCTTCTGGAGTATTTTTGGATTTAGTGTACTAACAGTTTGTTGAGAGTTTGTGCCTATGTTCTTAAAAATACTCATGTATAATTTCCTTTCATGCTCTCTGTTAGTTTTTGGTATTAGTATGATTTTAGCTTCATAAAGAGTGTTTAGAGTGTTCTTTGTACTTCAATATTTTTAAGAGTTTGAGAATAATGGATATTAATTATTTGAAGGTTTAGTAACACTCACTAGAAAGTCATATGGTCCTGGACTTTTATTTTTAGGAAGACTTTTGATTACTTCTTCAATTTCCTTGCTGTGATAGTTCTGTTCATGTTTTCCAGTTCTTCCAGATTGTGTCTTGGTAGACAGCACTTTTCTAAAAATCTGTCTATGTCTTTGAGGTTTTCTACTTTATTAGCATAGAGCTGTTCATAGCACTCTCTTAGGATGTTTTGTATTTCTGTGGTGTCTCTTGCATCTTCTCCTCTTTGATTACTGATTCTAGCTGGGAGAGTTTTCTTTTTTCCTTTGTGAGTCTACCCAATGGTCTGCCAATTTTATTTTTTTCAAAGAACCAACTTTTGGTTTCATTCTGTGGATTGCCTTTTTGTTTTTTATTCCATTTATTTCTGCTCTAATTTTTATTATTTTCTTTATTTATTTTTGGTTTTAAATGTTCTTCTTTCTCTAGTCACTGTAATGCAGGCATAAATTGTTTCCTCATTTTCTTGTTTCTTGAGGTGGACCTGATTTGCAATGAATTTTCTTCAGTACTGATTTTGCTGCATCTCATTGATTCTTGTTTTGTGCCCAGTGTCCCAGGTCTGCATAATATAAGAATGACTACCTTTTCCTTGGGCCACAATCAGCAATTGGATTGCAGTTCTGCCTCCACCAGTAACATGCATGTATAGGAAACTGTTGAAACATTTTCCCTTCTGGGAGACTCTTTTTTCTTTAAGCCTAGGTGTGGCATTTCCAGGGGACAGGTCCTATAGCTCCAGAGAAATATAGAAGGAGGGTTTGGGGGTGGGGAATTCCCTTAGCTGTCTTCTGGTTACAGTTGCAATTTGTGTAGAATTACCCTCAGGGACTCCCACTGAGACTGTATATTCAAAACAGTAAACAACAACAGAAAATGTATCTAACATTTATTCCACTCACCAAAAATTACGTTCTTTATTTTTCTTTCTTTAAAGTTTGTGTTTATACTTTTATTTCCTTATTTAACAGTGTTCTGAAAGACTTATCATATACCAGTCTGCTTCTAATCAGCTTATAAGTAACAATGCACTTACTAATAGCAATCCTAGGAGGAAGGCTCTATTATCATTCGCATTTTACAAACAAGGATACCGATGGACTGAAAATGTTATTAAGTTATATATGATCACAGTTTTAGTGATTAAAAAAGTATATCCAATAATATTTGCAACTATTTGAAGAGTACAATATCCTCAATGGGTTTTGTGAAAAGCATTTTTTAAGATTACCGTGTTAAAATGATCAGAATGCTTTTAATTGATAAAAATATTCTTCTTGAAATTATTTTTATCTTTTTATAATCTTTTCAATGTTTTGTTTAAGGACTTTATATGCTTTATCCTTTCTAAGCTTTAGAACTTTGATTAAGTTGGAACTTTTCATTAAGTTTGATTTAAAATGCAGTTTGCTTCCTCAAGCAAGTTTTACTAGGGTTGGGCACTTTCAATCAGTTCCAATGTCATTATTTATGCCTATCTCTTAACTCCTTTTATCTTAAGTGATTATTTTTACATCTATGTAATTAGGATATTTTAAAGGAATTAAACTCTCACATGAACAGGAAAAACAAAAGCACACAATATTCAATGATAATAGCCTTCAAGGAAGTGTTTATGAGGTGAAACTACTGCCCTTATAAGCAAGGGTAGCAAATTGTTTATTATTCAATTGTTAATATAAAAATTATATCAACCATAGTCACTGGAGATACAACACACGTAAAAGTTAACTTAAAGACATACATATTGTGTGTTTGAAACATGTATCTATGTCTTAGAATGAATTTTCTAGAATTAAGAATGAGTACTAACTTTTTGCCTACCTATAATACCAGTACAATTGATAACAAAAAGCTTTTGGAAAAAAATAAGCATAATTTCAATTCTGATTTTCCAAACGTGTTTGAAATTTTGCACTTATCTAATAGATAACTGAATCTTAATTCTACTTTTGATTAGGATGATATTTCCTTATCAAGATAAAAACTAAACTTGTCATAACATGGCATTTAAAAATCACATAGTTGCTTCTGAAAAAGTCAAATTCAAATATGTTTAATTATATTTGTACTAGCAAATATGGACTTTTCTATTTTTGCTCTTATCAACAAAACATCATAATTTTTACCTTTATATTACATAATATATTAGCACTTAATAAATGAGTTGGGAATAAATTGAAAAATTTTATTTTGAAAATATGTACTGGTGAATTAGATTGTTAATACTATAAACAATAATAGCAATCTTATGTGTTTAAATTTTTGTGCACTACAATTAATTTTATTGCATTTGTATTGCGTATTGAAGCAAATATTATAAAAGTACCTTAACTAGAATTTATATCTAAACTAACATTAAAGAATTATGTTCAAGAGGTTCTTTCAAAGTACAACTTATAGCAAACTTACACAGTATTATTTTAAAACATAATATTGTGTATATTGCAAAATGATCATCAATAAAAGTCTAATTACAATCTTTTCTTAGCAACTTTCATACTTGAGACATATTCCACAAACTGCACATTATTTCTATGCAAATCATTTGCTGTACAACTAGAATCTTGGATCTCTTGGTATGCTTCATTTAATTTGTCCCACACCCAGTTCTCCTCTTCTTTGGTAACCATAACTGCTTTCTGTCTTTATGCCTTAATTTTGTTTTATTTCATTTTGTTTATTCACACACAAGTGATTCAGTAAAGCATTTTTCTCTCCCTCTGACTCATTACTAAGCATACTGCCTTCAAGCTCTAACCATACATATTGTCACAAATGTTAAGATTCTATTCTTTTTCATGGCTAGATAGTATTCAATTTTGTGTGTGCACGTGCACATGCACGTGTGTGTGTGTGTGTGTGTGTGCATGCGTTCATCTGTCTGTCTGCACGGCATCTATCTTCTTTATACATTTGACCCTCAACTAGTGTTAATATCCCAACTATATCCCAACTACCATAAATAATCCTGAAATGAGCATGTAGTGCATATAAATTTTTAAACACTGTGCATCTGTTTTCTTCAGATAAATACTCAGTAGAGAATGTCTTGAGTAATAACTACATATATATTTTTCTTTCCATAGTGGCTGCACCAGTTTGCATTCCTACTAACAGTACACCCGGGTTATCATTCTCCACATCCTTGCTAACACTTTTTTTTTCTCATTCCTTTTTGAGAATAGTCATTCTAACTGGAATGAGGGGAAATTAATTCTCATTTCCTTAATGATGATTAGAGATGTTGGACATCTCTCTAATATTCCTGTTGAACATCTGTATACCTTCTTTGGAAAAAAATAATATTATTATAAAAAATATACTTTTGTTGTGATTTTTTTATTTTTAACTAATATTTCTTTAGAATGCTATATTCATTTTAGAATATTGAAATATTTTCTCAGTATTTCTCACAATGCATCTTCCAACAAATTTCTAGTATCACCACAATCACCCCACTTTTCTGCCTTCCCCTCTTCCCACTACATTGGTGGTCACTGTCTTGTGTCTTACAGTATTGTTGGATATATCTATTCATTTGCTCATTTATGATAGTTCATTCTGTACTTCTCTTTTTCTTTCTGACTTATTTCTCTTAACATAATCCCCTCCAATTCCATTCATATTGAAGCAAGGGACAGGCTTTCATCTCAACACCTCAACATTGTTGTTTTTAGTCTTTTCGATATGTCATTATCATTAGCATGAGATGGTTTCTCATGGTTTTTATTTGCATTTCTCTGAACATGACTGATGTACAACATTTTTTTCATGTGTCTGTAGGCCATCTATGTGTTTCTTCTGCTTATTTTTGAGTGGGTTATTGCTTTTATATTGTTAATGTCTGTGAATTTCTAAAATACTTTAGAGGTGAAGTTCTTATCTGATGTATGTTTTGTGAACCTCTCCATTCAGTAGGTAGCCTTTTTTTTTTTTTTTTTTTAGTGGCAGTATCATCACTGTGCAAAAGTTTTTTTCATTTTTATGTAGTCCAAATTATTTAGTTTTACTTTTATTTCTTTTGTCGTATGTATTTCTTCCCCAACAATATTTTGAGACTGTTTTCATAGTGTTTTTTAATCACGTTTTCCTATAATTATTATATGATTTTGTGTCTTATGTCCAGGTCTTTGATCCATTTGGATTAACTTTTGTGTATGGTGCTAATAAGTGTTCTAATTTCAGATTTGTTTTTGTTTTTGCAGGTTCTTGTCTTCTTTTTCCAAAACCGTCTATTGAATAGAATTCCCTCCCTCATTGGCTTCTTTATCATAGATTTACTGTTCATATAGAGGTGACTACAAGCTCTATGTTTTATTCCATTGATCTAAATATCTGTTTTTGTTCCAGTAACATACTGTTTTGATGATGATCATTCTGCTGTATAGTTTAAAGCCAGGGAGTGTGATTTCTCCATTATTCTGTTCTTTTTTTTTTTTTTTTTGTCCTTAGGATAGCTTTAGCTATCTATGCTTTTTGCAGTTCAATATTAATTTCAGTATTGTTTGAAAAATCCTTAAAAATTATCCATAGAATTTTGATAGAAATAGCTTTAATTCTATATATTTCTTTGTATGGAGTGGTCATTTGAACTGTTATTTTTCCAGTCAATGAATATGCAATATTTTTCCATTTCTTTGTGTTTTGTATTATTTTAAGATCTTGTGATTTTCATAGTAAATGCATTTTTTAACTTATTTTTAAAGTTTATTTTCAAGTATTTTATCAATCTTGGTATTATTGAGAATGGAATTTCTTAATTTCTTTGTCCTCTACTTAATTGTTTGTATATAGGAATGGTATTTATTTTTTGTTTTATTTTATACCCTTCCCTTTGCTGCATTCATTTATTGTTTCTTGCATGTTTTGTGGAGTCTTTAGGATTTTCTAGGCATAATATGTCACATGCACATAATGATTATTTTATTTCTTCTTTTCCAATGTGGATTCCTTTAATGTGCTTTTCTTGTCTATTGCTCCGGTAAAGATTTTAAGAATTATGTTTAATAGTAGTGGTGAATGTGGTTAACCTTGTTTTGTTCCAGATCTTATGAGAAAGACTTTCAGTTTTTCACTATTGTTATGTTATTGGCTGTATATTTGTCTTATATTGAAGTATATGTCTTCTACTACTATTTTGTTTAGGTTTATTATGAAATTTGTTGAAACTTATCAAATTCTTTTTCTTCATTTATTTTGATGATCATATAGCTTTTTTTATATTCCCTTTGTTGTTGTGATGTATTACATTTAGTGATTTGCATAATTTGAATCATACTTATATCTTTGGAATTAATTCCATTTGATTGTGGTGTATAACTTTTAACGTACTATTGAATTCAGTTTGCCAGGATTTTTTTGAGAAATGTTGTGTCTTTATTCGTTAGTGATATTTATCTACACATTGCGTGTGTGTATGTGTGTGTGCTGTCTTTGACTGATTTTGCAATCAAGGTAATACTGTCCTCTTAAAATGAATGGGGTCTTTTCCTTCCTTCAATTTTATGCAAGAGTTAAAGGAAGATAGGAATTAGCTCTTCTTTGAATGTTTGGTAAAATTCGGTAATGAAACCATCTAAACCTGAGCTCTTGATTTTCATTTTGTTTTTTTTTTTTAATTATTATCATTGCTTCAATTTCTGTGCATATGTTTGATCTGTTTAAGATGTTTGTGTCCTCCTGGTTCATTGTAGGACTTTAAAAACCCATGCATTTTCTTCATGATTGACAATTTTGTTAACATATACCTGCTCATAAAATCTCTCTTGGTCCTTTGTATTTCCATGTAAACTATAATCTTATCTGATTTTTTGTTATTAGAGTCTTCCCTCTATTTTTCTTAGTGAGCCTACCTTGGAGTGTATTTCTTTTTTTTTTTTTTTTGAGGGAGCAGCTTTTGATTGATTGATTATTTGCATAATCTTTTTTTCAAATTCATTTATTTCTGCTCTAATTTTATTTTTTATTTTAATTTGCTAATTTTAAGTTTCAATTATTCTTTTGTTTCTAGTTCCCTTAGATAGGTAGGTAGAAATTTAATTTGAGCTCTATCTTGGTTTTTCATATGCACTTTGTAGTTGTAAAATTTCCTCAGAGTTGCTTTTGCCACAAACTATATATTGTGGTAGCTCATCACTCCATTTTAATTTTTTTCCATATCATTCTTAATGTCGTATAGGGCCCCATAGTTTTTCAGAAGCATGTAATTCAATTTCCATATCTTTGCAGTTCTTCCAGCTTTGTTCTTCTTGTTCATTTCTAATTTCTGTCCCTTATACTTAGTGAGGATGATTTCTATAATTCAATTTTGCTATATTTACTGTGTCTTGTTTTATGTCCTAGCATATGGTTTAGCCTTGAGAAGATTTCATGTACATTTAAGAAAAATGGGTACATTTTTTTTTTGTTGGGTTAGAATGCTCTGACCTGTATAGCTCTGTTACCTCCATCTAATCTATTGTTTCAATTAAGGCCTTTATTCTTTTGTTGGTTTTCTGGCTGTATGATCTATCTGTTGATATAAGTGGAGTGTTCAAGACACTGTTATTATTGTTACTCTAAATATCTAACTTTACTTCCATCAGTATTCGTTTTATGGATTTATATGATGTGGCATTGGATGCATATATATTAATAAATAATTATTCTTGATGGACTGACCCCTCAACTATAATGTAGTGTCCAGTTTTGCCTGATACCCTTTTTACTTAGAAGTTTTTCTTGTATTACACTACTACTGAAGTTCCTGATTATCTTTCATAAACGTTGCTTTGATGTATTTTTCCAAAGCTCTTGAATGTCAACCTATGTTCATCTTTAGATATGGCATGAGTTTCTTGTAGGCATAATACTTATTATTCTTAGTTTTTATTCATGCAGATACTGTGTCTTTTGATTGGTGAGTTAAATTCATTCACCTTCAGGGTGATAGCTCAGGTCTAAGAAATAAAGAATCCAAAGTTTATCAACGTAAAAAGACCTACTCCCGGACTCGTAATAATGGAGCCAATGATTATTTGGAAATTACTCCACCTCCAGATTAAACTTTGTAATTTACTAAGTCTCTTTAAAAGTGGACATTTTCCTGAATATTATGCATTGCCTTTTATGCATTTTTCCAATTACACTAATGTTAATTGCTTCTTAAAGTTAGCATCAGTCTCAGGGAAGAATTATTGCTAAGCAACACTTGTAGAATAAGTATCCATTAACCAGCTTCACATGCTTTTGTGGTCCGTTGGTCTCTGTCTTATACTTTTGTTGATCTTGATATTCAAAATGCATTAGTTCTATTAATAAATAAATGGCTTCATTATTTATATGCTTTTTAAACCGTTACTTTAAAATGCATAACAATATTCAGTAGCTATTTAAAAATTGAGATAAGTAAAAAAATCCCCTAAATATTATTTGCCATCCATTATCAAAATATGCTTAAATACAAAAAAATATTTTACCAAAAAAAAATAACAACAGATTTTTTTTAAGAAAAATGATTAATGAGTCTTAATGATGGGATCAGAGGTTGATTCAGTGCACTGTACTATTTGATAAATGTCTATACCACCATTTATTTCTCAATATTTATGCTGTATTTTCTAGTGATCTAAATATTAATTGCATACATTTTTCATTTTTTTTAATAAAGTCAGAATTTTTTGTCAAAACACTTCCCTTAAGACTTTAATTTATTAAATTATGTCTCACAGAATAAAAAAAAAATCAATGATATTAGTACGTCCAGGTGGAGTGGCAGTTAGGTAGGCATTCTCCACTTGAGCAAAGTCTGCGGACATCCAGGGATCTGAGTTCATGTCTGCAGGCTGGGAAGAGCAACAAAGATGCACAATTAAATGAAAATAACACAAACTGCTTCTTTCTCCTCTCTTTTCCTGTCTGTTTGCTTGTTCACCTTCATTCCTTTCTATGCCTTTCCTTAAAAAAGTTCATTTATATTAATACCTTTTCACAAACCATTACTTCTGAGACTTACATCCAGGTTATCCTTGGAGAGATAGCAATAATCAAGCAATACTTAAGCAAGTCCTCAGATTAAAGAATTCCATTTTACCTATATTCTTCTAACAATATGTTTTACTTTTAATAAACTATTTGTACTCCAAATTAAAAATTTCAGTTCTACACTCAAAAATGTGACACTTTTAAATCTTGTATATTAGTGTCTCTCTTAGCTCAAAAACAAATGTTATAACTCTTTTACTTTTAGAACCAATAAATAGTGTATCTGATATTAATTTAATGACATTAAATGAACCTTATATATTTGTGGGGTTAAGAAGATGTTTTGTACACTCATTTCCTTTATAAACTAGAAACACAAATGTTATATGTATAAAAATATAACGAGCATTCAGATAGTGTGCTATATTGAATAATATAGTCCTTTAAGTCAACTGAGAAGGAACAAACAATAATATTGAAGAAGAAAAAGAGCAAAAAGCACAATAAATGATCTTTGTCTAAAATAACTTTTTCTGTAACAAGATCATTCCTTTTAATTATTGATATTAATTTTTTAGAAATGCAAATGCATAAATTCACTACATTTTAAATAATTCCTGGTTTATTTTTATAAGATGATTTTGTAGTTCTTAATTTAGATGAAATGTAGAATTGAACATGTTATTTACCTTTAAAATAAAAAGGAGCACATTATATATAAAA
Organism: Solenodon paradoxus; assembly: GCA_004363575.1. Classification (NCBI taxonomy): domain Eukaryota; kingdom Metazoa; phylum Chordata; class Mammalia; order Eulipotyphla; family Solenodontidae; genus Solenodon; species Solenodon paradoxus. The sequence continues at coordinate 1,530,191 of RJWH01000010.1, forward strand.
AGTAAAACTAGCTTCAGATATTTGTATTGACTCTAATATTGTAGGTACTCTCACAAACTAACTGCAAACACATACTGCAAGCATATAAAACCTGATTTTGACTATCATGAATCAAAACAAATTGGAGTTTTTTTGAGTGTAAATATAATTCATAAATTCATCTTTTTCTTCTCTAACCTTCGCAGTGACAGGGAAATTGAAGGGAATGAAAGCAGTAACAGATGTCACTGAAAGTCCAGAAATGTAAGAAAAATGATTGGATAAGTATATTAGCAGATTGGCCAGAATTTGATAACAGATTATAAATTTATTCAGAAATACACATAGAAGCAAATATTTTGTGCTTTAAATAATTTATCTTTTTAAGTCTTGTCAAAAACCACACATTTCTGTACACATATTAAAATCTTGCAGTAGTAGATTGAGTATAGATTTTTGTTTCATAAGCTGTGCTTTAAAATCTTTAGATTTTGATAAAGCTTCTCTAATTCATATTCTAAATTCTTTGATTTAGAACTGAATTCTCATATACTTCCACAGAGCCCCTGTAGCTATCTTCAGACATTTAATTTTTCCTTGTGGAAAGAGATGTTAAATGGATTAACATTAACTGATATGATTGAAATTGAATGGAAAGCACTGTCAAATATTTAAGGATAGGTGATATCAGTATCGGTTCTCTAGAGATTATATGAAATTTCTGAAACTTAGGTATCATGACATACTTCTTTTAATGACTTTTAATTGGAAACATTATTGAAGTAGATTATTTCATTGCTTTTGAATTAGAAATCAAGTGTGACAGAGAGAAATCATGGTATTGAATTTAACTTTAATTTTTTAATGTTCTTAATAGCTGAAAGAATATTCATGTTCATTTCAAGACTTTAGGCTTATATGTGTTTATAAATAGGTCCCATAGTGAAGGTCAGAATTACTCACTAATGAGAGAAATTCTCCAGAAATCCCTCTTCTCTTTTCATGATTTCCATTACCTGGGTGACACTAGAGGGCAAGATCCAGTAGGGTGTCCTTCTTTTTTTATCTCTTCTTGAGCCTTGAATTTCTCATAAACCACATCTCTATTAATGAATATCCTAAAAGCATTCTCCACTAGCTGTGGGGAAGAGATGTCTTGTATGGCCAGTATGCATATAAATACATAGACACCTTTAATGTACATTCATCGGGTATATAACCCAAGGCCCTCAGGGCCCTCAGACCTTATTGGTCTTCATGGAACACCTACATAACTTTGTCTGGACAGACTTCAGGGTGATTATATAAATCATTTTATTTCCTGAAGTGCTGTGACATCAGGTGCAAATTGCAAAAACAGGAGATAAAACAGGACACTCCTTTCTCACAGCTAGTGAAAAATGCTTTCAGAATATTCAATAACAGAGATGTGGTTGATGAGAAGACGAAGGCTCGAAAAGAGATCTGAATGATGGTTAGCCTGCTGGTTCTTGTCCTCTAGTGTTAGTCAGGTAACAGAAGCCAAGAAAATAGAGGAGGGATTTCTGGAGACTTCTATTATTGAGTACTCTTGGCCTTCACCATGGGATCTAAGACATCCAGTTGCTTGGGTTCCATTCAGTGTGCTAATTGCAAGAAAGCAGGACATTGGAAAAGGGAGTGCCCTTTCCAATTTCAGAGAGGAAGTGAAATGACTAATTCCAAACCATATCCATAGGTTCTAAATTACAAATGTCCCCAATAAACTATAAACCTTGTAGGACAAATGTAATAATTCATAATGTACTTCTCTTAATCAAACAACCTAGTGTGACCAGATCTGCAAACTAAACAAACAAACAAAAAAAAAGAATTTCCCGGGATATGAGATCTGGTATCAGTGATAAAAGCAAACACAAAGGATAACTAGGATGCAACCAATTAAAATTTGCTGTTATTCTGGTTGTAATAACTCTAGCATCAACCCGTTGAATGCTTGATTGTCCAGCCCCCATCCCCAACTCCCATGCCCCTGGAACTTCCCTGGACTAGAACAGCACAGGTACAACAAGTATTCATAAGTGAGTACTCTGTAGTAGACTGCTTTATAATAAAAAAGAATGGACAACAGTGCCTATACTACATGAAGACCATAAGGAAATGGATGGTAGGTCAAATTCATTTTGACCAAGAATATATAAAGGTCTACCATCATTCCATTTTTCTCTCTGTGCTCTTTTGCACACTAATCAGGCATGTGTCACTCCACAGGTTTGAGCTGCAGTATTCCTAAATGCAGTAGTCACACCTTGATAGGATCTCTGCTTGTCCTTTCAGGAGGAACCATCCATAATGCAGTCGCCATAAAGCAGGTTACCTCTACAGTATCTATGGTTTGATCTCAAGATGGTTCAGAAATTCCTTTCATAAATCTCTTGCTAAGATGGTACTTGAGCATGGAATTACCCTAGATTATCCACCAGTTGATCAAGGTGGATATATGTACTGACAAACACCTCTTGCTGCTTTCGTCAACAGACTGTCATACTTGAGAAAAGTACACCTATATTTATATAAAATCAATGCTGGTTCTAAGAGCACAGTCAGGAGGACCTTACTAACCATATGCAAAATGACAACAAAGGACTCTCAAAATAACTGAAGTGGGCTAAGGAAATGTAGTTAATTTTTTAAACGGAGAGTATTTCTGTGGAAGTTATCATAAACTTGTTCTTGTAAAATTAGAGCGAGTTAAATAAAAATGATCGCCTTGTTTATATAGGTCATAAAATTAGTAAAATTAAAAGCAAATCTTAAGATTTATTCCAATTTTCTGATTGTAGGAAGCATAACAGTGTGATAAAAATGAAAGTCTTCTTGAAACATGAATATTGCTGAAAGATTGATTTTTATAATTTAGTTTTCTATATGTTCTTCCATATACCAACAAAGCCCAGATGTGATGTTTTACTTTTAGTCATTGAAACATTATATTGAAGTTTTAAATAGTATCTTAACAAAATATTTTAATTATAATCTTGGTATATTATATTTTAACTTAAAAACTTTGCTTTTATTCATTCTAAATAAAAGTTATCATAAATTAAGCATATATGTATGCATGCATATGTATGTATATAAACATATACATATGTGTGATACACACATATATTTATAAAGGGAGCAAGGCAAACTGTATACCACTTGAATGTGAATGTTTACAACTTGTCATTTGAATTTACAAAATGGCATTGGTGTGTTACTTTTATGTATCTTTATTTTTGGATGTTTATAAGTTCTGAAGGAAGGAGAGAAGCAAATTTAGTTTGTGAATATAAGACTCAAAGAAAATCCCTAAATACTCAGTCACATGTTCTAAAAGTAACTTACTTCCTTTTGTAAGTACTGATTCCTGGTGATAGCTCTCATCTCTGCTGGCTTTTATGGATTATGTTTTGTTATTAGTCACTTTCTCAGATATAAATTGGAAAATCAATTAAGAGACATAATATTATCTGATTTGAGTTTCGCTACATTGAAGATAATTTTTTTTACTAACATTTCCTTGCGATTTCAGCACTGATAGTATTATTGGTCATAATCAAAGCACACATACACATATATACATGTATGTGTATACATGAATCTGAGGTTTAAGAATAAATACAAATTCTATGCATGCCCTTTAAAATATTACATATTTTCATTTCTATGGAAATATATTTTAAAGGACTTGCATAGAGTTTGTATTGTTTCTTAGAAAAAACCATCAATGAATACATTTGCGCACTCTTAGTTATATGTCAGCAGCTTCAGAAAATATGGTCAGGTCCCATGAAAATATCTTGCTTTAATTTTTAATATTAGTTTATAATACATTTTTGACTAACTAAAACCTAACATAATCACAAAATTTAATCAGAAAACTACAAGTTCATTCAGGCTTAAAACAGTCTTCTCCTTACTTTTCCCAGTACACTGTAACAGTCAGATCAGCTATCAAGTTCTGAAATATACTTTTCCTGTGGGATCTGATGTCTTAGCAAGTATGTCCAATCTGTCAGCAGCTTAAACCTGTTGATATTAAAATCCATATTCCCCAGTTCATTGGTGCTTTTTCAAGCATCCCATTATGTGTGACCTTACCCTGACATGTGCTATGTCAGAAAAACTATGCTTGCCTAAAAAACATTGAGGAAAAAGATATTTAAGTGTGAGAAATCCTACAGAAAAAAATCCAATCATGGTTAGCTTAATGAATCACAGCTGCATATTGTAAATTATTTTTCTTTAAACTATTTTTCTTTTCTTCAGAAAAAAATATTCCAGATTTCTGTCAGAATATGTCATAAAATGTTTAGCACATTTCAAATTTGTCATGTTGTTCTAAGGGAGAAAATGCTCAAAACTTATCACAGGATGCACCTGGTATGCATTCTTTAGTTCCCTACTGACTCACAAAACAGAGAAGGCAGAGCAATAGCTTCGTGCTCTTTTTGCACAGATCAAGTAACTCTAAAGTAATACACTATTCTTGAGAAGAAACCTGTTAGTATATGAGACAGTTTTTCAGAAAATAGCATTAAATAGATGATTTATATTTACCATCACACACTGTGTTTAAGTCAGAGAACAAGACAAGTCATATTTAAGGCTATGTCTGCTTTAATTATTAAAGATAGAAAAATTAGAAGAAACAAAGAAAGTTCTTGGCTCTCGGTATCTAAGGCTGACTGGCATATTTTGAGAAGTCAGATATGGAAGTAAAATCTGTATTATTAGCTAACCTTAGGGATTCTAAATGAGACTATTTAAATTATGTATTTCTCAATTTCTATCAGCAATACAGCAAAATTTCAGTGAAAATTTCAGTTAAAATTATTTTAGCTTAATTTTATCAAATTTTAGTTGAACAATTTCAGAAAATGAAGGCCGATATCATGGGCAAGTTAATATGAGATATAAAAGTAAAGTATACTAAATAAGTTCTTTATTAGCCTTATCATTTCAATTCATAAATTTAAGAAAAGCCAGAGTATTTTCAGCACTATTTTTTCTACAAAATGAAAATGGCCAAAATTTCATATGGAAGAATTGATAGTCCAATTCCTGTCTGTGTGTTATGAGTGAATGTGTGTCGGTTTGTGCTTAATGTAGGTGAAATTCTCATAACATGCAATCATTTAAAATATACAAATTGATGGCATTCAGCTCATTTACAATGTTGTACATCCAATATATCTCTCTTGTTAAACATTTTTCATCAATCTAGAAGAACATGCCATACTCATGTTATTACTCTCCAATTTTCCCCACACCAATACAACCACTAATCTGCTTTCTAACTATATGGATCTGCCTATTCTAGCTATTCTGTTTAAATGTAATTATGCAAATCTGTGACACTTGTGTCTGACTTTTTAATACTTATATAATATTTTCAAGCTTCATTTAAGTGGTAGCATTTAATAGTATTTTTATTTTACAGTTGAATAAGATTCCATTATATGGATATATCAAAATGTGTTTATTCTTTCACACATGGGCATTTGGGATGTTTCAACATTTTGACATTATAAATATTTCTACTATAAACGTTTGTGTGCTGTTTTATATGTGAATATATGTTTTCATTTCTCTTCAGTGTATACCTAGGAACAGAACAGCAAGATTATATGATAGTTATATAATTAACATTTTTAGGAACTACCAAAATGTTTTCCACAATAACTATTTTATTGTATATATGCACTAGCAATACATAAGTTTCTTATTTTTTTCACAGCCTCAATAAACTTATTATTTTCAGAATAGCCATCCTAGTGGTGTGAAGCAATATCTTATTAGAGTTTAAAAATGTATTATCTTCATTATCAATAATATTGAACAGTTTCTGAAGTGCTTGTTAGGTATTTGTAGATCATCTTTGTAAGAATAGATTTCTATCCTTTGACATTTGTCATCCCCTTAAGTTATGTTGTCTTTCTGTTGCTGAGTTGTAAATTCTAGATAGTCACCCTTATTAGATACTTTTTTAAATATTGGTACCATTCTATAGGTTGTATTTACATTTGTTTGATAATGTATTTTGATGCACAATTTTGATATTTGAGAAATATATGTATATGTTATTGTATTAAGAACATTTAACATGAAATACAATCTCATATCATCAAGTGCACAATGCAATATTGGTCAATATAAATACTAGGTTTCACAGTAGATCTCCAGAATTGATCTTTCATAATTGGAACTATATCTGTTGGGGAAAAAAAGAGACAACCTCATTTCCACCTTCTCCTAGCCCTCCGCATCTACCCCTCCACTTTCTGTTTCCATGAGATAACACCATAAAGGTATAATTTTACAGCATCTCCCCTTATGCAACTGGCTCACATAAAATAATGTTCCCCTAAGTTGATCCATGTTGTAGTAGGTGGCATAATCTTTTTATCTTTTTAAGAATGAATAAAATTTCATTGTATGAATATACTAAGTTCTCTATTTTTTGCATTTGTCCATAGACGGACATTTAGAACACCTCTATATCTTAACTTTAGAGAACAATCTTGCAATAAATACGGGAGTGAAGAATATATTTTCTTTCCCCTCATGTTACTCCTGCTTTTGGTGTCAAATCTATTGACAGATCTGAGTTGATATTTACTCATGACGTCCTATTGTTTTATAATATTAAATCTTACATTCATTTATTGTTCCATTTTCACTTATTTTTTGTCTATGTCATGAATTAGAGGTTCATCTTCAATACTTCGAATGTGTATTTGCCATAGAGTTGCTTAATGTTAAGACCCCTATTTAGTTTTGTCTTGAAGTCTAATCAAATACAGAGGGTCTTGAAAAGTCTGACTGCAAATTCTGTTCCCCATTCTGTCCCTTTGGGTAATATCCCTTATTCAAAGAATTCCCCTTATCAGAATAGATACAGGCCTAGTTTACCCCTTAGCCATGAGGTTCAGAGGGTTTCAATTACCTGACAACCCAAGGGATTACTCAAACAAATCACCCAATCCTCTAAAAGGCACCAGAGCTACTCCGTTGTGTAGTCTAGTACACGACTTCCTCCCAGAGCTTCTCATTTCTCACTCTTCCTGAATGCAAGAAGTCCAACTCCAGTGTGACTGCACACATGTGTGCTGTTTTTACTGGCCCCCCCACCCTAAAAAACCATCTTTTCATATATCTGACTAAAAATTTATGTCATCTGCCCAATGTCAGTTGAGGTGTGTCTAGCCATATTCAAACTGGAGGGTGGAAAACGCTCCCTAAAAAACGAGGTGAATACCTTTTTACTCATAGCAGCACAATTCACAATAGACAATATGTGAAAACAACCTACACACCCATTAACAGTTATCTGGATAAAGAGAGTGATCTATCTATCTATCAATCTATGTATATATGTGCATATGCATTTATGTATACATACACATATGCATATATTTTTCAGTGAAATTCTGTTCAACTGTTTAAAAACAAAATGTGCCATTTGCAACAACCTGGTTAGAATTAGAGGTGATTATGTGAAGCAAAATAAGTCATTAGGAAAAAAGAGAAATACAGGATGGGTTGCTCCTATATGGAACATAAAGAAACAAAATAAACAAGCAAACAAATTTCAACAAATTCACGGAGCACGAAACTGTTTACTGGACAGGTTGAAGGTGCGAGGATAGGACAAATTTAACAAAGTAGTAGGAAAGGTCACCCAACTATGGTGGCGGGTGTGGTGTGAAAAGCATATACATTCAGGTTTAAATTCAAAATCCTAAAACCACAATGCAATGTAACCAAAAAAATTACAAAATGATTGAAAATGAGGTTGCATGAAAGTTGATTAATACATTGTAGTAGTTACCCAGTTGCTCCATCACCATTTATGGAAGAGAACATTTTTCCTCAATTGAATGCTGTTAGCGCCATTCTTAAAATCAATTGGCCTTAAATATTAGAGTTGTGTTTTGCATTATCAGCTTTATGATATTGCTCTGTAGGTTCATCTTTATGGTGTCTAGAATATAAAAAGAATTGTAACATTAGAGGTACAAGCAATATTCTTCAGAAGTGTGGAAGTGATGAAAAATTAACATAAAGGAAATAGAGTAAAATTATTGAAAAGGGTTTAACTTTTATATATGTATTTAATTTCAATTGTTTTGTAATATTGCAAAGAAAAATCTTTCCTTTTCCCCTTACACATATGTTGTATGAATATATGCTTTCTTGACGGTGTGCATGTGTGTGTGTTTGTGTGTGTCTATGGAGGAGTGAGATAATGAGGAAACAAAGGAATATTTATGAATATTTTACAAATTCAAGGCGATCTAGTAAAGAAGACAGACTGTAGAAGAAAATATAATGATTCAAGCTAAAATTAATTCAAATAAGAAAGCAAATAAGTGAGTATAATGTACTAGATCTGCTGGTGATGTTTTGCAAACTTGTATAAAGTATAGATATGTCTTGATACAACATGGTTTGGGATTTGGGACTGAATCTAAAGATCATAGTATCATACAATCTAGCTAAAGATCATAGTAACTAAGATATAGTCAAATATGTTTTTGTATAGATAATTGCCAAATATTTTATTCAAACTAATGAGTTAAAAATAAATTGATCTTGAACATGGTCAAAATTTTTAGCCTGATTTTCTTTTACATGGATGAAATTATAATTTTTTACTTAGCCTGAATGTTGCTGTTCTAATATTTTGATATGTGTATAATTCTCTACTTTTCTTAAATCACAAATTGTTTTGGATTTTGATCTTTCAACTTCGCTTATAGAATCCTTCAAAAGTCACTTGAGAAAGTTCTTAAGATATAATTGATATCTTTTCCTAGGAATAGGAGTAACTGCTGCTCAGGGAGTCTGGGCTCTTCTGTCTAGAAATACTGCAAAGATACAGATTCCTGGCATGGAGATAGCTCTATAAGTTTATTTCTCTCAATTCCCATATGCACAATTAAAATAGAACAAAACCAGGTGCTTTAGTCTAGCCATTGTTTTTGAGAGCCAAACATTTTCAAAAATATTATGAAAAAAATAATGCTTTCTTAATATTCAGTTTTTCTAGATTATTTTCTGACTAGTCTCTTTTTTTGTTAATAAACCTTGGGTTTATTAAATATATCTTGTTTGGCTTGATATCAGCAATTGTCTAAATAACCTAAAAGAGAATAACAGACTAAATAAAAACTTCAGAAAGTGATTCTGATAATTTTAATTGAAATGACATTATCCAGAGTTTAATTTTGAGCATATAAACCTTTAAATATTTCATATTATTGCCAGGTCCTATAATAATCGAATCACAAGAATTAATTCAAAGTAAAACTGAAGAAATTTTGCATAGCAATACTTTTATTTCTGTGATTGTGAAATAATGCAGTCTGACTTTAATATATCCTACATTTCATTTCACAGTCACAAAATTTAAGGTAGAAATTAATAACATTACATTTTATTTTCAGCTACTATTAGAAAGAATAGATCATCCTACCTCATGCCCTTCTTCACGTCTTCTAAAAAATGAATTAAAGATTGGCAAATATGGATGTTATATTTAGATAAATGCATTGTGCATTAGGTGCAAAATACAAAACCAATTTAAAAGATAAATATCTCATATGTGAAAAATATATTTTTCAGTATATGAAGTTTTTCACCCTCATTTAAAATAAATTTATAATAGTAAATCGTGTTCTTTCCAAAAAGATAGTATTTCGTATGTGACCTAATTTGGAAGTAGAACCTTTCAGAGACAAAAAATTAGAATATGGTAATAATAGGTTGGTCTCTAACTCAGATGACTAGTGAGAAGACAGAGAGAAGATGATGTAAAGAAACAAAAGAAAGAATATACCCATCTCCAAAGACAAGACATAGCACTGGAATATAACTTTTCTTCATTATTTATTTTTTAAAATGTTAGCAATGTGAGTTAAGATGTCTAGGCTTGAGAACTGTGAAAAAAAATAAAAGTCCATGCTTTAAACCACCAATTTACTACTATACTAGTGTAGAAAAAAGCTAGGTTTTTCAAGTGTAAAAACAAATTCAAGAATGAAAATTCTTATAAATTGATTAAGATATATGATAATCTTATATTAATAGAAATCAATTTATATTATTTGATTTATGAAATGTTTCCACATATTTGTTCTATATTACCAAAATAAGAGAATCTCCAACATTTCCTATTCAGATGGGAAATAAAATTAGCTCAGATGATCCATAGGTACTGGTCATTTTATCTATTGGGTTATTAATATTCCATAAGATTATCCTTTGCTTCATAAGTATATACATATGCATAATATTTTAATATTGAGTTGAAATAACAATCTAACTTAATTTCAATTATCTTCATATTGCTATGCATAACTTATTTCTTGTTTTTAAGTTTTATCTCCACTTTCTTGAATAATTTGTTATGGAATGTGTATGTGTGTATGTGTGTTTATGTGTATATATGTTTTAAGACTAACATGCACACTCTTCTATGTTCTTGTTGTCTTTGACCAATTTATATAAATTGATTTGGTCTCAGTTATTCTTCTGTAAAACAGGATTATTAAAAGTAACTGCTTCATAAGGACAATGATGATTAACATGACATGAGGAAAAGGACTAACCACAGCCAAAAGAACATTTTGTGTTGTATAAGGCATTGCTTTATGATCATTATTCATCTATTTGTTCTTTTATTCATTCATTCACTCAATTTAGTGAATGCTTACTATGTGTTGGAGATACAAATAGTACGAATTTCACACCTTTGTTCAACTAATCTTTACATAATATATGTACATACAATGCTGTTATATATTTATATATTACATAGTGTGAGCTTTCTAGGCATCTTTGTACATCTTATTCAATTCTGAATAGGTATATTTAAATGCATAAAATATTTTTAAATATATTTTTCTTTATAATAGTTATGAGAATCATTCTCTTTCCCTTAAATTTGTAGGCATCCATTCTTCTGTATTTAAAATATATTTATCTCATTATCCTTTAAAATATTCATTTCTGTGATATTTTTACATATATATTCAAATTATGCAATGAAACTGCATATATATCTTATTGTTTCATATATTTTCCTTGGAATTTGTTTTTTTATGATTTATCCAGGTTTCTATTTTTCACCTGAGTCGTTACTTTCAAACCCATAGTACTCTCTGTAGTGGTGCCGCACATTTACCATTCACTCAATTTTTGGACAAGCATGTAACCCTCAATTGCCTCGCAACCACAAATTATTCTAAGGTGAGCATCATTTGACATTATTTTACCTGTGCAAGAATTACTTTTGGATAGCTCGACAAGCAGATTTGCTGGATCCTAAAAAATATACACACTTCATTTAATTAAATAATGTAATATTACTTTCCTGAACGTCATGGTAATTTGCACTACCCACTACCTGTATACAAAGACTTTTATCCACAGTCTTGGCAATCTTTTCTATTATTAGCTACTAAATTTTTATCAGTCTAATACATGTTAAGATTTAACACATTCTTGTTTTGATTTACATTGCCCTAACTGCTGATAAATTTGAACATGTTTTAAAATGTGTTGGCCTTTTAAATTACATATTTATTTTCATTTTTTATTCTATTTTATCTCATAGTTTAGTACTAAACAGTAAAACATTATTGAAAAGGAGAAAGCACTGACATCATTCTAGAGATGTCTTCATTAACCCACATAATAAAATCATTTTGATACTTTCTGAAATTTGTACTTCAAAGAGAACCTCTTTTCTTTTAAATCATTATTATTATTAATTATTATTATTGTATTTATGTAAAGTTGCAATTGCTTTAAGACAGTCATTAACACTCTCTCTTTTATTTTGCACCATGAAATGACAAGAAAATTTAGAGATACAAGTGTAGATAGGCTATAAATATCTATATCAAATTAAATATCTATATAAAAATAAAACATGGTCACAATGATAACTGTCTTTTTCCTCATTATATAGTCAGGCTCCATAATGTTGTATATTTGCTATTTGTATTGACTTTCATAATGCAGAGGTAATAGTTGTGATATCAGCCATATATTTTTTGACTTTTTGTGCTGTCAATTCATACATGCCATTTGGTAGATCTGCTTAACAATTTAGCATAATATCACTGAGCTGTGAATTTCATTACTTACTCTAGAATTAAGTGTGTCCATATTCAAATTCTGTGTCTGAGTATGTTTTTTTAATAGTATCTCTTCTCCCTGAGCCCTAATTTTCTCTTCCATTATATAGAGGACCTATTACTGCAAGAATTTCTGAGAGGACACAAGAAATAGCATATTTAGGTATCATGTGTCTTATACATGTAACATGCCTGAAGTTTCATGGGTGTTCAATAAAAGATAATGATTGTTACATCAGTAAAAAGTCTTACACGACATTCATTTCTTATATGACTACAAGCTTCTGAAGAGCAGTCATTGTGATTTATTTTAGTACTGACAACAGAGGTGGCAGGTGTAGTTTGTTTTTATTTTAAATGACATAATGAATTTGAACATTAATTTGTATTCTAGTAATCTTCTTCTCTAATTTAGTCCTGAGAACTGTCTGATATTTATAACTTTGTTTATATGAAAATCTACCTTAGTATTCATTGCTGTTCACAATACTGCAGTTTGCCTTTATATAATTAACATTAGTGATTATGTTCATTTCTTTTATATTTTGGAAACTGATATTTTGATACTTCTAAAAAAGTGAAATTTGAGAACTATATTTACAATTCATACCAATGAGAAAAATAAATATTTAATGATAAAATGGTTAAAAGAAGCAAGAATAGTTATAGTATCGTAGTTATAATTATAAATTTTGATTAAACCATGGAAATATTATATCATAATCAGATTATTTGAAATATTTTTCACAAATAAGAAAAAACAAATTTTCTCTCTTAAGTTGACATTTTCTGCAAATATTTTACTATGAAATATTTAAAGTGAGCAATTATGTGTATATGCTTTTATCTGAGTAATGCTAATATTTAAATTACTATTATTGTGTTGTATGGTACAAAATTACAGACAATGCAAAGCTTTCTTATAAAAATTTTATTTATTTCACCTATATTTTGAATTAACATTTCATATGTTTCAGACATTGATCAAATAAAATATAATTAGATGCATCTCTGCCTTGCCATTCTGTTGATTGAAGTCATTTTAGTTATTAACCTCTAAAATCTTTCCAATGATTGAATTGAAAAATTAGCTATGAAATTTGGTCATGTTTTTCATATATTTTCCATTATAAATCCTTATATGTACCTGGAGAGAAATATGTAATAAGGATATCAATAAGCTTACACTTGCAAAATTTATATGGTTAACCTGGTAAAAACTTTGATTTTGAATTACACAATTAATATAGCATATCATATATATATTTATATATAATCTAGTTTTGTATTATGCTTTTAGAACCATAAATACTGGTGTTGTATAATATTTATCATGATGTTATTTTAAAATTCTCTGGGATTTGAAATCGTTATGTCAAATACAATGCCAATTAATTTCTAAATAAGGTTATAGTAAGACGTTATCTAACTGAGAGTCTGTAGAGGGTTTCTCTCTGTTACTATATAATATTTCCTCAATAAAATTAAAAAAAACAGTAAAACATTGTATTTAATTCAAGTGAAATTTATACTAGTAATTGATTGTATAACATATTAAATCAATATATAATACAACATATTACTAGATAAAAGACAAAAAGGCTAATCGTACTAGATGCAGATATAAAATTTGACAAAATTCAGCAAAATTTATATGATTAAAAAGATGATTTGTAACATGGGCATATTGGACTCTAGAAAAGGTGACTTGTATCCAAAAATTTAAAAATATATATATATTGCAAAATGTCAATTTCAAAAACAAGAACATATTCCATGCATAGTCAAAGGAAAGTATAACTACAAGACACACACACACACACACACACACACACACACACACACACCAGAAACTGCCTCTGAGCTAACCAGATCTATTTAACAATGACTTTAAAATTGTCATTATGAATGTGTTCATACAAACAAGGAAATTAGTACTAAAGAAGTAAAGGAAGGTATGATAACAATGTCACTATAGCGATACTGAATAATAATAAAGACTAGAAAAGCAGAATAGAGAATAAAGCAAAACAATGATAGACTAGACTAAAGAATAGTGATTTAAAAAAAAGCAATAAAATTATAAAAATAAACTATTTGGAAATTCTGAACAATAAATTCTTAGAGATACATGATCAAGTTCCAGCATGCATTCATGACAAAGAGTAACAAGAAATATAATGGGAATGGATAATTGCATAATGTGTGACAAATATTAGCAATATAGGCTATAGGATTATATTTTCCTATTTTTAAAAAATGGATGCAATGCATATATGATAACTCTTGACAGACACATTGTTTACATAAAAGCTATTGATAATATTTTCATTAAGATAAATAGGTCACTTCATTAAATGATAATAAACTGGTATTTCCATAACTATAACGTCCTATATTCCCATGGAGTATGGAAAAATTGTTTTATTATTTCATGAAATTTATTTTTACCAGTCATTTTAATTACTTTACTCAGTGTTGCAAATTGGAATTGTTAGGTAGTTAGGTAGACATGAGCTCTGGGTAAGGGGCTCTAATGGGCAAAGATAGTTCTATTAAAGGACACTTGCTAGATATGAGAACTGGGTGGGTGTGCCTTATGAACTAAGGTTAGCCTATTAAGAAAAATCTTCTCAAGGCCAGGGACTCTAAAAGTATCCATCCTCCCAGAGTGATTCTCTCAAAGCCAGAGATAAATTTTGATCTCTGGGATTTTCCTGAGTACCTGAGCGTGTGCAGACTTGGAAGATGTGAACCAAAGTAATATATGAAAGTAATAAGCATAAAATAATACTGTGGTTTTGTCCTTCCCATCCCCCGTGAATTTTTGGATTTTGTTTTGCTGGCCATGGTGAATAACATGTGCAGTAAAATTTTAGTTATATAACTATCAGTCAACATGTAAGACAGGAACAGAATCCTCCCCAGGGGAAGACCGAAGGAAGGGTAAGAGGGAAATGTAAGCCCAGGAATAATACACCTGCTGCTGAACCCCCTTGGGACAGCCCATTCTCCTCTCTAAGGATGTACTATCTCTTGAATAAACCTGCACTGCTTTTTCTTGCAATAAACCTTTTGCAATAAAATTTTTTTCACATAGCTGTGCCTCGCTTGAATTCTTTCCTATAGGGATACAAGGATTGGCGGCTTAGAAATTCAATCCAGAGCACTAAAAAGATCAAAGAATAAAACCGACTAAAACAAACCAGTAACAGAATGATTGATGAAAGTATATACATGAAATAAAATATTTCTCAAAAGTTATGCTTAATTTACATATATGTATCTCTATATACATGTATGTACATACACAGACATATATAGGAATGTGTCTTTATACACACACATATCACTAAGTTTTAGTGGGTTGTGTGCATATAAAGGTTTTATTGCTCCATCACTAATGTGCTAATATATTGTAGAATAATTAATATGTACTTAAGTAATCTTGATATAAAGCTATACTAATAAACTTCATTTTTTTCTTAATGATAATTTTATTATTACCCTTGTTTAAATGGCTATCTGCATTTTAGGATATTTGGATTCATTTAATGTCTTTTTCTTGTTATTTTTCTTTGGTAAATATTTCCAGATTTATGTTGAACAGTAGTTGTGAGAGTGAGCATTCTTGCATTTTTCCACATCTTCGGGGAAATTCTTTCAAATTTACTCCTTTGATAAATGATGTTGACTATGTTTTTGTCATATATTGAATTTATTCTATTAATGTATGACCCTTCTATTCCTATTTTAGAAAATATTTGTTTCATAAATTGTGTCGAGTCTTATCAAGTGCCTTTCCTGCATCTCTTTGATGTGATCACATAATTCTTGATATCCTCTTTGTTGATATGAGTTGTTACATTGGTTTATTTGCATAGGTAGAACTATACTTCCATGTCTGGAATGACTCAAATTTGATGATGTATAATTTTTATAGCAAATGTTAGTGTATTCATTTTACTAAAATTGTGTTGAGAATATTTATGTCTACATTCAGTAGTTGCATTAGTATATCTATCTATCTATTATATATATAGATATATATGGATATATACATATGGATATATTTTCAGTTTTATAGAATATATTTGGCAATTTTTCTTCCTCTTTGATTTTGTGGAATAATTTAAGGGGGATTAATATTAGCATCTTGTTCAATGGTGGAATTTTCTAGTGAAGGCAGCTGGTATTGGAATCTTGTTTCTTGTTTTTGTTGGGAGACTTTTGATTACTGCTTCAATTTACATACTTGTGATTGGTCTGTTCAATTTTTCAGTCTTCTCAGTATAGTACTCTTTTTGATCTGTCACTTCTTATCTGAAGTCTTCCACTTGCCTTTGAGTAGCTGAATGTGCCTCCAGAATATGTTCATCTTTTTATAATTAATATTTGAGTCATTTATCTGTTAAATTGACCTAATCAGTGTCAATGTATTTCTTCTCTGGGAAGGTCTTGTCATAGTCCTCTATTATTGTCATTCTGTTTTTGTTTTGTACAATTTAGATTTGACATGTTTTTCTTCTCTGAAGAGTATGAATTCTCCCTCTCCCTCACTCAACTGGCCACTACAACTGGATATCAGTGGGCTGTAGCAGTCTACCTGCTTCAGTGGGATATGAATGGAGATAGAAACCTTAATTTTTATGGTAATAAAAAAGCAAGCAAATATTCTCCACATTATAATTTCATTTTCAATGTACTTAAAGATTTATAGCTTCTGATATTATTCTTCTAATAACTATTATATCCAGCCAGTATGAACTTAATTGATAATGATGAAAATAATCTCTGTATCTGTGGCATATGTTGAGCATCTGTTTCAGTCCATAATTTTAAATTTATGCCTTGTGTTTAAAACATTGAGAAAGATGTTCCATTTTTCTGGTTATCTTTAAATTGTTGTCTGGCCAATGAAACTAAAATTATAGTAGTTACTTTTAGTTTTAAAATGCATATAAGAACATAGAATCATTAGAATTACAGCTCATTTAATTATAATATATGTGTATATATATTTGTTTTACCAACTGGTGTGTTTTAATAAACATTCATTTTTGCAACCACAGGACTAGGCATATATAATTTCCCATTTTCACACATCCATTCATAGGTTACTGATAAGTAAAATTTTAGACTGAGCCCTGTATTCTAATGTTTGTCCTATATCAAGAACAGGAAATGAGAGAACATGAAATAAAAAAAAGTTTTAAAAATTATTATTTACAAACTATTTTGCATGTTAAAATTAATGTGCTTAATAATTTTTCTAAAACCATTAAGCCTTTCCTATACTGCAGACATTATCTTCTTCATCCTTTTTTTTTTTTTCCCTTTTTGTAAAGTCATCCTATTAAGCTACAGGGAATATTCATCCTTCAATCTGTATGGTTCTAGAGAAACGTCTTTTCACAGAAGCTACTCCCCTCTTATCAAAAGAAGAAAACGTAGAATAAAAAGTCTGTAAAATAGGTAAGTCTGACCACTGTCAGGAACGGACTGGTGATCCAATCAAGGCATCGGGATTTAAGTGCTGGCAGGTTGAATCTGGATGTAATGTCTCCTTGAGGTGAGGCTATCATCAACACTCCCAGAATGCAGCACCCCTTACATACAATATAAAAATTCCTAACTGAAATCTAAAGTATAAAAATTATTATCCTTTATTGGAAATGTTTATTTTTTTTCCTTATCCCTTTTTCTTTCCTTTTTATCAAGGTATGACTATTAATTGAATTTTCTTTTTACAAAATGTGGTTAACCAGAATAGGTTTCAGTTCCTTAAGACAGAAGAATTCTAATCAACTCAGTACTTCACAGAGTTACTGTGAGAATTAAATTTCATTGAAATGGCTTGTGAATTTGCCTACTTAATAGGTATTTAATGTGAACAGGACAAGGATGAATAATTATTTTTGTCACCTTTGCTACCTTGGCATCTTCCCCAATTCCTATTAATTACTTTCATGTCTGTTATAAGTGCATAATGAGTTTTGTTTTAGTATTTAGAAGTTGTAAAATTTCAAACCTCAAGAATTGCGTAACCAGAATGAGAATGTCTAACCAAACCAAGCTTCTCATTTTATAACAATGAAATAGCATTTAGTGTTTAAATACATGTCCTCTATTTGAAAAAATTGAATAAGCTTTTGCATATATCTTTTCTCTTAAAGAGAAAAACGTTCGATGCATTATTAAACTCATGGATTCTATTAAAAGTAGTTTTGGGGTGTATAACTGCAGTCTGTAATCCTCAGCAAAATATTCCAGTATTTAAGTAATGTAATGTATGCCATACAATAGTTGAAATAGCTGTCTGATGAAGAAATTATCTTCAAATTTTTTTGTTGGTAATTCTAATTCTTAAGTTTACAGTGACCACAACCATTGCTTTGTTTAAAAAAAAAACACAGCTTCTACCTCAAACTGCTCCACAAACATATAGAAAATGTAAAGAAATTAATTAATTACTAGTGATTAAACAGGCAGGCATATATACATCTATCTGTTCTATGAATGTGTTCCTCAATGCAAGTTCTCTTTATCAGCCCCTGAAGACAAAGAACTTTATCTGCTAATTTCCAGTTTTAAATAATATCTCAATGAAAAATTTCCCTTAAAATAAATTATAATGTTAAAATGGAATTATGTCATCAAATGTACTATTAGGAAACTATAATTTTATAAACTCTCTTAGTTTTAAGATGTACTGAATATCCAGGGGATAGAAACCCATTGTATGTGAATATTTTAGGGTGGAACACATGGTAAACTGATAATAAACATATATAATATTGTAATCTTGTATAGTAACTATAAGAAATATGTTAAAGTATACTGGTAAGTTAAAAAAAGTTTATTTTAAAATTACAAGTTAATGTGTTAGTATAGTTGTTTTATATATAAACCTAGTAAAGAAGAAAGAGGAAAATTACAATCTAACTTAAAAGATAAATTTGCTCTATTTTGTTGCCCTCCATATGTTGCACTCAGGTGCAGTTTAATCAAATCTTTCTACACGTATATGATAGAATTGCAAAAAAATGTACATAAACTATAATATTAGCTAAACAACATCACAGTATTGCAGCCTTGACATCAATTTTGTTTGACCAGCTACCTCACAGCGGCCTTAAACTGACACGATTCCCTCAGACAAGTACAAATCCAATTAAAGAATGTACAGAGTTCATAAGAAAATTTAAGTTTCTGATATAATTATCCAACAATTCTGTAATCAACAATCTTACCTGATACCTTCTGTCTTTCCATGTGTGCCCCTTAGAGGTTACTACAATCCTACTCTCTGTATTCATTGATCATTCTGGCTTTAGTCCAGCAACCCTAAAGCAATCTAAAAATCGATCCTATGAAAAACATGTGACCCAGATCCTGTGACTTTCTCTCTATCTTATACTTACTCCAGTTCTTGTGAGTAAAAAACTCTTAGTGGATTTTTTCTCCAGGTTTGTTGTTGAATCATGCCTTACATCCAGCACTTTGGGCTCTGCTTAACAAATATTAATTTAACAAAGTCATAATAACTGCAAACTTATGAAAACACATAAAGTTTTTGGCACTGAAATATTCTGTAACATCTAACCCAACTCATAGGAGAAAAGTAAGTCAATGTACAAAGGAATTGTCATACTATTAGACCCCAGCTGTAAAGAACACAGCCTGTAATTGCAATGACTTGGAGGCACCACTTCATTGTTCACGCTATTCCTTCCTTCTTTTAAAGAATTTTATTATTTTACCTGTAAGAGGCAGGTAAATAATCTGCCTAAATAATCTCTATACCGACAATCTCCAACCCCACCCCATACACCACAATGGAGCACTTACAATATTTCACCTGCTCTGTGACTCCGTGTTTGCAATTCTCCTTAAGACCCCAAATAAAGTTTTGTTTCCACCTGTGGATTAAACTCTGGGTCATTGTTGCATTGTTTTCAGCCATATCTAAAAGTAAGGTATGTGTTTTCTTTTGTCTTTGTCTCTGTCATTCTAGATCCATGGAGACAGGAACCTCACCTCCCTTGCTTTCAGAGCCATATCTGTTTAGCTTAGAAAAGAGGCACATAAGATGGATTTAGTAAAAACCTAGGTAATGGGCTGAAACATCTAAAAGACTTTCTCTTACCATCTGTAAGGTAGCATAAGAGTGTGACCCAAGCCCAAACTTGAAAAGCGTGCTAGCCTGGCTAGCACTGGACAAGACGCAAATTTAAAAAAGTTAACTTTCTGGGTTGATAACTGCCTTTGTCAGCACTGATTGTACCAGAGATGTTTGACTTAGAATTTGGCTGTTCTTGCCCACTCACTACTTTCCCTCTGGGAATATCATCTGTAAAACAGCCTCCTTTCGTGCTGATGGTGCAATAACTTTCCAGAAAGATGTCTGACAGGCCACCATCAGGAGACAGTAATGGCCCCAAGTGGCTGCCATGGGAGGCAGAACCTTTCCAGACCAGCCACCTTCACAACCCCCTGTCTGTATAATAAAAGCTGTGTCCCTGCTATTTCCTCTCATGATTTCCTTGTACAACCCTCTAGGCAGGACGTTATTCTGCCTGGACTTGACTATCTGAAAATCACCATCCTTTTTTAAGTAATAGCCTCCAGTATGTCACCAAACTTTACCAGATGCTACAGTAACTGAAGAACCCATTAATAGAAAAATGACTAAATTATTTAGCTCAATATATGTTCACATACTGCACAGTTTGACAATTTCAATTTAACAAAAACAGTATAGATACACTGACTTTTGTTATTCATGCATAAATTTTCTCCCTTTATTGATGAAATCAGCTACATAGATTCTATGCTATACAGAAATAATTTGAATAAAAATGAAAAATTAGTGGAAACTTTCTGTCAATAGATTTTTTTGTGCCTTTATTTCCTTGTCATTAAAATACCAGCAATAACATCATAGGATTACAAACATTGAATATGTCACTAGAAAATTTAAATTGTCTTGTAGAGTTGCACATAAAAAATGGAATTTTGTGATTATTATTTTTGAAAGCTAAGATTTGATTTGCAATAATCTATACTTTAGATGTTGACTGTAATAGGGCAATAAATGATTTTGCTATTGATTCATTGTCTTGGCCCATGAGTGTCACTATATTAAACCTTGAGTCAGTTTATTTTACCAACGATCAAGAATTTTACTTTCATAACATTTGGCATGCTAAATAAATTTTCGTATTATATATTAGAATATATTCCATTTTTTACTCAACACATAACTCTAAATAGAAAAACAACAGTCTATGAATGATAGCCAAAATTGTTTTGTAAAACTCATTTGATATTCCATTTTATCCTCACTATGATTTTATAAGTTGTATCTTCTTTATTTCTTTGGCTGGGCTACAGAAATGAGGTCAGAAAAATGAGTATGTGACAGAGACCATATATAACCTACAAATCTAAAATATTTTCACATGGTCTTAAAAAAAAAAAAACATTTTCATGTGCTCATGGGTCTGTATGACCACATTTATATATTTTTATTTCTTCTCCTTTTCCTCTGCCTCTCCATTCTTTTACTTTTTTCTTTTCTTAGTCTTCATTTTATTTTTTAAAACATCTCTTTAAAAATATAAACAACTTTCCCAGAGCATTATTTTGTGTTCTACCCTTCTGTCTTTTATTCAAGGGACACCATATACTAGTAGCCATCTTGAGAGCTCTGTGCCAGGCAAGCCCTCTGGCTGCCAGTCTGCTATCATTTGTTATAATAATTTTTTTCACCTTGTTTCTAATGTTTAATGTCATTATAAGAATATTATATTGTTATCCTATGATCACCTCTACTCTTAGGGAACTCAGTACTTGAATAGCTTCTCATAGCTTTCAAAAGGGTGCCAGAATTGAGCTGCTTAGTATGTCTCTCACCAGCACATCGCATTTCACTGTAGTGAATTGAACGGCTTTTGAGTGATCACAGAGCTTACATGTTTTCAGTCTTCTGTAATGTTCTGATTAATTTGCTGAATTTTTGTTCCGATTTTTCAGTCTTCCATGGAAATTCTGGAATTTCAACCTCTATTAGTGTAGGCGTTTATTATCTCCAGGCTTTCAAGAATCAAAGTGGAATCTAGACCTCTTTCTTCTTTCTAGTATCACTTTTAGGCCCTTGACAATATTTTAAATCTTACAAGGCAGAGTGCTTCCATAATGATAATCAGTTTCTTATGAAATTTTACATTTTATTTCACTCAGTATAGAAAAGTTAGTGTTCATGATCATGTATGTTCATAAGGCTCCTGCAACTCCAATGGGATCTAGTTCCTCATAGCACTTAGGTAATGGTGTGAACTGAACTACTACTGACTTCGTGCTAAGAGATGAGATTTCCCTTGATGAATGTTTGTGCTGCTTAAGAAAGCAGAAGTGTTTATATTTTCTTCAACAAGAATTACTCCTCCACTGAAAAAAACTGGGTTGTTTTTAAAAACCCAGAAACGACTGGAGGATTTGGATTTCAATATTCTAAAAATATTGAATGCCATCTATATTTCTTAAAATCTGGTGTCCTTATACCTTATGACAAGTTTGTAATTCTACTCATACAGCTCTTTGATATTTTCATAACAAACTTAAATTAAAATTTTTTTGAACTTTACTTCTTTCCCAGTTAAGGTGTGTGCTCAATTTAAAGCATTTAGTACCCTACAGTTAAGGTGAGAAAAACTTATATGCTACCAATGAGCCCCTCTGGCTATTAAACTTCACCTAAATTGTTAATTAATCTCCATCAGCCTTTCATTGTCTTTCTCCAATACCCACATCAACAATCAAATGCCATCCTTGTTGAAATCACTGTTATCTCCATACCTTTCTAGGGCCTGGCATATTGCATGCATTAATGAATTTATCTTCACTTGTGTCCGGTTTTTAGTTTTAAATAATAACTCATAAAATTTAACAAAGTTTTTACTACAGAATGTCAGAAGCTATCCACAGTCACCATAATCCTAATGCTGTGGCCCTCGTTGCCAGCTTGTGGTGGGTGACTCATGTACACTGAAAATATTCATGTTTGCTTCTCAGTACTCTGAAAAGTTGGTCTGAGTTCTTCGATTTGGTCTGGGGCCCTAATATTTTCATAGAGACTTTATTAGAAGGGACCACAGGAACAATTCTTTTGAGAGAACAATTGAAGTAGAATTGGTTGGAGATTTTGAATTATAAAGCGATTGCTATAGTGTCCTCAATATGCCCTACAGAGAGTGATGAAGCTACACTGGCCCTTTAAAAATGTCCTCCATAAAGCAAAGGGGAATAAGTTATATATTCTCTTATTGCATGAATGAAAATTTATGTGTAGCAGCTATCTTCAATACAGAGAAGAAAACACAGCTCATCAATGCTCAATATTCTCAGCATAGATATTAGAATGATCAAGATAATCTTATTCAGAAACTAAATGAATAGACAGTATTTAAAAAATCAACTACCATAATTTGTTTTAATAATTACAAAGATTATGTCATTATTGCATGCACCTGACAATCTGACACCAACAAAATTAGAGGCCAGAGAGTTCTTTCCAAAGAAAAAATGTATTTATGGTGAAGGCTTATAACAAGTGTTTTATAAGGCATGGAGATGAGATTATATGTTATTGATTAAATGAAATAGATCATAAAGTTGATTCTGCTAAAAATACTCAAGCAAATAACAGTTGTTTTGTAGCCACTAATATAACCAACTAATACAATAGAGTCAACTACTCAAAGTACTTGCAGTATTTTGATTCTTAATAATATGTTTATAAATGTAGGACTATGTGTAATTTTCAATAATTTTAATATATTTAAATTAGTTTTTCCATAAGAAATGACTGTTAGAAGACTTCAAAAATACTGAATATCATTGGTATAGAATGTTACAACTCTCTGTCTTGCCTTTTGTAATACTTATTTTTAATCACACTGCAAAATTTACTTAGGAAGATATAATTTTATTGTTAGGTGACAATCTAAATGGAGCTGAGATATTTGCAATTGTAAGTTATGATCTGAGAGATGAAGCTGACCATTATAGAGATAATCAAAAGATTGTGTGCATCACTATTTACGTATGATATGATAATTTATGCAGAGAGAGAATCCCAAAAGATAAATACATAAACAAATAAAAAATAAAGGAAAAATAACACATCCAACTGGATAGAAGATATTTATACATATACATCCTACAATGAGTTGTTATTCGGAAATCTAAAGAACTTATAAAATTCGACAACAAGCCATCCATTTAAAAATTAGTCAAAGGATCTGAATAGACAGTTCTCCAAACACATTTAGAAAAAAACATGTTCATCATTTCTTATTAGGGAGGTGCAAATTAAAACAACAGTGTGCTATCTATCCCCTGTGAAAATGACTGTTTTCCAAAAGAATAAAATCAACAAATGTTGGTGAGGATGTAGAGAGAATAGAACACATATACTGTTGAAGGGAGTTTAAATTGGTGCAATCATTATGGAAAGTGTTATGGAGATTCCTCAAAAAAATTAAAAATTAATACCTCGTGTTCTAGTAATTTCACATTGGGTAGTTACTTGAAAATCACAAAACACTAATTTGAAAAGCTATATGTACCCCCATATTTATTGAAGCATTGTGTATAATAACCAAGATCAAGAAACAACCTATGCATCCATAGATGAGTGGATAAAGATATGTTCATATTTATATAACAGAATACTGCTTGGCTATAATAAATGATGACATACTGTCAAATGCAACAGTGTGGACATAGATGGCATTATCCTTAATGAAATAAATCATATGAAGAAGACAAACACTGAATGATTTCACATCTATGTGGTATGTAGAGAAATTAAACAAATGAGTCAAACAAAACAAGAAAATGCGTTTTTTTGTTTTAAGACCAAATTAATGGACCACCTAAAGGATGAAAGAAGGGAATGGGAAATTTGAATAGAAGGAGTCAAATATATGGTATAGGATAGCATTGGACTTAGTTGTGAACTTAATGCAATATGTATGATTTTGATTTATGATACACAAACTATGTAATATTAAAATGAAATGTTGCTTCAATATTTTTTTTAATAAATGAAAAGACAATATTAAAAAAAAGTAACGTGAGATATAAATGAAATTCTTAAACTTACTACATCTTTATAATAAAGGCACGGAATCCCAAAGTTAGTAGTTAGAAATTCCAGCACTCCGGATTATTCTTACTAATTTAATTGAATGTGTCTCCTTGAAATAATAACTTACTCTAGACTTTTCTTCATGCACTAACAAAATATTCCCTTAATTCTTATGTCAAGATTTTTTCTATATTTCTTGTTTTTCATGATGCTAATAAATATAAAATATGCAATTATCAGCTAAGTATTACAGCAGGTGTTAGAACAGAAAGGGAAACAAATTGCATAGTAATATAGATCAAAGTCTGATTCTGCACATATTTATATCCATACAAGTGGTAAGATGAAAATATTAAGTAAATAAACACACATTATAGGGACTGACAAAGGACATATTAATTTACTTAAATTATTATATACTTCTTAACCAAGTAATTAAGACTAAGGAGTCCATTCTTAGTATAGCTATATATCTTTAATCATCTTCCGCAAGCCCATTCCCACAGTTACTTAAAAAAAATATGTTCAGTGGTCATAAGGGTAGATGAGGGGTAATTGAAAAAATGTGTCTCAATGGGGAGAGTGTAAATCCATCACTAACACTGAATAACTAATAGAATGGACCAGTGGCATCATCTTATATGTGTAGAGCGACATATTTCCCCTGACACCATCTTCTGACACTTGAGAAGCAGTCAGCAGGTTATGGTGAGTATGCTGCCACCAACAAGTAAATTATGGGATCAAGCTGTTAGGAGTGGCTATCATCATTCACCTTTTTTCCTATAATGTCCCATTTTTCATTGTGTCATACGTACACTATAAAGATGTATTTCAACTCTAACCTTGATGGCACTGAGTAAAAATAAATGTGAATTTCAGTAAGTGAGGAGCAGTATTTCACAGGCAAAAACAGCCTTTCAGTTTTAATGATGGTAACTAAACTACTTTGACTACAAACTGGCTTTCCCCCTTAATATTTGCCAATGTGAAAAACTATATATTATTCTCCAAGTTATGAATCCTGAATCTTAAATCATCCCTTAAAAGTATTACCAATAGACAGTATTCACTTGTGAATGTTACATTGTTTAGAATACCTAATAACAGAATATAATTACTTGTTTAATTCTATTATATATCTGTGAAACTGCTACACCACAAAGAATCCCTGATACACTTTCAGGTAATCTGAAATATTAACATTTTCAAAATAATTATGCTATTTTACTTTTCTCACTCACTGGCATTTGAAATGGTGCCAAATCAACAGTTGATAAAACTTTATATGCATGTAGACAGTTGCTCCAAACTTTTCTGAGCTATTTTAGTAATCATTATACTTTTTATTGTTGCATGTAAAATTAAAACAATAAAAAGGCTAGTTCTAATGAAAAATAACTATTAAGATCGTAATAAGTGATTTTATTAAATTAAAAGAATGGATTAGCTATGTTAACATAATGAATGAAAAATGTCAAGTTGCTTTTAAATACATAGACATATCATGATTTTTTTAAGAAAAATATGGGGGATTGATTAGCAAGTTGAAGTAGCCACTATTTCCATTGAATAATGTTTGTACTGAAATCATTTTGATTATTTCACTATGTGTGTCAACAGATACAATTTTAAATATTTATAGTTCATTGATACTAAATATACCAATCAATTCTGCCAATTTTTTGAGTGGGTTGTTTTGTTTTGTTGTTGTTGATATATAAGCTCATATATTTTGGAGATTAAGTTTTTACTTTATATTGTGCAAGTATGTTTTCCCATTCAGTGGATTGCCGTTTTGTTTTAGTGGTAGTTTCTATGCTGTACAGGAATATTTTAGTGTGATGTAGTTCTAATTGTTTAGTTTTACTCTTGAGTTTCTTTGCCATGAAGCTTTTCTCTCACAGAGATATCTTTGATGTTGATGTCCTGAAACATTTTTTCCTCTATTTTCCTCGAAGTATTTTATGGTTTTAGATGCAAGTTCTTGATTCATCTTGAGTTATTTTTTGTGTATAGTCACGATGGGTAATTTAATTCTTATTTTCAGGTTTCTCTCAAATTTTCCCAGGACCACTTGTCAAATAGACTTTCCTTCATTCGTTGTATGCTCTTGATTTATTTTTCATGGATAATGCATACAGGTGTAGATTTATTTCTGGACTCTTGATCTTAACTCTGCTTGTCTTTGTATCTGTGTTTGTTCCAATACCATACTGATTTCAAACTATACTACAGAGCGATTGTCATCAAACAGTAGTATTAGAACAAATGCAGACACATAGACAAGTTGAGTAAGATCAGCATGCAAGTAGATAGGCAAACAAGAAAAGAGAGATGGAAAACATACATTTATTTTATTTAGTTATTTATCTTGTTTTTCCCCCTTACCCCAGGTCTCAAACTTGGTCTTTGGGTTGCATGCGGATTGTTTCCAGTGGTTTTTTTTTCACTAAACTAAAAGGGTATACCTCAAGCGATATTTTTAAATGTTGTTTGATTAGTACCAACATCACATTTTCTTGCCTCTTCTAACCTTTGACCATGGCTTGCATTCACTTATTTTTTTTTAATATGCTTAGGAATAGAAGGTTACATACTTACATTGTGAAGAATATTTAGGGGCTTTGAACTGTTATATTCTTTTGAAAGCTATTTTCAAAATACATTTTAATACACTGCTAGGTGAGAGATCTAATACTTTCTATTCTATCTTTCCTGTAGTCGTAGCAAGATAAATCTCTCTTCAATTAATTTAATTTTAATTGAACTACTTGGAGTCTCTTGTGCATATACAGTTTTGAAACCAAAGAACTGGATGAGTTTATACACAAAATATATGTCCAATGTTTTTTTTCTATTCTGAATCTTTTCTCATGATGTTTATGTTAAAAAACTCTCATATCATTCATGATTTCAGAATATAGAAATAATGATAGCAATTATCTAAAATTCTAAAATAGTGTATCAAGCTAAACTGATTTACAATGATATTTTTCTACCTAGTTTAGTCTGATATGAAATGTTTCAGCATTGTATTTCTAATTCTGAGTACAAAAAGTTTATGGAAACATAGTAATTTCAGTGGAAGCTTCTGTTTAGAGATTTATCATATTAATATCTGCTATCTACACAAAGCAGAGTGCAATTTACAAAATGTTAATTTTTATTAATTCTGTTGTTGAAAGAGGAGATGTATGTATAGCAAAAATATTTTGTTTTTAAAATTATGAGGAGAAAGCGAGGAACTAAAAGAATTTTTCTTATTCATTACTTACTTGTAAATCTCAGAGACAAAAGAATCTCAAGATACAGCAATCAAAAACATACTAGTTTATTCCGATGAGCAATTTAATTATGAATATCAAATTGATTTAAAATAATGGACTAACAAGTAGTTATACACACAAAAGTAAAGAAGTTAGCAACAGTTTTACTTTTCATCTTTTTCCCCAAATTTATACTGCAAATATATATTTATACTGCAAATATATTTATACTGTTATGCAATATATTTCATATTTATTTTATATTGATTAAATATAAAAACAATGTGTGAATTCCTCAAAACCCAAAGCTCTCTGTATCCATCTTACAGATTTGATGACCAATCTATGTAGATATTTGTTTTTAAAAATGCTGTCTCATGCTTACATATTGTTATCCAATGTTTCTTTGATGTCTTTATTTTTGATCAATACAAGTAATTCTATTAATATATTTTGATATACCAATTATTCAGGATAATATTTCTCCCACCTATTATTTTCAGGCATTTATATCTGCACAAAAATTTTTAAATTATTAGTTATTAGTTTATGTAATTAATGAGCTCTTGTTTACAATTATTTATTAATTATAAAAATGCAGACATACAGACTGAATATGATCTGCAAATAATTTCATATCGCTGTAGTGTTATTATTTATCCCACTAGTATATCAGGAATATTTAACTGTTGATATTTCATAGTACAGTCAAAATTTCATTTTACCTACATTTATTTTATAACTTAAATTTTTATAAACAATTTTATGAAAATAATAGGATACCTTATTTTTCATTTGTAAGTCTTTCCTTTTCTTTTTTTTTTTTTGCTATGATTTTTTTGTCTAAGCAACATGATTTTTAACTTGGAAAACAATATACAGTTTGCTCATCTTCTTTTCTTCTATACAATTGGTCATTTTCAAAAACTTCCAACTTTCTCTAAAAGATAGTTCTCATCATCTTTCAAATATGTTCTAAAATATCCCATCTTCTAAGATACTATGAAAATATTACTATATATCCCCTATTCTTTCCATTGTGGTATATACTATCATTGCCAACGTTATCATTGACTTCTACAAATGCAATTTGCCTGTTGAATCATGTATAACATTGTTTTTTAATGTTCTTAGACTCCTTTATTTTATTTCACATATGTACAAGAGAATCTTTAAAATAAAGTAGGCAACAGACCAAATATTGAGTTATTATGAATGCACATTCCTTGGTTCACTAGTGCAAAGTATCCATCATCGAATGTTTCAACGATGAAATAAAATTATAAATTTTAAGGATAAATGTATTTAAAAAACATTTTTATTCAAAATGATGTAAAAGCAAATGTGTTAAAAGCAAAAGATAAAATATCACAATTTAAATGTGCTATTCAGGGTGAAACTTTTGATAGGCAGGATTTTTAAAAAGGAAATATTGAAAAATGAAAGAATTTTAAGAAGCTTTAAACCACTAACTTGTATATCTTTCACAGAAATAATATAGAAGATAAAAGTTATAAATAATTACAATGGTCTCCTACTATCCATGGTTGCCTTTTGTGGTTTCAGTTACTTGCAATCAACCATGGTTCTAGTATATTACATACAATCAATTTTTGAAAGGAAATGTGAAGGAAGGAATAAAGGTGAATAGGCAAGCAGGCAGGAACAGAGAGGAAGAAAAAATTTATTTTGTTTTTATTTAGTTGTTCATCTTGGTTATTCCCCCAGCCCCAGAAGACTCATGGTTGTTGCGATGTATGTGAAGGGCGCTCCACAGAGGCTGTGAATCTAACTGCTACTTCACCGCAAAAATAAAATATTTTGAGAGTAAGAGGGATTACATTTACATAGCATTTCTTACTATATTGTTATAAAAGTTTTGTTACTGTTAATCTTAGTATACCTAATTAAAAATTAAATTTTTTCATAGGATAATTTAGATATATATAGATGATAATGAAAGATATATATGTGATAGACACTATATATAGAATATGGTTATCAGTGTCAGGCATCAACTGTGAGTTGAGAAAGAGATCACTGTAATGAGAAAAGAAATTCAAACTGATGATTATATATTTCAATAACTAATGCCCTAAACAAGAGAAAAAACAAATAGAAGAAAATATTTTCAAAAGAATAATTTAATAAAATTATATTAATATTAAGAACTCACACCTAAAGTTTGAAAGGAAATAACTTATAAAATTAAAAAATTATTATTGATTCATTAATAATGATGTTAGCTGAACAAAGGTAGTTCAAAGATTAAGTTTCTATTTATTTATTATAACTTCGGTTGCCACTTCACCTCTTAGGAATAAGATAATTGAATTGACTTGAACTACAAAGAAACATTTAACACATGGATGTTTGGGAGTCTATAAATCATTTCTGGAAAAAATAAGATCCAAATGCTGTTCAAAGTATCTTAATGATCATTTGTGTATAAAATTCAAAATATATATATATATATATATACATTTGCACATGTAGAAACTTCCAGAAAGCATAATTCTGATAATCTTATCACTACCAACAATAATTATATCATAGATCAGCTTTGTCAATCAAGAAGTAAAATGAGGAAGCATGATTAAAAGTCTGATATTTGAATTCACTTAAATTTAGAACAGTATTCTTGCATGCAATGTACATTTTATGTTATAGGAATATGAAAATATTACTAAAAATGAACAGAAGATGAGACAGTAGAAAGAGTATACGGCATTATATAGATTGCTTCACCTATTATAGATGGAATAAATTGACTTTATACAAAAGTAATAAATACATAAATGATTATTCAAAATAAAATAAGTCTTAAACATAAAAATAATAACATGAAAACTGACATTCAAATTTGTTTATTGCTGGAAAAGTCAAAATATAATATGTTAAAATTAGTTTGAGCAGATTTTGGAATGGAGAGCTCAAAAGAATGATTATATAAAATAAAGGTGTGCATACATCTCTAGTTAATTGAGAGCATAGGTGCATAGAGAATACCTGAAGGAGTCGTAATAGGAATTGAAAGCCAAGTCAGTCTCCAGAAGTGGTTTAGTAAAATAACGCAGATGAGGAAATACAACACTATACATTTTTGCTAAAATAAATTACATAAACAAAACAAATTAAATAACTAAATAAAACAAAAATAAACTTTCAGACTGTAAGAGTCACTTAGTCATTGCCAGAAGGAAAGGAGAAAATAAATGAGTAAATATAATAGATGGGGTGAGTTGTATGAGGAACAATGGAATTAAGAGTTTGGGGGGAAACACAATGTACTATATAAAGATAATTTATCAGGAGAAACAGTCATAAAATGTTATAATGCAATGTTACTTCAATAAAATATTTTTAATTGGCTGAACTCTTGAACAAAAATTTTGATACGTTGTTATCGAACCCGTATTTTGTTTCTTCAAATGGCACTAATGAGAAAAAGAAGTCTATGTACATCCTGAATGAGCATTTTTGCAAGTCGTATATCTGATAAAGTATATATACATATATTTACAATATATTAAAAACCATAATCATTTGATATTCATTTTCAGTGATGCATATTATCTTAGAGCTCAGTTCAATAGCTGGTATTGAAAAATTACTAAACTAGTTAATTGAAGGAAAACTAAGCAACTCCTGCATGGACAGATGTGTAGGTAATGTTTCTCCATTCTATGCTCAGAGATAATACAGTATACAGGCAGGAGCAATAATTCAAAATCATGTACAGATAATGGAAAATAGATATATTGGCAGACTGAAGACTTTTGCCCTATTTAACATATGCTACAAATTTTATCAAATAATATTAGCTATGAGAAATTATTTTAATTATAACATATAAAAAAAAATCAAATTTTTCTGAGAAATAAAGCACAGCACATTTTTTAAGAAGTTAGATGACTGAGTATAAGTAACCAATAAGTCAATGTTGTAAGTAAAATAAATATGAGTAATTGATAAAAATAATGTAGGCACACTCTACATTAATTTTTTTCCAGACATTGTTCCAGCTTGTTACATTTGGCCATAAACACACAAGCTGAACACTCATCTATATATCTGTGTATCTATATAGATATGAAACAATAAAATGCATGCTTTTTTCTTCTGAAATTTATTAAAATTTCATGATCAGTATATTTAATAAATTTCAGAAGGAAAAATTATATATTTTATTTTTTCATAGATATATAGATGAGTGTCATATGTAATATACATTTAGTATATTATTTATGTTACATTCCTTGTAAATTAAATATGTATATATTTAATCAACACATAACTATAATAATTTATATTACATGTAATGTAAAGTATTTTCAAACCATAATTTTAAAGCCATAGCTTTCAAAAATGTAAAACAGGTTTTGATTAATTTAAAAGAAAAACACAAATTAAATATTTGCTTTAAATGTTTATCCAAATATGTTAGTTGACATGGTACTTATTTCCATTGCAATGCCGATATACATAATAGATTGGAATAAAATATCAATCAAATTTGAGATTGTTTGTTATATTATTTCAAATGGTGTCCAGCATACTACAAACTAATTATTTTCAGTAAGCATGCCTTGGTGGTTAAGTCTCTAGCTGGCAATTGGGGCATGGACCATGCACATAAATCCCAAAGACCTAGCTAGTAATAGAGGGGAAATAGGAAATAAATAAAAGCACCTCCTCTTCCTTCTTTAAAAAATTGTCTTCCTTCTCTCCTTTCCTCTTTAAAAATATACCTTTTTAAGTGAATGGATTATTTTATACACACTGTAGCCTAATGCCCAATTTGAAGAACATACAATTTTTGGTCAGTTAATTTAGAAGCAAAAATACTTATGTTATATCCATTGCATCTTTTGTAAACACATTTAGTTTCTATGGGAGAATAAAAGGTTACCTTACAACTCTGTTAATTAGAGGTAGTCAGTATCTGCATCATGTGATTCTATGAACATATGTATAAATTCCAGATTAGAATTAAGAAGATGATAATTATTCGATAAAATAAAATAATGTATTTATTTCGTATAGTACAAGTATGTAGGGTTTTTTAAATGTTGCCTAAAATATTGTTCTCAGTAATAGTTTCTTACAGTGAGCTCTTTTCATTGAACTTAATTTATAATTTAGACATGTCTAATTCCTTCAGTAAATTCTACCTGTGTTTTTATAGTCATGAAAAAGAATATCTATTTGATTTATACTATTCAGAAATGCTTTTTATGTTACATAATTTTTTCCAGCAAAGGATTAGATATGTATGATTGATATTTTTTATTAAATCCATTGTCAAAATAGAAAAAAGGAAATACTTTCAAGGAATAAAATATATTTTGCCACTTTTATAGAAAAATAATGTTTCTTTCTGAAAAGAAAGTTATTAGTAAAAAACCATAGATTAGCTGGTGGTTGGTAGTTCAAATCCTTGAAAGACATCCATGACTATATTCTTTCAATTAATCGTTGCTAAAAAATATTTGAGAGTAGAGAAATATTGTGATAATATAAGAAAAATATAACAAATATAAGAAGAAATTGTCACTTCCTTTTTGTGTATGCTTAGCATTAGATTTATTTTTAATTTAATATTTATTGAGTTAACTCTGATTTACAAATAACACGAATCTATATATGCAGGTTCCCCATCCCTCAAATATGACATTGCACCCTACCCACCACCAAATTACCAAAAGTTCTTCACCATTATCCATTGGATTCCACCACTATTTGCTCCCACTCTCATCACATTTCTTATTGGTAACCTCTGTTCAAGTGCTGATGTTAAAGGGTTTTTAGTTTAGTTTGTTCCTTTGCTTTGTTACTTTATTTTCCATTTATAAGAGATCATTCAGTATTTGCTTGTATCTATACACACATACATGTTCTCATATATGCTAACGCATATATTTATGTGTGTGCATACACACAAATATAACCTATATTCAGTTATCTGATGATGGGCACTTAGGTAGTTCGCAATTTTGACAAGTTTTATAATATTACCTGCAAATAGTAATAGCTTTACTTCTGCTTTTCCAATTTTGATTCTTTTAATTTTCTTCTTTCCTATTTGCAATGGCTAAGTATGATGTTAAATAGCAGCGGTGAGAGAGGACAGCCTTGTGTTATTCCTGATCTTAAAGGAAACAAGTTCAGTTTTTCACCATTGACTATGATGTTGGCTGTGAGTTTATTATACATGTTATTTCTATGTTGAGTCATGTTCCTAACCTCTCTATTTTATGTAGAGTTTTTATCATAAATGGGTGTCAAATCTTGTCAAAACTTTCTATACACATCATTGTTATGATCATATGAATTTTTCCTTGTTCTTATTGTTGTGGTGCATTACATTAATGAATTTATGTAAGTTGAACCATCCCTGCATCCTTGAAAAAAATCTCACAGTCCTGAACTTTTGATGTGTTATTGAATCTGTTTTCTAATATTTTGTTTAGAATTTTTTCATCTGTCTTTAATAGAGATATTGGTCTGGAATTTTCTATATGATTTTTTATTAGCTTTTAGGTATTAGTGTAATGTTGGCCTTATAGAAAGTGTTTGGAAGCATTCTCTGTGCAATTTTCTAGAAGACTTTGAAGTAGTTATTAATTCTTCTCTGAATGGTTGGTAAAATTCACTAGTAATATCATCTGGTCCTGAGCTTTTATTATTGAGACTTTTGGTTACCTCCTCAATTTCCATGATTGTGATAGTTCTGTTCAGATTTCCCATTTGTCCCTTATTCAGTCATATTAAGATGTATGATTTGAGAAGTGCATATCATCAAAATTTTGCAATTTATTGGCATATGAGTGTTCATAGTAACCTCTTAAAATGTTTTGTATTTCTAAGGTATCTGCTGTTACTTTTTTCCTTTAATGTGTTTTAATAATGAAAGTTTCCTCTATTTTGTGTAGTGAGTTTTTTCAATTAGGTTTATTTTTTAAAAAAGAAAAATCTTTTTGATTCATTGATCATCTTAACTTGACATTTTAATTTATATTGTATTTATTTCTGCTTGAATTTTATTATTTCCTTCTTTGTAATGCCTTTGGTTTCAACTATTTTTCTTTTCTAATTGCATTAGTTGTAGGTTTAAATTGTTTATTTCAGTTTCTCTTGTTTCTTGAGGTAGCTCTGAATTGCAGTAAACTTTCTTCTTAGTACTGCTTTTGCAGCATCCCACCTCATATGCAATCTTGTTTACTTCAGGTTATTTTTTTCAATTTTATTTTTATTTTTTTACTTTCTCCTTTTATTTAATGTTTTACCATGGAGTGACTAATAAGCATGTAGACTAGCCTCCATATATTTTAAAAACTTCCAATTTTTGAGGGTGGGGGGCAGTTGTAGTTGATTTCTAATTTTAAGTCACTATGATCAGATAAGATGTTTGGTATGATTTCAGTCTTTGTAGATAATTTTGAGACATGTTTTACTTCTTAACATATGTTCTATCCTTGAGAATATTCTAAAAGTATTTGAAAAAAATATGAAGTGTGAAGTAAATGTCTACTAAACCCTTCTTTTCTACTTTGTCATTTAGTTTGAAGTTTATATTATCTGATATAATTAGGGGTTTCCTTTCTTTTTTAGTTATCATTTGACTTGAGTCTATCTTTATCTTTTGAATGTAGATGTACTTCTAAATGCAACTGGAAGTTGGGTTATGCTTTTTAATCCATTTCATCACTCTGCAATTTTTAATTGATGAGTTCAGTCCATTAACAATTAGGGTGGTTACTGATATTTTAACTATTAAAATTGTGTTGTTTTATGGGTATTGTGGGAGACAGTATTATTGTTCTCTTTCAATTCTTAGGAGATTAAAAATATATGATTTCCTTTTATTTTCTTCTTATTTTCCCCTAAATATGTTTTGAAGCTATCCTGGGGTTTACTGAAAGTTTCTATGCTCATAATATGTTTTTAATTGAAAGCAAGTTAATCTTAAGCTCTTTCCATTTTAATTGTCTACATTTTTAATTTCCTCTTCTCCACATTTTATGTTTGATGTCTTGCTACTTTTAAGTGTAGTTTCTTTTCATTTTATAGAACATCCTTTATTATTTCTTATAAAATGACCTAATTATGTTAAATCCCTTTAACTTTTGCCTGTCTGAACAGCTCTTTGCATTACTTCAATTCTAAGTGATAATCTAGCAGGTAGAGCATCCCTGGTTGGAAATGCTTTTCTTTCATTAATTAAATTATGCCATGCCATTTCCTTCTGGTCTGTAATATTTCAATTAAAAAATCTTCATCATTGATATGGGGTCCTTTGTATGTAACTCATTTTTATTTGGCTGCTTTTAAGATTCTTTATCTTATTTCTTTTGACTTTTTAATAATTATGTGTAGATCTGTTTGGGTTACTTTTGTCTGAAACTCTTTGAGCTTCCTGAGTCGGAAAGAACTCTTTGAACTTCTTCCCTCAGATTAGGGCAAGTCTCAGCTATTATTTCTTCAAATACAGTTTATTCTCCCTTACCTTTCTCTTCTCTTTCTTGGACTGCTATGATATGGGTACTTTAGTTAAATATATTGAATTCAGATTTTTTACCTGTGTTGTGGTTTAAGTCCATCATTTTACATATATTTCTCTTTTCAATCTTTTTGGAATTTTGTTTATTTCTATTGGCTAAGCTTCCCAGATATAAAGGCTTTGTGTCAGTATAATGAGCTAGACAGAACAGATCTGGGTATTCATCCTTTAGTTGTGTATTTTCAGCATTCATCAGATTAGTGAAACTCTAAGTTGAGCCTTGTGCTGAAGCCTGAGAGTCCAGACTACTGAATTAGAGTTGATGTAGGCAATCAGACATTTTCTTCAATATCACAGACAAGAAAAAAGCCCACAGAGAGAGATCCAAGAGTTGTGGACCCAGTCACCAAACGACACAGTACCAGCACAGCTCAGAGAAGAAAGATAGTTGGATACTGTTGTTAATTAAGTATCCTGTCTTGTGAAAATCCTTCAGTCATTCAGAGGCACAGCAGTCCAACAAGATACTGAATGGCAATAGTCAATTTAGTAATTTATTCAGAACTCTAACATCACCACATATTTGTGCTCTATTGCCAAAGGTCAGGACAAAACCAAGAATCTATAGTGTTTAAAGACAGAGCAGAAACTTCACAGACAGAAGGAATATACAATTTCACTAAAACAGTTAACAGGGAACTACAAGTCAAGATGGTGACATCATAGACATAAGACTCACATCCTCTCTACAGAACAGCTAGAAATTCACCTACTTTTCAGCAACAACACTGAGAAAAAGCAGACAAAAATGCTGCAGAGACACAGTAGCAATCTTGACAATAAAGCATAGTCATAAACATCCAAGATTAGAGTTGCAAATAGGACTCAGAAACAGAATTCTGACTGTGGTAGAAGGGGAGGAATTGCAGAAGAGTCAGTCTTCTGAAGAATCACAAAAGCAGTGGAACCAGGACATGGAGCTGGGGGAGAGATTCTAAATGCAGGGAAGAAGAGGCACCCGCACCCTGGTGGTTTAAACGGGAGTCTAATAAGAAAATTATGCTGGACAGCACCATAACCAGAATGTAACTAGAGGAATTTCCCACCCCTACCCAGATCCTCCTGCCATATTGCCCCATAGCCGCAAGCCATGACAACTGGAAATCCCATTGACCAAAAATACTGCCTTCAGGTTTAAAGGCAGAAGAGAGTCTCCGAATTGGGTAAACCATCAAAGCTACCCACTTGCACCACCTTTTGGGTGTAGATGAAACTGCAGCTTGATTACTAATTGTACCGACAGCAAGGTGATCATTGACGTTGGAAGCTGGGACACTGGGGGAAGACTCAGCATCCCCCAATAAACAAACCCCATAGACTGAGCTTTCAGCCTGCAACAGAGGGACCACATAAGAACTTCAATAAATTTATACCATAAAATTCAAGAAATCTCAGTGTCCAAACCAAGATTGAAGTTTACTCAGTGAAAGCCAGTATCATAGGCGAGCACATAACTGTATGAAATCTAATACACAGAAAGATGAACAGAATGCCAAACAGAGCAAAGACACTGAGAAATATATGGAAACGATGGATCCAATAAAAACCCAGGGGAAAATCCAAACACAAAAGATGTCTGAAAATTACAGGATGATGATTTTAGAGCAACAATGACAACCAGACTCAGGGGAATCAATGAAAAATAGAAAGAGAGAGAGAGAGAGAGAGAGAGAGAGAGAGAGAGAGAGAGAGAGAGAATGAAGCAGCTCAAAACATATGTGAAAGAAATAACACAATAGCTAACCTAAAGAATTCAATAGAGGGACTCAAGAATAGAAAGTATGAAGCATCTGATGGAATCAGTGACCTAGAAGATAGGGCAAGAGGAATACATTCAAGCAAACCAGCAAAGAGATAAAAGAATGAAAAGAAATGAAGACTATATTTGAGACATATGGGATAACATTAAAAGATAAGTGTTCACATTATAAGAATGCCAGAAAAAGAGATATCAAAAGGGGCAGAAACTTTATTTGAAGAAATAATAGCTGAGAACTTCTCTAACCTGAAAAATGAAGCAAACCTCCAGTGCAAGGAAATTCACAGTCCCTATTAAAAGAAACCCAAGCAGGCCTTCACCAGACACATTGCAATCAAGATGGCAAAAATCAAGATAAAGAAAAAAAAATCTTAAAGTCATTCAGAGAAAAATGAGTGACATACAAAGGAGTCCTCATAATATCGTCAGTGAATTTCTCAACTGAAGCTCTGTAGGATAGGAGGGAATGGCATGATATATTCAAAAGACTGACAAAAAAGGACTATCAACCTAGGATGTTATGTCCTTTGATATTACCGTTCAGAACTGAAGGATTGATTTAAAAAAAAAATCTTTTCCAGAAGCTAAAGTAAAAGAAACTTACAACCACAAAACCAGTTCTAGAAAAAATGTTGAAAGATATTATATAAAGCATGCAGAAGCCCACTTAAAAAGAATAAGACAGCATATTTTAAAAGCGGGGAGGAGAAAAAGGGAACAAAAATGTGGATAACTAGATTGAGTAGAAGACTAATCTGCTTTCCAGTAAAGATAGGAAATAAGCATAGAATTCTTAATGCTAACTTCAGAGTAACATCATATCCAGGGAAAAAAGCAAAGAAGAAAGCAAAAAGGGAAAATAATCAAAACACAACCAAGCCCTTACCATCTAAGAGGAGAAAGAGAAGCACAAAGCCACAGTCTGATACAGCACACAGAAGACAAACAACAGAATGACACTAAGCATCTACATATCAATAATTACCCTAAATATTAATGAACTGCACTCATTAGTCAAATGACAGAGTGATTGAATAGATTAAAAAATATAACTCAACCTTCTGCTGCATTCACGAGACAGTAGCTCAAACTCGGTGGTTGGAAGACAATCCTAAATTCAAGTGGAAACCACAAAAAATGCAGGAATAACCATACTTACATCTGATAAACCAAACTTCCAACTAAAAGCACAAGACAGATATGGACATTATATAATGATTAAGGGATCAATCCAGCAAGAAGATATAATGCACATAAACTTACTTGCACTAAATGAAGGAGCATGAAAATATATTAAATAAGTTATTAGATTTGACTAGAGACATCAACAGCAACACAATTATTGAAGGAGACTTCAACACCCCACTTAGAATAATGGATAGATCAATGAGGCAGAAAATTAACAGGGAAACAGCAGCTTCAAAAGACCATTTGAAACAGTTAAGTCAAATAAACATATACCAAACACTTCATCAAAATACTACAGATTTCACTTTCTTCTCCAGTGTGCATGGAACATTCTCAAGGGTAGATCATACAATGGGATCCACAACATGTCTGAGCAAAGACTGAAATATAACAAGTATTTTCTCTGACCACAATGATTTAAAACTAGAAATTGACCACAAAAAGAAAGCTTAAAGACCCCAAGTTAATTGGAGACTAAACAATATGCTTCTGAATGACGCTTGAATAAAAGGAGAAATTAAAAAAGAGACTTAAAAAACATGCTTAGAGAGAAATGAGAATGAAGACAGGAGCTACCAGAATCTATAGATGCAGTGAAAGCAGTAATAAGAGGGATGTTCATTACAATCCAGGCCTACCTCAAGAAACAAGAAAAATGTCACATAAACAATCTAACAACATACTTAAGATAGCTGAAGAAAGAAGAAAAATTATAGTCAAAAATCAATAGAAGAAAGGAAATATTCAAAATTTGAGCAGAAATTAATAAAACACAAAACAAAATGTAAATCCAAAAGACTAATAAAATCAAAAGGTGTTTTTAAAAAAATATAAAAACAATATCGACAAACCATTGGCTAGTCTCACAAAGAAACAAAAAAAGAGGAAACTCTTATAAAAGAAAGCAGAAATGAAGGAGAGAAGTTACAATAGGTACAATAGAAATTCAAAACATCATAAGGGTCTAATATGAACAACTTTATGTCAACAAAATAGACAACCTAGAGGACATAGACATTTGTAGAAAGAAAAATACAGTCTACTAAGACTGAATTGGAAAGAATTGGAAAACCTGAGCAGAACAATCACAAGAAAAGAAATTGAGGGTGTACTCAAAAGACTCCTTAAAAATAAAAGTCTTGGTTCAGATGACTTTTCTAATGAATTTTACCAAACATTTAGAGAAGAATTAATACCTGTTCTTCTGGAACTCTTCCAAAATATTGAAGAACAGGAAATACTCCAAATACTTTCTATGAGACTAATATCACATTGATACCAAAATCTGATGAAGATATCATCAAGAAATAAAATCACATACTGATATCTCTAATTAATATAAATGCAATAATTCTTAGCAAAATATTAGCAAACTGATACTATCAGTGCATGAAACACATCATGAAAAACACCAAGGCAAGGTTGTTCACTCTCATCACTGCTATTTAATATCAGACAGGAGGACTTAGCCAGAGCAATTTGAAAGAAAAGGAAATAAAATGAACTCAAAGTGGAAAGGAGGAAGTAAAATCTCATTATTTGCATGTGACACAATTATATATATATGCAGTTTTATGCATGTGTGTGAAATCATAAAAAGTGTCAAAAATGACTAATTAATCAACGAACAGTAAAATGGCAAGCTACAAAATCAATGCACAAAATCCATCTTATATGCAATCATCACACTAAAAGAAAATGA
Organism: Solenodon paradoxus; assembly: GCA_004363575.1. Taxonomy (NCBI): domain Eukaryota; kingdom Metazoa; phylum Chordata; class Mammalia; order Eulipotyphla; family Solenodontidae; genus Solenodon; species Solenodon paradoxus. The sequence goes on from RJWH01000010.1 coordinate 1,571,980, forward strand.
AATAAAGAAAACCACACTGTTTAAAACAGAAGTAAAGAGAATCAAATACTATGGAATATGCTTAACAAAGGAAATGAAAGACCTATACAGTGAAAATTGTAAATTCTTCTTAAAAGAAATAGGAGATACAAAGAGATGGAAAGACATCCCCTGGTCATGTGCGAAGAGTCAACATCATAAAATGTTCATCTTATCTAAAGCAATATACAGATTTAACACAATCCCCATTAAAATTTCTTCAGTCTTTTAACAAGAAATAGAACAAGATATCTTAAAATTTGTATGGAACAATGAAAGACCGCAAATAGTTAATGCAATTATGAAAAACAAGAATGAACCTGGAGATATTACACACCTATATATTGAGATATACTACAAAGTGATAGTGATCAAATCAGTATGGTACTGGAAAAATAATGGAGACACAGACATGTGGAATAGAACTGAATCAACAGAAACTGACCTATTACCATAGTAAATCTATGACAAACAAGGCAAAAGCACACAATGGAGAAAAGAAAATACTTTTAATAAATGGTGTTGGGATAACCGGACAGCCACAAGCAAAAGAATGAAGTTAGGTCACTCTATAAAACCATTCACAAAAATTAGCTCAAAATAGACTAGAGACTTTGACATAAGACCAGAAACCACAAAATTCTTGGAAGATAACATAAGAAACATATTCCATGTTATCAAACTTAGGGAGGCATTTTGGGACTCAACTCCAACATCATGGGAAGCATAAAGAAAAATAAACAACTGGGACTATATCAAACTAAAAAGCTTCTTCCAAGGAAAAGAAAACATCTCCAAAACCAAAATGCAACCTACTATCCGGAAAAATATAATTGCATTTCATATTTGTGACAAGGGTTTAATATCTAAAATATACAAAATAATAATATAACTCAATAACAGGAAAATAAGCAATCCAGTCAAAAAAATGAGGGCATGAAATGGAGAAACATTTTTCTGAAGAGCATATCTAGATGGGACAGGCACTTGAAAAGATATTCTTATTCCCTGACTATTAGGGAACCAGATTAACACAACAATGAGCTATAAACTTACACCTGAGAGACTGGCTACTATTCAAAAGTCTGGAAACAACAAATGCTGACAAGGATGTGGAGAAAAGGGAACACTTTCACAGGGTTGGTGGGATTTCAAATATATACAACCCCTAGGGAAAACAGAGTGGAGATTTCTCAAAAAGTTGAAGATGGAAGTCCCATATGATCCAGCTATGCCACTTTTGGTTATTCATCCAAAAGATACAAAAACACTCATCCACAGAGATTTATGCACTGCCATATTTACTGGAGCCCTACTCACAATAACTAAGAACTGGAAATAACCATAGTGCCACAAAACAAATGAATGTCTAAGGAAGATGTGGTACATATATACAATGGAATACTACATAACCCCTAGAATAGTTGAAATCCTGCCATTTGAATCAACATGGATGTATCTAGAAGGGATTATTCCAAGTAAAACAAGTCAAAAGAAGACAGATATATACAAGATGACCTCAATCATAGGTGGAATCGAAAAAAAAAAAAAAAAAAAAACACAAAGGAACAGATGAAACAACACCAACCCTTGGACACTTGCAACAAAGTGTTGCCCATAGGAAACGGGATGGGTTTTAGGGTGGGGAAATGGACAACGGTGAAGAACACTTGGCTATTTGGTGTTGACATGAGGAATAAGGAACCTATACATGTGAGTTTATTTTAATGTGCAAAACAAAACAAATCAAAACGAAAAAATCCCCACAAAAACTCTTAGACTATTTTAAAGGCTGTTGCATATGTATATTCTGATTAGTGTGACAGTATTTAAAATCATAGCAACAGATAATATTTCAAGTTTCAGCTCAAAATTGCAGTACTGCAAACCGAAAGTTTTAGCTAGCAAATGCTTCCAAAGTATTTTAAAGATATGTTGAATAAAACAAGTATGAAATAAAATAAGAAGCCATGAGGCACACATCTGAATGTTTTAATATTTAAAAGTAAATACAAAGAAGAAAACAGACTGATAAGAGAAATATCTGAAGAAATATTGTCAGAAACATGTTTAATGCATCAGAATCCATTGAGAATTAGCGGAATTATGCTCAAAAACAAAAATTAAACATAAAAAAATAAAATTAGGAAAAAGAATTACAAAAAACGAAGAGACAAACATAATGAAATAATAGTGAAATTTCTGCATATGAAGCTTGATTAAAATCTTCATGAGGGATCACCAATCAAGTGTTATAGACGATAGATTGCTTATGAAAGAGTAAAAAACAGACAGTATAGTCTAACAGTTGTATCAATGTTAGTAAGAGAATAGTTAAATACCTCCACTATTGAGGGGAATGATTTCAAAATGCAAAATCAAAATTATAATTAGCAATTAACAAGACATATGAGCTTCTGATAAAAGTGAATTATATTCAATTGTTTTTTAAAGCACAATAAAATATATTGTAATTTAAATTGAAATTAATTTGAAAAGTCACTTCTCTTTAAAGACAAGTTGTAGTAACAAGGTATTTAGAATTTTCCTCCTCTGTGGAACAATAGAAATCAGAATTCTTGTTACACAAGAATTTTTATGATGCTTTATATGACAACAAAGGATAATGATCATTTTGATATGATAAAATAAATGAAAAGAAGTCCTATATTTTCACCAGGTTATTGACTTTACACAGCGATATTCCAACCTATGTGCAGGTAGGGAGGACCAAAGTGGAGAATCTTTTCATTTTTTCTAAATTTTATTGAAGGAACACTGCATCATTAAATATAGGTTTTAAGGTATGCATCACTAAAAATCAACATCTGAATATAATACATTACATTCACCACCATTTCAGTTCTTCCTCATATACTACCACCTCTTACTCAATTTCTGTGCTCTCCTTTTCCTTCTATTCTTGTACCACTGATTTGATTCTATTGACTAAACCTCTATTTTTGTTTGATTAGTTAAGAAGATGGAACTGAGTGCCTGTAGTACAAACGTGGCTGGAGTTCACAGAACAGAATAACATGGAGGTGATAGCTTCCTAGCAGGACCTTAATCAGAGAATGATATGTGACAAATCTACAAAAGACAAGGAAAGAACCTTATTAAAAAATTAGTGCCTATCACCATCACCTAGATTAGGAAAACTCCTTAATCATGAGGGATTTTATAGTCTATTCAGCAAAATATTGCCTGATTAGTATGGCCTAATTGCCCTTAGGCTCGCTGTGCTAGGTCTACCTCAGTAGCCTAAGGGATATGCAAGTCCTGAAGGGATCAAATTGCTTGCAAGAGAAATACTTAAAGATCGTAATGGTTATGCAAAAATATACAAACCTAGCAAGATAAGCCTACAATGTACAGCATCTAATCCAACACTACCAGGTACCAAAAGAAGCAGTAAGACACAGCGTACTAATTAAAACTGACTCAAATGGCATGAATGTTTAGGATTGCAGAAAGGGGGCCAGTCTAATAGTTATTTAATTAATATGTTAGCTATAAAATGTTAAAAGAAACTTTGGATATGTAAAAAAAAAAAGATATGATTCAAATTTCAAGAAACAAAACTACAATTTTTAAATATATATACAATAGTAATGGTGGATAAACTATTGCCAGATTTAAAAACTGACATAGTAAAAAGGAACAGAAAATATACAAATAAAAAAAAGGGAAAAAAAGAAATGCATATCAGTGTGTAGTGTAAATTTTTTAAATAGTTTAGCCTTTAAATAGTTTTTGTAATTTAAATAATTGCTTCTCAAAAGAGAGGAATGCAAGAATGAGACACATAAATTAAGGAAATAATGCTAAAAAGTCTCTAGGTTTGATGAATATCATAAATAAACAGTCCAAAAGCTTAGTGAGTCTCATAGAAAAGAAAACCATACCACAGCTATACATAACAAAATTGTAAAAATAAGTGAAAAGCAAAAGTATCAGTCATGAAGTTTGTATTAGTAAACGAAGAGTTTTAAATACATGAAACAAAAAATGACAAAACTATAGAAGATATTTACAGCATCAAAACTATGGTTAGAGGCTTCAATATTTACTTTGAAAAATTGATATAAGGAATACGTTTAAATGCAGTTTCTTAAAGGTTTTAATAAAAATATTAGCCAATGGTACTGTGGAGTTTAATTGATATTAATAGAACACTCCCAGTAACAGAACAAATATTCTACTACTTTTCTGCTTATTTTTGTTTTGTAAATAAATTTTGAGCCAAGAATGAAGTCAAGTAGGTAGGCACACAGGAAAAGAAAGCACAGAGAAGTATTCAATCTATTTAGTCAGTTCTCCCAGCTTCAGGACACAAACATGTTCTTGGTATGTATGAGTCTTGTGCCAGCCTGAGGTGGTAGACTTAACCACTAAACCACCAGGGCATGCTGATTCATATTCTTTTCATGGTCATATGTATCATTTGCGAAGACTGACTAAAATTTAAACCATAAAACAGTTTCAATGAATTTAATATGGTTCAAGTGACACATAGTATGTCTACTAACATATAGTTTAATTAAAACTCAATAAGAAATATTTAATGGGTATCAAAATATCGGAAACTACCACATCTCTCAATAATCTATTAACCAAAGAAGAAATAAGAAGGAAAATTGCAAATTGACATGAACAAAATAAAAACACAAATTCAGCATATCAGAATTTGTCACCTCTAAAGCAAGAATTAAAAATTAGAATATTAAATTTTTTTTGAAAATAAGAAAATCTGAAATTAGTGTTTTTATCTTATATTGTAATAACAAGAAAAAAAGAGCTAAATTAACCCAAAATAATAAGAAAATAAGTTTGCAGTGGAAAATAATAAAAAATACAAAATACAGTAAATCAATGAGATCTACGCTTTTTATGATAAATGAGATTGATAAACCTCTGATTTTACTGATTAAGTCAAAAGGAGAAAAAATACTAATGTATTCACTGAAGAATCACATTAAAGTTTTTTTTGGAAGAAATGATATCAACTACATTGGCAATATTAAAGAATGCTGAAGAGAATGTAGTTCCCAATTCTTTCTGTTAGTCTTAATTTATTCTGTTATAGAAAGCCTTAAAATCAATTCTGAAGAAAAAAATGTTGGAGACTGACGTTCCTTATTTACACTGAAAAAAGATTTAAAATAAATTTTAAGCAAATACATTAAAACAATATATTAAATATATTATACGGATAGTATTATACAATATATTAAACATATAGTATATTATAAATAGGGATTGAGATATTAGTATAAGATTAAGAAGTAAATCAATGCTAAATTCTATATGATATTTGCATTAAACTGAAAGAGAAAGGTTTTTTCTGAAATAAACTAGAGAAATATGAATAAAATTGTTGTTAGGTAATTGTTGTGTACTGAGGTTAGTGTCTTAGTTTCCAGCAATATGCTGTGATTACATAAGATATTAACATTAGAGAAAATTGGTAAATAGATTTCAAAACTCTCAAGAACTATCTTTGCAAGTTTTTCTGTAACTTGATTTTTAGAATTCTGAAATAGTTTATTTAAAATCAGTTAAGATGAATGAAAATATTAACATTAGATTTGAAAATCTTTCTGATCATTTCAATTTTTTAAAGGCATTTTACAGAATCGAATTTCCTTTCTTAAAAAAAGCTTTCAGCAAAGTTGGTATAAAAGTAAATCTCCCTACTGATACCCTATCTGTTAACTACTTCTGTCATTATACCAAGTGGTGTTGGAATGTCTTGACATGCACATGCAGCACATACAAAAAGAAATAAATCTAGACACATACCTTATTTTTTTCACAAAAATTAACTGAAAATGGGTCACAGAACTTAATATATAGCACAAGCAATAAGACTCATAGCAGAAATTATAGGAGAAAAATCTAGATGACTTTAAGTTTAGTAAAGACTTCTTGCATTCAATACCAAAAGCATGATCTAAGAAATTTTAAAAAATGATGAAATAGATTTCATTAAACTTAAATGTGTCTGCTTTTGCAAAAGGCAATGTCAAATGAATGAGAAGTCAAGCCACAGACAGGGAGAAAATATTTGCAGAAGACACATCTAATAAAAGACTTATAAAAGATACTCAAAAAAAAATACAAGTCAACACTAATAAAACAAATAGCACAATTACAACATGGGTCAAAAACCTAGACATCTCACAAAAGAAGAATAGATAACAAGCATATAAAAATTGCTCCATTCTTGTAATCGGGAAAATGCAAATTAGAGCAATGAGTTACAGCATAATTATTAGAATGGTCCAGATTCTGATATTGAAAGAGTAAACATGCTCTTATAGTTATAAGACTGAACACAATCTTTCCATGATGATTCAGCAGTTAAGCTCCTTGGTATTCCCCAAAGGATTTGAAAACCGTGTAAGTTAATCACATAGCAATATAATCAAGAAAGCATTTATTCAAGAATCTGTATCATTATTAAAAGCCAGTAATTTGAAAATGAACTGGAACATTAGTGAACCTATTGCAGTGTGTACAGTTACCTATTTGTGATCACACACAATTGAAATATGTAACATTAAAATAAAATGTGACTGCGATCAAAAATATTAAAAAAAAATAACAACAGCAAAGCAAGAAATGAAAACACTGTCAGACTATAAGAACAAAACAGTGGTTATCATAATGAAAGTGGGAAGGAGGGTAGGAAAAAGGGGAAAAAAAGAGGTAAACACTATGGTGAAAAATATAAACTATATTTTAATATCAAGCATAATATAGTATATATTGATGTTGATTTGTAATGCTATAACCTATAATCTATATAATTCTATAAACAAATATCACTTTAATATTTTTTTAATAAAGGCCCACTTTTAAAAAATATCATAAACATAACCATTTACAATAGCATCAAATATTAGGTGGTACTTAGGGATAGTATGCTAAATGATTTTGACATGAAAATGACAAAATATTATTGAGAAATTAAATAACACATATGTATAACATGAGTTTTTCTGTTTTTCCTAAATTGCAAACTAAAAACTACAAAGTCAACTACATATAAATTAGCTTTTAAATTCACCATAAGCAAACCAGATTTTTTAAGGAAAAACTATAAATTATTTGAAAATTCAACAGTATTAGAATAGCAAAACAGCATCCAAAAAGATGAACTAAAGATGAACTGCCCTGTTACAATTATTATAACTTTTTAATAAAATATAGCTCATGATAGTTAAATATGTCAGTCAAAAGCAGAAAGTCATAAAAGACATTGAAAAAACAATTGAATAATTGTTTGAGAAAGATATAAAACCAAAAATGGTTCTGAACCAATTCAGTATCTATGTGCAAAAAAGTAATTTCAGTTCATAACTACACTGCAATAAATTAACTAAAATATTCATTTTAAGTGTGGGTTTTAAAATATAAAGCTGCCAGAATAAAACATTAGGAATGTTATTTTTTACTTTGGTTTAGAAAAATATGTCTCCAGGCATGAACTTAAAAGCATGGCATCTAAAAGAAAAGAAAAATGACTGCACCCAAATAAAAAATAGCTGCTTTTTGCAAAAGTTAGCTAATTAAATGAAGAAGACAAGGAAGAAACTAGAATAAAATATTTCCAATTCAAATTTCTCACACAAGTTTTGTATTCAGAACATGTATTGAACTTTCAAAACTATGATCAATAAAAACAAGTTTCTAAGGAGGTAAAATTGCTAAATGGATGCTTTACTAAGGCAGATGTATGCAAGGCATTTAAGTACATACAATTTTTAAGATTGATAACCACAATTTTGACACCTGAAAACCACAATGTGAAACACACCTACTAGAATATATACTAGCAAACTAAGTTCAACAACACATTAAAAGGATCACAAACCATGATATAATGATATATGTCTCTTTAGGATACAAGGATGGTTTGATATTCAAAAATAAATGTGATATACCATATTCAGATATGCTAGTGATCATGATTATCTCACGAAATGCAGAAAAAGTATTTGACAAAATTTAACATTCTTGCATTGCAAAAATTGTGACAACATGTATAGAAGTGAACCTCAGCATAATAAAGATCAAATATTCTAAGCCCATAACTAACATCCAGCTCAACAGTGAAGGCTGCCTATTTTTTGTCACTTTTGTTCTACCTAGGTAATTACTAGTTACTAGATGGAAGTCTTAAACAGAGGAATAAGGCGGGACAGATACATAAAAACATCCCAAACAGAAAAAAACAATCAAAATCTTTTTTTCACAGATGACACAATCATATAGGTAATAAGCACTAAAGACTCCACAAGAACTTTTAAAACCAATAAAAGAATTGAATAATGTAGCAGGATACAAAATCAATACACAAAAGTCATATGCATTTTATATACTAACAATGAACTATTTGAAAAGGAAATGAAAAAACAACCACATTAATATTAGCATTAAATAATAAACTATTTAGGAATAAACCACACTAAAGAGGTGAAAAGCTCGTACACTGAAAACCATAAAACATTTATAAAATTAAAAGACACAAATACATGAAAAATTATTGTGTTCAGAGATTTTTAAATTTCTCCAATTTGTAGCTTCAAAATGCAACTTCTAAAACCAAGGGTTAAAAAGCACAGACAAATATGTAAAGCCAATCTTTAAAAATATTTGTAATAATATTATTTTTACTAACTGAAGATATATTTAAATGTCATTTAAATATATCAAAATAACAAAATCTCATAAACGTATAATATATTCATATTTGAAATACCAATAGAAAGAACCAAGGACTATAGCTTCTTGGCTGTGGTAATCATGCCCCAAGAACTAAGATTCCTCAAAAAAGCTGGAGGAAGTTAAAGAAATTCTAACTTAGAAAGACTTAGACTTAATATATCTAAAACTGATTACATTAAATATTTTCAGTCAAAATCAGGACATAGTATTTGAGCTATAGACAAAGTTAGATTTTGAGCTCATCTACTTCTGGTCTTCAAATAGTTTATACATAATAATGAAAGCAAGTTTTTAGTGAGATCTTTATTAAATGCAGTTCCTGTCAAAATTTCACTATGAAAAAAATCACTTTACATCAATATCTTCAGCTACAATTTGCGAGTGATACAGTAGACAGATAATTAACATTACCAACATTCTAATAGGTCTGAGTTGAGGTTGGAATAGTTCTACTGTATTTAGAATTTACAGTAACATTTCCAAAGCAACTGAGAAAACAAATGTGGCTCATCATCTGTAGTCTTTTACATACTTCTGAGTCTTCCAAGCTATAAAATACTTCATCATCTTTATAACGAAGTCTAATCTATAATAATATACCGAAGGGAAACAACTTAGACAAATATATACCAACTTGATGTTAAGAATCAGTGGTTCATCAAGCTGCATAATTTTTTATCGTATTTTAATTTATACTAAAATTGTTCATTTCTTTTTAGGGTCCAGGAAATTTGCTTTTTTTAATTTTGTTTTGATGAAGGTAATACTGAGCTACTTATTTCATGTCCATGGAGCAAAATTCAGTAATTGATCTTGAAATGATTGTTTTGGTGAAGTTCACAAATGAATTTGAATTATTATGCTGATTTATATAATTATGGAGATGACTGATATGACTGGAGATTTGGAATTTAATTGGCAGTGCCTAATGTTGGGGTTGTTTCTTTTCCTTACTGTTTTACCATTTTACTTCTTGGTAAGGCGATACAAATTTTCTGGGTGGCAGAAAGTGATTTTCAACTGACCTGTTAAAAAAGACACAGCAGTCATTGCAATAGAGTAAAAGAGACAGACTTTATAAGCTTCTGGAATACTATCTTTGATGAAATATGAAATTTTGTAATTGGTGAACAAAAAATATCAATAAAATATTTGAGTGTATATTACTTCTAGTTTTGCAAATGTAATTTCATAATGGGCATTTGCTATGTGTATTAGAATCTCATTTATCCATATTTCATAATCCAAATTAAGTATGCTTAGACTCCATAGTAACACTTTCAGTAAATTTTGTTTATCAAATTTCAGATACTCAATTCTGTTTCTTAAAATTTTTACAAGATGAAATAGCTGGATCATTTTTCATTTCTACTCAAAGCCTTTCAGAGGGATTCCAAATATTATCATACACTGGCTACAGAAACAACATTTAACTACACAGCCATCTAATACCAAACATTTAAAGTAGGAGTGTAAGAAAACATTTTCTAATCAAATATTATACTCAATATATTTTAATATAATAAAAATAAATACGAAGTGCTCCCTGGTGCACTAGCTTTTTAGGTCTGCCTTCTCTGAAGGAAGGGAATCCACCAAGATTCCTGGGACCTGTGTTCTCATCCCGGGTCCAGAGAAAACAAACAATGTGAACAACTAAATAAAAGTAAAACACGAAAATGCTTCTTCATCCTCTCTAATTAACTGTCTGCCTATTTGCCTTTATTACTGTTGCATCCGGCATTTAATGAAAGAAAGAAAAAAGAACAAAAACTATGATACAGGAAGAGCATGGACAGTATAAAAATAGGTGGAATTTATAAGAGGAAAATCATTGAAATTTATTTATGAAATATTTTAACATGTTTATTTTCTCACTTGTGAGCTAATTAATTCTAAATGAGATTTTCTTACAAGCAGATAAATATAATTCTCATTCACTAGTTTAGAATACAAAATATATATACCTGTGTTTCAATTTATTTTTGAAGAGTGACACAAAAAATTTTCTCTAGATTTCTTCTACATTTAATTAAAAATTGAAGTAGCAAATGATGGTATATAGAAAAAAATAGGTTTACTTCTAGGAAAGAAAACGATTTTTTTTTAAGTTTTACATTATTTTTAAAGCACTACTTATACATTTCCATAAATATGCAGATATATGTATATAAAATTTTGATAAGTTTCAGTAAAAAATTACCTTGACTAATTCATTTAATGTTTCATAAGGCATAAGGTTAAGATTAATTTCCAATTTTTTCTCATCTAGTTAGTTGCAAATTACTAGTTATAGTCAATGGAACATTCAAAGGCAATACAAAAGACATCCTGAAACATGCCGTAAAATACTATCCTATGCAATTCTCTCTCTCTCTCTCTCTCTCTCTCTCTCTCTCTCTCTCTCTCTCTCTCTCTCTCTCTCTCTCTCTCTTTCTCTCTCACTGACCATCAGTAAAATCATCAGAGCTATAATAGAAGACTCCAGTATTTTCACTTCTTAAAGAAATCTTAATAAGAAATATCTACAGTGGATTTTTGTGTGAGGAAGAACTAAACTTTATTGTGTTAATACACTGCGATTTTATGTCATATCAGGAGACACTTCTACTGTGATTATTACAGAATTTATCCTAATAATTGTCTAGGTTCTTGAAACGAAAGCTTTGTCTTGACTTAGAAACCTGAAAAGGGATAAATATCTAGGGAAATATCTTTATTTTGAATTTATTTCTTATGAAGCCATTTTTTAAAAATTAAAAAAAAAAAGAAAAAAGGAAAGATTAAGCCACATGCTCCGGGGAATGTATAATCTGTTTGCATATTGTATTTGGAAGAGGCATAAGAAAAGATTAAAAAGCCATGGCAAAATTTATAATATTGAAATATTATTATACTAGAATATAAAGTGAGGAAATTCACTCATAAATTTTAGTAAACAAGCTAAATAATCTGACTTTATTTGCTCTCTTAAATGTGATATTGACTATCTTCAGGAAGATTGTTGCTAATTAGTTGAGCTATTGCATTTACATAATCAAAAAGAATTATGAGACAATATACAATTTTTTTAAAGATTGCATTATTAATAGTGTTTTATGAAGTGAGTTATAGTTAAGATAATTAGGAAATCCAAATCTGTTTATTTTGATAGCATTCCAAATAAGCATCTATATGATAAATGTTAAATTAGAATGTTATTTCTGATTCTTAAAGCTATTTATAACTCAACTATATTTCAGTGGATGCCAGTTTCTGCTTTTTCCTTGTCATAGATTTTAAGGTTGTTTATAAACTATTTTAACTTATAGTAAAAATGATAGTTTAAAGACTGTAAGCAAGATGAAAGGTATGATCCCATAACATTGCACAGTGTTACTACTTTAAACAAAGAATTAGAATATAATCGATAACTTAATCAGTAAAAACAAAACAATTGTAAATTTATAACTTACAAGTATCAAATGAATTTTTTAAATAAAGTTACAAATGTCAAATATTTCTAATATCAGCAAAAATTCTGTTTAAAATAACATCCACTTTACATTGATTACAGAATACAAATTAGATACTATAATATAGTCAAAAAATATTTAAAAACAAGTATATTCATGATCCAAATTAGATAACATAGAATACTATTTGAATGATAATTTTAAGTCTAAAGTTAAATATTCATATTTTTAATTATAGGCACATACTTCTATGTCACTTGGAAAACAGAAAAGGAGATCCTGAAACTTGATTACTAGAGAATATTCTATAATTCTCAATTTACTTTGGACATCAGCAAATATTTAATGTGCCATTACTAAGCTAGTAATAATATATTTACAATTGCCAAAGAGACGTATGTCACATTTCAGGAGTACTATTCATTGAATATTTGTATGACAAATGATAGTGCAATATGTAAGTCTGGTATTTCCTCCCTCTTATATAAGGAGTCATTAATTCTTGACTTAGCTGATAGTAATAACATTTTTTTAAAGATCATAAAGAAAAAAGTTGTTTTGGTTTCCATCTCCAGCACCTCTTACTCCTGAATCACCTTTAGTAAATAAATGATAATCAAGTTTTAAAAGTTGGATATCGGATTGTAAATCTAGAAAGGAGCTATTACTTAAACCTTTTTATTTATTATATACTAATGTGATTTATATATTCAGAAAAAAAATCTTGATGTTGCAGGAGAAAATAACTACCTTCAAAAGGAGAAATCTAGTATTATGACAATATAAAATCATTTTCTAAATTATATATATGCATATGCATACATATATGTCACAAAGTTCTATGTGTGTACAAATGTAAATATTTCATACTTTAATGTGTACTCTGAATGCCAAATTATTAAAGAAAGATTGTGACCTATATTATAAATGTAAGGTTGATTTCATTTAGGACTTTTACACTAGGTATACAGGCCACCCAATGAAATTTATAGAAGAGAATAGATTGATCTCAACTCCAAATATATCATAGGTAAGTGTGAATTTACAATCAAGGAGAATGATGGAAGTTTGTGTATGGAAAGTTCTATGAAAAAACAGGTGTAAAGGTGATTATGACAAAACAAATGTCATGGAATTCTTGCTGAAGACAGGCTAGACATAATCTGTTTGACGGTGGATGATAAAGATGAGTGATTGAGGGTGATCAGATACTCCAGTCAGGGGGTTCTGGTTAAACTGACTTAGCAGGGTTCTTACGAAATAGAATTTTGTGTTAGCACACAGAGAGGCCTAGGATATAGTTCAGGAATCTGACTAAAGTTTTATAAAGAAAATTGTCAAAATGAAGGATCATATTTTAGTTTGAACTATAAATGTTTAATCTTTGAACTATAGAATTGATCAGGCATTCATATCAAATATAATTTGAAGAATGGTTAAAAAAGCTTGGAAATTGAGTCAGATACAAATATATATTGAGAATTACTACACAGGAAAATTAATGTTAGCTAATGAATTACTTCAAAAAGGAATATAAATATTGATAAGGATTAAAAGAAAGAAGTATTGTGGTCAAAATGCAGTTTGAGAGCATTAGGAAATGGTTATGAAATTGAGGTTTCATTGACTTGTGTTCTTTATACATATAACTAACTGTAAGCTGCAGAGAATATCAGCCTAAATGTTCTATGAGGCAATACACTATTGAATTAAAGTTAATATATAGAATAATTTTATTAGTCTATAATTACAGAGAAACAACACTCAAAGTATCAAACCTTATATTCAATGTAGTGTGCAGTTTGCTGAAATAAACCACATGCTATGAAAAATCAATGGGGAAAAGAGGAAAAATATCTTGGGACGACTGAAAATAGAAACACATACCAAAACTTATTTATTGCAAAAAAAAAAGCTCTATGAAGGAAATCAATAGTGATAAATACCAACATTAAGAACAAAGAATGATCTCAAATTAACAACTTAATTATAAATCTCAAAGAATTAGAACGAGAACAAGCTCAAAATTAGTAAGAGGTAGGAAATTACCAGAATCAGACTAGAAACAGAAAAAAATACAATAGAAAGACATCAATAAAATAAAAAATGTTTTTTTAAGACTAAAAGAAACAACTTTAACTAGACTGAGAGTGAAAAAAAAGTGAAGGCTAAATATGTAAAATCAGAAATAAACAAGAAGGCTTTACAATTTATGCCTTAGAAATAAAAAAGGATTCATAAGAAACTATGCTGAAAAAGTTTACTCCAACACACTACATGACCTAGAAGAAACGTATTATTTTCTGGATAAATGCAGTTCACCAAGATTGAATCATGAAGAATAGAAAATCTGAATATATCAATAATGGAAAAGGAGATTAATTAAATAATCCAAAATCTCCTAAGAATGAAAAGTAGTCCTGCAACAGATTACTTTGCAGGTCATAATTCTTTAAAATTTTTAAAGAAAAATTAGTGTAATCCTTCTCAAATTTGTATAAATTAAGGATATCTTAACTAAAACTGCAGTTGGGATGACCTGTATATGGAGATCTCACACATTATAACCATCATTTTCATGTCTTTGTTTATAGCATGCCATATTATGAAGTATCAAACTCTCTCACTTTCAAAAGGGATATTTATTCTACATAGCAAGGGCCTCACCAATGAGAAGTCACCATCACCATGATCTCTGCTTCCATCAAATGAACTCTTGTTCAAAAAATCTCAACCCTCTCCACTCATTTTTTTTACATAGGCCAGCACCTCTACTCCTTACTCTAAATTTTACATATAGAACATTCTAGCATGAATTTGCCTGATATCATAGTAAGAGATGAAGACTAGATGAAAAAAGGGTCAATATCCCTCATAAACATAGATGCAAAAATATTTTGCAAAATACTAGCAAATCAAATTCAACAGCATATTAAAATGATCATGCACCATAATCAAGTGGCTATATCCATTGAATGAAAAGATAATTCAATACATAAAATAAATACATGTGATATATCACATCACAATCACCTCAATAAATACAGAAAAACATTTGACAAAATTTAACAATTTCATAATGCACAGTTTCAACAACTTGACTATAGAATGAACATAATTCACAGGGAAAGTTATGGCAAGTCCACAGCTAATAACAAACTGAGTGGTGGAAGACTGGAAGTTTTCCCTCTAATATGAGGAAAAAATCAAGAATGTTTGCTCTTGTTACTTTTTGTTCAGCATAGTACTAGAATTTTATCTCAATTAAGCATAAATGTAAGGCAAAAATAAAAGGCATTCAAGCAGCAAGCAGAAAAATAAGTAAATTTATCTCATTTCGTAAGGATATAAATTGAGAAATGTAAAGATCAACGGGTATATGAAAAGTTCCTCACCATCAATAATTATGAAACAAATAGAAATAAAAATCACAATGATACATCACTTCACTTATGATGTCCTAATATGTTGGCAAGATTGTGAAGAAAAGGAACTCTTGTTCAAAACTCAAGTCCAATATTTGGTGGGAAAGTTAATCATTATGGAAAGCAATGCTGAGTTCTGCAAGAAATTAAAAGTAAAACTACAATGTTATTCAAAAATCTCAGTCCAGGGCATATATACAAAGAAAATAATATCCCTATGTTAAATAGATATCTGTGTAACTATGTTCATTTAAGTTTATTCACAATAGCTAGGGTATGAAAGCAACCTAATTGTCTGTCAATGGATAAACACAGACACACATACACACAAATTAACACACACAGTGGGATATTATTTAATCTTAAAAAGAGAAGAAAATCTTACTATTTGTGAAAACATGGATGAAACTTGAGGTCACCATGTAAGGTGAAATAACTGTGATGGAGAAAAGCAAATATTGTATGGTGTTTCTTATGTATGTGGAATCTTGAAATTAAAAATAGTAGCACTTACATAGAATAAAATAGTGTTTCCCAGGGTTTGGGAAGTGGACAAAATAGGCAGAAGATTTTAAATTGATAAATTTTTCAATGATATGATGAATCAAGTCTAAGGTTCTAATATATAACATGATGACTATAATTGAACATTGTATTATACATGTAAGATTTAGTAAGACTATATTGTGTTATCATAAAGAACATAAATATGTAACGTAACAGATGCGCTCATTACTTCAAAGATAACAGTCCTTTCACAGTGATTACACAGATAGTGCACTTTAAATATCTTGTAATTCCAGGTATCAATTACACCTCAAAAATGTAAAGCATAATGCTGAATATTTCTTTCCCTGTTATTACAATTTGGAAAAATATAAAAATTAAGTTCAATAATATTCGGTAATACATGCTTTGATATATAGATAGAGATACATTAATATTTTAAAGAGAGGAATTTAATATATATCCCACAGGACTTGCTAGCATATTCTCAAATCCAACTATGAAATATTAAATAGGTCACTAGTCTCTGTTTGCCTAATAAATTCTAGTTTTAGGCATGCTTTCCTAGTGTAACTATATTTCAGAAATATAGCATCACTCTGATAAATATGTATACCACACTGAACCCACCCCTATGTTCTATCAACATTCACTACTATCAAATTAATACCCTAGGCCCGTTCCTCCTATTCCTTTTCCCATTTCCTTATAGTAATGATTGTTTTGATAGAATCTAAGAGAATTTTCTTCATTTGCTTTCTTTCTTTAATATTCCACATGAGAGAAATCACGTAGTACTTGTATTATACTTTCTGACTTATTTTGCATAATCACTTTATAGTCCATCCATGTTGTTCCAAATGACAAAATTTATTTTTCTTAAATAGACTAATGACTAAGTATTCCTTAAGAATAAAGGCACATTTTATCAGTCATCCATCAATAGGCATTGTGTTTGTTTTTCATTACTTTTCTTCTCTTTTTTTCTTTTTTTTTTTTTAAGGGATGGTGTAGGTAGGAATGAAGGCCAATTGGAAGGCAGGCAGGAGAGGAGAAAGAATCTTTTTATTTAGTTGTATATCTTTGTTGTTCTTCCCAGTCTAGAACACAAACCGAGGTAACCAAGATGTATGCAGGCTGTGCTTCACTGGAGGCAGTTGAGCAAACCACTGCTCCACCAGGGTTTGCCTCTGTTTCTTCATTACTGTGAATAGTGTTGCAACAAACATAGGGATGCTTGCAGGTTTTTTAATTAGTTTTTTCACATTATTTGTATAAAGGTTTAGATATGTAATTGCTATATCATGTGTTAGTCCTATTTTAATCTTTTGAGGAATATCTATACTGTTTTTCATAGTGATAACATTATTATAACCATGTCAAAAGTTTATTAGAGTTCCTTTTCTCTACATCCTCACCAACACTTGTTGTTTTTGTCTTTTTGATATAGGTAATTATCATAGGTGTGAAGTGATAACTCATTGTAATTTTGGTTCATATTTTCCTAAGGATAAGTGAAGCTGAGCATTTTTTATAGTGCCTATTGGTCATGTAAGTGTCATCTTCAGAGAAATGCTTACTCAGATCTGCATATTTTGATTGCATTATTGTTGATTTGGTTTTGTTTTTGTTATGGAGTTGTACGAATTTCTAATATATTTTGTATATTAAACATGATGTTCAAATATCTTCTCCTAATCAATAGGATGTCTCTTCATTTTGTGGTAGTTTCTTTTAGTTTTATTTAGTCCAGTTCATTTATTTTTACTTTTTTTTTGCTTGTCATTGAAGATGAGTTCTCAAAGATATTTCTGAGGTGAAAGTTGTTGAGTGTATGTATATGACTTTATGATTTCTCCTATGTCTCATGCGTCTAGGTCTTAAAACTAAATAATCTATTCTGATGTTTTAAATTGAGGTGACACTAGTTTGTGAAATAGCATAAATTCGGATATGCAGATTCACAATTCATCGAATATATGATAAAACTCTATGCCCACAATCACATTTTTAATAACTCTCAAACTGTCATTGGACTTTCATTTCACTTTGAAGTCACCCCCACTGCCCTTACCCTCTGGTAATCTCAGTTCTGGTGTTAATGATCAAGCCTTACTTTTTGTTTTCTTTTGTCTGTTTCCTTTTTTTCTTTATATTCTGCACATGAGTAAGCAGATGCTATATTTATTTTTCTCCTTCTGACATGTCAGTTAGTATAATTCCATCTAGTTTCTTCCATATTATCCCGAAAATTCAGATTTCATCATTTTTACATATTACTTCATAGCATTCTATTGGAGATTTTATATATATGTATGCATATGTATATACATATATATAATTTATTTGTTGATGGACACTTAGATTGTTTCCAATTTTTTATTATTTCAAATAATACTGAAATAAACATGGGGAGCATACATCTTTTTAATTAATATTTTTTGTATATTTTTGGGAAAATACCTTAATTTTCTTCTGTCCCCTTGTGTGCATATAAAATTGACATTATTTTTGTGTAATGATTTTGCAGATTTCTACTTTATCTGTACCCTCTATCATATATATATAGGTATATATATATGCCATATATAAATACTGATAGATTTATTCTTCTTTTCAATTTTGTTTCCTTCATTGCTTATTCTTGTCCTTTGCTCTGAGTAGTATAGCCAATATAATTTTACATAACAGCAGTGAGAGTGATCATATTTGTCTTATTCCTGAGCTTAAAGCTGACTCAGTTTTTCACTATTGAGTGTATAGTGTTGACTGTGACTTTATATTATATGACCTTTATTATTTTGAGGTATGGGCCTTCTATCACACTTGCATATAGAGCTTTTATTAAAATGGGTGCTTCATCTTGTTAAATACTTTCTTTGTATCTATGGATATAAACGTGCTTTTTTCCCCTTCTTTTTTATTTGCATTAATAGATTTGTGTATGTTGAACCATCCCAGTGTATCTGGAAAAAAATCCACTTAGTCACTATGGATGATCCTTTTGATGTATGTTTAAATTCAGTTAGCTAATATTTTGTTGAGACTTTTTGCATCTATGTTTATCAGAGATAATGATGTATAATTTTAATTTTCTGTGATTTCTTTGCTTCTCTATCAGTATAGTATTGGCTTAAAATGCTTAATATAAAGTGTCTGAGAGTGTTCTTTGTTCTTATTATGGGAAGAGTTTAAGAAGAGTAAATAATAAATCTCCAAGTGTTTAGTAAAACTTCTTATGAAAATCTTTGGTTCTAAGTTTTTATTTTGGGGAGACTTGATTGTTTCTGCAATTTCCTTGCTGGTGATGTCTACTCAATTTCTCTGTTTCTCCCAGATACAGTCTTGGTAATCAGCATAATTCTAATAATTTATATATTTCCTCTATATTGTGCAATTTATTGGCATATAAATGTACATTATAACCCCTCATTACTTTTTATTTATGAATAATCTATTGTAACTTCTCTTGTATTTCTGATTCTAGTGTTAAAGTTTTCTCTTTTTTTTCTTTTCAAGCCTAGCCAGTTTCTCAATGTTTCTATTTTTCAAAGAATAAGATTTTGCTTTCTTTGATCTTCTGAATTGTCTTTTTGATTTGCTTTTTATTTCTGCTCAAATTTTTATTATTCCCTTCTGTCTTTTTATTTCAATTATTTTTTCAATTGTTTTAGTTGTAAGGGTGATTTTTTTTGGAGGTATTTTTTTTTCCTTCATGAGGTCTTGAATTGCTATAACTTCCTCCTTAGTGCTGCTTTTGCTGTACCCTGTAAGTCCTAGTAGCTCATACTTTTTGTTATTTGCATGTGTGTTCATTATCATTTGTGTCAAAGTATTTCATTTCTTCTTTAATTTCCTCTTTTACTCAAGGTCATTCAGAAATGTTGCTTTGTTTCGATGTATTTTGGAATTATCCAGCTTAATTTTTGTTACGGATTTCTAGTTTTATGCCACTGTTATGGGAGTAGATATTTGGTATGATTTCAATCTTTGCAGATTTGTTGACACTTGTTTTGTTTCTCAGCATATGTGCTATTCCTTAGAATAGTCCACGAGCATTAGAGAAGAATATGAATTCTACTGTTGTTGCATAAAATATTCCATAAATATCTGATTCATGATTTCAAGTTCTAATTTATCATATGAGATTTGTCAGAATATGCTCAACTATCTGTGTTGGGATTGCAGATCACCACCCGTTGTGGCTGACCACTGTCCTGGCAGCAAAAGAACCATAACTGTGAGAGCAAACTGTCCTATGACACACATGCACTGATATCAGAGGGATGGGGTATTTCAATCTCAGAATCTTACTGTAATATTGTAGTCACCATTGCTGTTGCCACAGAGACAAAAAGCACATGTGAAAAATCCAGAAACTTCTTCACACATGTTTTCCCTCTTTCTTATTCTCCATGTTGAAGTATTTTGTTCAACAAGTGATAGTCCTTCATTCAGGTACATCACACCTCATCTATCCATGTCCCTTGTTCTCTTTCCTTCATTCTTTGCTCTCTTACTCCTATTCTCCGAAGAAAGTACCCTCTGTTTTCCACGTGAGGTTATATGGCTCACAAATCAATTCCCAGGTATGGGAACACCTGTAGAAGGACAACTCATCAACCCTGGGAAGAGGGTCTGTTGAAGGGAGTGAACTGTTTTACGCCTGCCTCTGCAAGATATCCCGAGGCAGTTCTCTCATGATAACAGAGCAGGAAGCAAATAACACAAGACTGAAGCTGAGTTTCTAAATGTCCAACTTTAAATATTAAAATGTTCCCAATAACAGCTAATGTTTGTAGCCCTCCGTTGCCTTGCAACATTCTTATTATCTCATTGTAACCCAGCCCTACAAAATAAATCAAGGAGTCAGGATCAGGGTTACTCTTCTCAAACAGAGAGTGGTGCCCCACCTGGCCCCACTTTTCTAGATGGATGTTATCTGTCTGCCTTTCTTTAAGCCCCTATAGCCTCCCCCTCGGGGACCCTTTCCATCGGCTGTGCGGGTGGTGGCAGTCTGTGTCACTGATCCCCATGGAGTTTATAATGGGAAGTATCTCCATTGATACTGTTCTCAGCTTCTACACCTTATGATACCTGTGTCTTTTCTCTTTGTAGAGATGCTGGTCTCTTATTTCAAATGTCTGTACTTTTTAAATGGTTGCAGTTTTTTATATCTGTTGTAGGAAGTACGTTCCAGATCTTAACTGTCTGTAACCTTGGAGAAAGAACTTTTGAATTAATTTTTGAAGTAAATTCTTAAATGAAATATTAAAAATAGTATAATAAGTAAAAATAATGTCAGGCTATAATAATATCATATAAAGTGGACTTAAAGAAGCACTTGTAACAATGTTTGTTTTACAATTATCTTCTATTTCAAGAATTTTTACAATTATAAATCAGTATTCATCTATTGATATACCGTTATTGTATTTTATGCTTCAAAGTAAAATAAAAAAGTAAAATGTGCTAGTAGAAGATCCACAAATTAGTATGAGATCTTATTAATTTATCATTAAACAGATAAATAAATAGAAAAATGACCAGATAGCTGCAAACAATAAAAAATGGAGGAGAGAGATTGTGTGAAAAACACTGTATAGTGACAGATAACCATTTTATCTAGCACATATCAAACAAAAATGTTGAGAATATTTTGGACATAAAGCAAGTGTTAACTAACTTTAAGAAAATAATGTTCGACACGTGCTCATTGATAATTGCAAAAAAAGAAAATGACAAAGACATTAGAAAATTGCCCAACTATTTTTAAAATAATTATACATCCCATAGTTAAAATTGTAATGAAAATTTGATATTAATGTGAATGATACTGATTCAATGGTTTGATTAAATATGTAAGATCAAGCCAAACAGGTTTTATAAATAAATTTATAATCTTAAGAAAATCTTGAGGTAATTCTCCAAAAAGTAAAATGAAATTCATTATTGTTCATAAGAGTGATCAAAAAAATAAAACAACACTAATTGTTAATATCAGGAATGCATAATTGACTTCTTTTGAGGATCTCACATTCATTAAAATGAAAATAAGAGACCCTTATGAAAATGATACTAATACTCAGAAAAATATAGGTGAAATATACAATTTTCTTGAAAAAAGTATTGGTACTTTTATTCTACTCTATGAACCCAACAGAGATATTATACATAGTCACCAACAAACCTTTGCAAGAATAGTTCTAATTGCACTATTCATGAGAGCCATAATTACTAAAGCTATTTTTTTTAAATTAAACGACAACTATGTTTATTACAGCATTATTTATGATAAACAAGAGGTGGAAATAGCCTAAATGCTCATCAACAGATAATTAGAAGAAGATGCACAAGCACAATGGTATATTACACAACTATAAAAATATGAAATTCCAACATTGCAACAAAATGAATGGGCATAACAGGTATTATGCTCAATAAAATTAGTCACATGAAAAAAAACAAACACTATGACTTCACTCATGTGTCACATATAGAAAAATCAAATGTGAACTAAATAAAACAGATTATACAGAAAAAGACTATAGATTTTCTTAAAGTTGATGGCAGAGTGCTTTTCCCATTCACCACATTGACATTGAATATATATTTTACACTGAAAGAAAAGGGCATTTTAGACAATCAATTAAATTATAAAAATCTAGGGTCAATTTTCTAAACATTGTGTGACACTAACCCATTAGCTGATTTTTTTGAGATATACAGCAATGATTTAAAATACATAATGAAAAATAACAAAACAAAGATAGATACATCTGAAAACTATTTTAACACTGTTATTACAATTATACAAAACTCTGTAAAAAATCCCTAAAAGAATATAGGTTTTCCACAAAGTTTTTTTCTGTTATTTATGATACTATGGTGTTTTTTTAATATTGTATTCCATACCCTGTACTCCTGTCTTCCATATTCTAAAGTTTTAGCTCATGATGATATCATTAATTTGTCTTCTCTTTCCTAATTTCCTTGTGATTTTATAAATGTAATGCAAGGAGGACATTGTACCTATCTTAAATAATATTTATTTTTTCTTATTCTATTCAGAATTACTTAAACTGCATTGTACAGAGACTATTATGTTAAACGGACTGGAAATTATTAAAATCACATACACCCTAATAGTTTTTCAAAGAGAAACAAATACTGTTGCCCTTTATATAAATAAAGGGATTATGTATATCAAAATATACAATCAATTTACACAAGATCTTTAAACACATCCCATGTGCAAGATCAAATGAAAATATTTACCTTCTATTGAATAGATATGATATTAATAAAAACAAGAGTCTCTGCACACAATTGCTTAATTTATTTCTTCAGAAACCACTAATATTTGGAAAATATTTTACATTTTCAAATGGAAACAATAAAAAAAACTTTTGTGTTGCTAGGAAATTGCTTTTACAGATATGTGTCCATTAATTTTATTCCATACTAATTTATAATCAGGAGTTCAATAGAAATTAAATATAAAATGAAGCAGTAAGTATTAGTCACTCATTTATGTTACTAGAAAATTGTATTAAAAGTTTTGAACTATCATTTTTCTTCTTATAGTCATTATGTATTAAATTCATGCATTTGAATTTTGGTCACCATTTGGTTATTTGTTTCTATTTTTGCTGAAGACTAATGTAGTACTTGAATTTTAACAGCTAAAATATTGGTTTTGTAAAGAAAATCTCATTTTGGTAAAACTATGAAAGATTTTCATGTTATATATGAGCATCTACCACCTAATTTCAAGAGTGAATGGGGTAAATTATTAATTAATATATCCTATTTCAAATGCCAATGCAACTATGTTCCAGTAAGAACTTCAATCAGCAAATTATGAAATTTGGCGAAAATAACATTCCAACAATTTATTAATGTGTAATAAAAGACATAAAAACTACCATCCTTTTTGTTTATTTTAGGAATAATCGTATTCAAAAAAGATGTTTCTGATGGCTGTTGTCCCTAAATAGGTTCTCAATGAACTATGTATTGTTAAATATTTAATGACTGATTTTCAAAAGTAATAAAAAATAATTAAGGATCACCAATTTGTGATATTTTCTAATTTTTGTGCTGTGTTTTGCATGGTATAACAGAACACAGGACTAAGATAAAATATACACAATAAGCTCGCCTGAAAGCATATCCATTTTTGTTCTTTAATAATAGTACTTAAAAATAGTTTCTAACTTAATAAGTAGTGTAGTTATTGCTAGTGTATATCATGTTATATGTAGTTTTACTGGATTGAACTAAGGAGCATGTTACAGATTAAATACTCATTGGATACATAAATTGATATGCACTTTTTAGTAAATAAGAGAATTATCAGAGCATTTTCCTCAATTTTATTTACGTAGATAATGAGATTTCAAATGAGTTTCATTTCCAATAATCCCTAGAGAAACAATAATTTAATTTGTGACATTGACTAAAGCTTTTTCAGAAACAGTTATATAATGCATTATTCAGTAATTATCTCATAATTAATATTCATACTTAATTATAGTTTTGAAATTACAGCAATAGCAAACACATGCTACAAGGCATTAGAGATTAGCGATTAGATGATTGATTACATTTATTTCATTAGAGACCTGTGATCATATGTCATTTTTCACCATTTTTAATAAAATTTGTTTTCTTATTCTAGGGTTCTAATCACAGACTAGGTACTGCTTGCTATTTTAATCATTAAAATATAAATGTAAATTCAAATACTCAAATTGAATATTAGAGACAATTAGATTATCATCTTGAATATAATATCCTGTTTCTTTGAAATCTTTTTTGATATTTAAACTTATCATGCATTGCTTATTCAGAAATATAGAAGCTTCACTAAGTATTAAAGGTAACTAAGATTTAACATACGTGTTAGGAACTTAGAGGACTTTGCAGAGATGGATGAGATAAATTCAGTCAAGCTGACATTGAATTTAAAATTCTTAAAATACAGCAAGTTGTATCTTTAAAAATTTAATATTTTGAACTAAATTTAGACTTATAGAAAAGTTGCAAAAATAGTAAAAAGTAACTCGATTTCCTTTATACAGATTCCACTAATGTTAACATCTTACACTTCCAATGTACAATTATTAAAACTAGGAAACTAACATTGATATAATATTATTAACTCATTAACTCTCTTACGTATTGAAACGTACATATAAGTTTACGTACCCAAGGACTGTTGAACATGTAATATGCTACTTAGTTCAATCTGGTAAAATTACATATTGCATGAAATTAATCCACTACAGATCGTATGAAAATGTAATAGTTTTCTCACAATTTTATTTTTCTGGGCCAGAGTCAAACTAGAATTTTACATCACAGTATCATTGTTATGTCACCTCAGTGTCCTCTTCTCTATAAATCTTCAATTGTTTTTTTATAATTTCATTTCATTTTCTGTTTTTCTTTGAGACATTGGAGTTTTACAGAGCATTGGCAGAATTCCTTAAATTTATGTTAACTTGATGTTTACTTATGATAGGATTGAAGTTACACATTGTTGGCAAGAATTTCATAGAAGCAATAGTGCATTGTTCTTAGAGCATCTTACCAGAGGGTACATGGTATTTATATTTCTGAGTTATTACTGACTGCTACACCTCTAAAGGAATTTTTGAGATGTTTTCACCAATGTCTCAGTTTGCTCCAGTCAAATGCTTGATTCGCTAGACATCATAAAAAGTTACCATTACTCATATTTGGAATATAATGAAATGAAAGAAATGAACATACAAATTCCAATAAAAGTAACAGGAATCTGGACTTCATGGGGAGAGGGTAGGTGAGGGGAAAGGGTGGTGGTAAGGGATACTTAAACTCTGGTGGTAGGTGTGGTGTGAAATACAGAATCAAATGTAATTTCAGTATCCTAAAATGAATTTTAAATTGTGAAATAAAGAAATAATAAATATCATTATAAAAAACAGATGAGACACTGAAGGAAGTGACGTGACAGAAGCACATATTTAAAATAAAAATCTACTGCTACTTTCATGTCTACCTATATCTAGCCTGCATATACCTCTAAACAAAATACCTTTCTCCATTTTTATTTTGTCTTTCAAAGATTATATACACTTCTCACTGGAAAGTTTACACAGAATCATTCACATAGGAAATTTTCGTGAAATTAATGCCTACATTTTCTTATAATATAGATAGAATTTATAATATAGTGCTATTCATTTGGTAAGTCAAAATAAACCTCTACTTATGTTTTTACTCTATCATCTAGGTATTTTAAGTGGAATATCATGAGTTCAAATGATAATTAGTGCACATTTTTACATTAATATCCTTTATTTATGAAGCAATATGCAACTTAGAGAGCATGTTCTCTATATATTCTCCTTATGAACAACTGCAACAACCCTGCAATTTAGGCAATATTTACATATTCTGCAATACTATAGACCACTTTTAGGGTACTCTTAGGCAAGGGTTCAGCTTTGTTTTCAAATGATAAAGCTTTGTCCCGGGAGTCAATATTTTTGCTAGAAGGTTGGAATCAATTAGCAAAGAGAATGGTTGTTCAGCACACATTTGGGGAGGAGACTAGTGATAAACATTATAAATTTCCTACCACATTTGTTTTCAAAATCAGAATGCATGCAGAAAACAAGTGTATTAAAAGATTTAGCTATCCTTCTACAAGGGTCAGAGAGACAGGGTCTGAAATTGCTTCTTCAGGAACAGTGCCCATCATTTTATTCCTTCCTGAATCAAAAGCTCTGACAAGTGTATCTGATTGGCTAGTCCTGCATTTCTTAGATGCAATGTAGTCTGGAAATGGGATTTTTCTGGTTTCTACCAGTAGGGATAAAATCCCAAATACGGGGAGGGAGTTGTTACACATCTCCCATAACAAGTAGACAAAAACCTAAAGGCGAAGTGGTGAGGAATATCAGGGAGGAGGTTATATTAGACATGGGAGACACTAGCCTGTTTGAAAGTGACTCCAGAGAGAACCTTAAAAATACAGAGTTTGACTCTCACATGTCATGTTTCCAAGAGAAATGCTGGCATTCAGCAGGAAAAAGAAAATAAATAAAAAGATGAATGACTTGGCATTGTAATCTGGCATTTCAGTGTGCAGAGGAATACAGGTCATTGTCAGCTTCTCAGAGGTTTGATAAAATACGAACACTAGAGTTACTAATGTTTCAACGTGTTGAGTCTATAACCTCAGGAGATAAAGAAGGAACTAATATTCATTTAGGAATTTCAATTATTGCCTTTAGTATTAGAACTGGTATTAAACATAATTTTCTTATATTAGTCATACTAAGAAAAAGGAATATAAATGTGATATTAATTTTCTATCATGAGTCAAATCTATTAGGTTTAATTAGCATCCCTTAGGATGTTTTCTTACTTGTTAAAGGCTATTTTTTTATCTCCTCTTTTTTTTTGATCCCTACTTTATAAATTGCTTATCTTGTTTCTTGAATCTATTCCTAATCTATCTCCAGAAGTGGAAATCATTTTATTCCCACTTTAAGGTGGAAAGCTTTCTTGATGTTCATTACTAGTCTCCAGTTTCTGATTATATAGTTCAATCCTTTCTAGATGCATAGCTCACTGTCTCACACAAGTAGAAGGCTTCTTTGTGTTTATGAATCATGGCATTACTGCTTATACGTCTCAGTTATTTATATGCTTGAACACCAAGATACATATTTTAGGTTGCAATTGTTGATAGAATGTCATTGTGCAGTGTCTTATAAAGAATTAAGCCAAATCATTTACCTAATTAATCAATGAGTTTTTAGCATGTTTTTCTCAATATGATTCTTACAACCTTTAATATATTACAAATTTTGGCACTTGAATTACTTCATGAAGATCCCTCACTTTTGAATAAAGTTTTGCTTTGATGTTTAACTAAAGTACTGCAAGGCACCTTTTTAAAGGATTTTTAACCAACTCAGGGCACTTGACTTTTCTTAGAGTGTGTTTTAAATTCATGAGTCCTTAAATATTATTTGGATACAGAATAGTTCCAAAGTCTCTGACTTATTAAATAGAAAACAAAAAACACTATATTGAGTCATGTACAAAAAAGCAAGCTAGATCATTTCAGTCTTCTAAAAATGGTATGTCTTTTGGGATATTCTCTTAAAAAGCTGGTGTAAGGGACAATGCACTTAAAATATTTTAGAGGTCCTAAAATGCCTATTATGTAATGTATGAACAATGGATATTTCTTTTAATAGCTTATTTTAACATCCCCTTTAACTTTCATTTTCTCACTATTTTTTTCTTCTTTCTCATATTTATTCTCCTTTAAGTCCATAGTGTCTCTAGGACTCTTGTGGATTGATCTGAGAGCATAAAGTTTGTTGACACTTTCCTCTCTCTTTAAAAGCAAAATAAAGAGAAGGGGACTGCAAACACATACACGTAGCTACCCTGAACAGAATTATATACCACCTACTACATACATTGATTAGGAATTAAGCATCTGATGCTCATCATTCTAGTGTATGTGTTCAATTAGTTATATATAGAGAGAATATTCATCTTCATGTATATTAGCTATTTGTTTCATGTGATATTTCAACATGGAATATCACCGTTATTTCCTAATATTGCTGTCTAGGAATAGTTTATACAGATTTGTGTTGCTTGATTCTAAATCTTACTTTCAATTTTGCCTATTTTCTATGAATTCAAATACGGATTTTTAAATGCAATAATTATTTGAAGGTAGTAATTTAAGTTCTATTATTTTAAATAAGCTGAATGTTATTAAGAGAAATTGCTCAGAACATTGTATTTCTTGTAAGAAGACAAAAGAGTTGTTTTATTTTACTTTTGTAGTATCCCTTATTGTATTAGCATTTGTATTAAAAAGTTATATAATTTCATTTATCTATAAAACACTAACAGCAAAGGGATATATTTATGACCACATAAGAAAACAGAATTCTAGTTGTCTTAAGGCAGAGACATCTCAAATTCTTCCTGATTTTAGAAATACAAGTTTGTTTTTTTTTTTAACTTGTGGCAATTAAATTTTCACTCTCCACAATGAACTTTGAATCCAACATTCCCACTAGATACTTTAAATTCCACAAAAAGTTTAATTAGCCGCAAGACATCTGCTTAATAGTGCTATTTTAACCCTATTCCCTCCTTTTGACTTGGCCAAATTCATGAAAACCATTGACCCCGCTGTCTAATGTTGCTGGGAAGAATCTTTCTAGAAACTTACTGCTACTTTTTCTCTTTAACCCTGCTTTCTTTCTTTCACTTTGTTGATTCTTCACTTTGATTCTGTTCTTTCTCTCTGAGTGTACTTGTGGGTGGGTACTACTAATCTCTCAATGCCCTGTAGACTAAATAGTTGGATGTTAGGAATCTGTTTTACTAAGGGTCAGTCTGCTCTCTCCTGTACCCAAGAACTGAATAATACAGATAATAAGCAGGCTCAATTCTCAGTTTAGAATAGGTTACTTCAAATGTCCGAATGAGATTTAAAAATGTATCTTAATTGTACGGTGTTTTTCAAATTTCTAAAAATATATAGGCTGCTGTGTCCCACATAATCCATATATAGAAGTTAAAATGCATGTAAGAAACCCTAAATCCCAGTGTGACTGTATTTGGAAAAAGGAGCTGTGAGGAGATAATGGTTAAATGAGGCCAGAAAGTGGGGTCTAATCCAGTAAGACTGGTGTTCTTATAAGAAAAGAAAAGTCATCAGGGATCTCTTTCCACCACATGACAACACAGCAAGAAGGCGGCCATCTGTAAGCTAAAGAGAGATTTCTCACCAGGAACCAAATTGGCCAGCACCTTCATCTTAAATATATCATTCTTATCATTTTGAGCAATAAATTTTCTGATTAAGTCATCCGATTTGTGATTTGTGTCATTTTGCTATGGCAGCTTGAGCAGACTATTACATAAGCAATACCTGCAATCCTCTAATCTAATACTCTAAATAGAATTAGGATGATCTTGTGAAGACTGCTAATTTTGTCTTTAAATCAACTTTAAAGTCTGTGTTAATTATATAGATAAACTATACTTAATTTGAGGAATCATGAAGTTTATGTCATTTTATAACCCTGAAATCCAAATATAAGTACTTCCTTGATAGAAATTATGCACCTAATAGCTCGATATGTTTTTAATCAATCACAAAAATATTATAAGGTCTTTTCAATGATCATAATCCTGACCAATCTCTTATTGTAATGATATAATAAAGAATGCAAAAGATGACAAAACAGAAAAATTTAGGTGAGTATTTAATTGTGCTTTGTGCTTTTGATACATACACAACATAAATAGTACTAACAAGATTGTTTTTTATCATTACTCAGTGTTTAGATATTCATTATATAAACATAATCATGGAATATTTAAAATTTTATTAATATAAAGGTATGTATTGGATGTATAAAGACAAATAGAGCAGTCAAGGATATTTATGAACGCAAAGAGTGCAGTCTATTGAAAAATATCCAAACATATCAGGAGGAGTGTTGATAGAATATTCATATGAATGCATACCCATGGAGCTCCAAACCCAAGTGAGTTTAGCAGAAAGGAACCATGAATAATTATTCAATTAGACAATGTAAGAGAATACTTAAGGAAAAATAATTTATGCAAAGCAGTAGTTGGGAGACGGAATAGTACAGCCGTATATACAAATTTGGCAGGGCAGGGCGAGAAAATGAAAGGTAGAGGGGGAATTATAAACATATCAGAAATCAAGTGTTGGAGGCTGTCTATAATATGCAAAAGTCATTGGGGAGGCTAAAAAATTTCAAGCTGTAATATTGTCAGACTTTTATGTTATACTATTTACTGTGATTGCTGCAGAATATTGATAACCAGGATAATGATGAAGAGTGATGAGTTAACTTGTGGTCACTGCAATAGAAGAGGTAAAGGTTGATTAAGACTTTAGGAGAATAACAGAGAAGATGATATAAATGGTCAGATTAATGGTTATTATAGAACATGTAAAACATAAATACCATTTAGAACTATAATCAATAGGAAAGGGATTAGTGGATGACTAAGCAACTGTGTAGGTGTAGTTTCTTTCCATGAGATGAAGAAAACAGGAAAATTTCTCAGGTCCTGTGATCGATATTTTCACTTGTTCTCTTATAATATTTAATATTTTTAAATACATTGACTCTAATGTTATATTATTTATGAACTAAAGAATTTAACAGAAATCCAGTAGAGTGGGAGGTTTTCTTCATGATGTCTTTTCCAGGGAACTTTACTTCTTAACTTCAATGGGAGACAGAATAATGACATGGCTACCTGCTAAGATGTAGAAAATTTAGTCCTCAAAACCTGTGAACAGTTTACCTACTTAGCAAAGGGACTTTGCAGATTCATGGTGAAGGACATTGAGATGAGATTATCATAAATTGTAAAAAAAAAAAAAAAAAGGGCCTAATATAATCACAAAAATCCTTAAAAGTCAAGAAGTTTTTCTAGATAAATTAGAGGGAGAATAAAACATGGAAGAATAGTCAGACAGATGTAATGTTACTGACTTTGACAACAGAGGAAGAAGCCATTGACCAAAGAATGTGGGTTCCTCTAAATATTAAAAAAGTATGGACTTTAATTATCCCCAGAAAGAAACACATTTCTGACAACATCTTGGTTTTAGCTTTTTGAGCTTTCTGATTTACAGAATAGTGAGATATTAAATTGTGTTGCAGTCTCTAAAGATGTTGTAATTTGTTACAACAGCAATTGTAAATTATTGCAGATTTTTATACCAAGAATGAGATTACTGCTATAACAAAACCAAAAAAGATAGGACAGGGTTATGGATTAGGTGGAAACAAAAATAATTCTGAAGAATGTGGTAGAAAAAAATCTAGAATGCCTTGAACAGACAGTAGAAATATGTTCTGAAAAGACTCTTCTTTTGAGGACCCAGAAAGAAGACAGGGCTTTATCAGAGAATTCTTAAATTCCTAAGAAAACATAGAAATCATTGTGACTATTAATAAATACCTAAACTTTAAGGGCTTTGCTGTTGAAGATTCAGAAGGAAATAAGAATCATGTTATTGGTAATTGGAATAAAGGAGGCATTTTCATTTATTTCTAGTGGCAGAGAGTTTAGCAGAACTATATACTGGAGCTCTGCAGATTGCAGAAATTGTGAGTGATAAACTTGCATTTTTAGATGAGATAATTTTCAAGGAAAGAATTGAAGGTATGACCTCATCTTTTTCTGAAACATAAAAAATGTGAGAGGAAAAAGATAAAATTAATATAAGAAATATCAAGCAAAAAATGAAATATAGCTGGATGACTTGGAAAACTAAGCAGCTCATTCAGATTGCCAAACATGCTAAAATTAGGAGATTCACTGATGGAAAACCATGCTCTAGAGATAAAGCTCAGGTTGTGACTATGCAACTTTTTTCCTACTATCTGAAAAAATGATAAGATCAAGAATTCAGTGACACAAAGGCTCTTCAAAGAGATTAAGAAAGATGCTCTCTGATGCTCCTCCTTAAAATTCAAAAGCATCTACGAAGCTTAAGAGCTTTGCCTTTTTGCTTCTTCTTTGATCCTCTAGGGTGTCCTTAATTTAATGGTCTTAGGAAATTTCCTCCCAATTTATAGATCCAGCTGTCATTTATATGCTAGAATTAAAAGCTCCCAGATATTTATATTATGGTCTCCAGATCTTTATTACCCAATGTCTATGGACCATCTCCATCTGAATTTCTGAAATGAATCACATGTCACAGCAAATTATATGCCTTCTTTCTTTCAAACTTCAAAATTAATATTCAATGAAATAAAATATTCCTAAAGCATCAACACTCCAAATGACTCTCAGAGTGTTCCTGTTACTCTTCATTTCTCCTGATATGATAATAAAAGTCCTCCTTTTGTTGTCCTACTGAAATCAAGTGTTCATGTATAGTCACACAAGAATCTCATTTATAAAGTGAAACTATGATTGAGAATTTCCCCCAGTTCTTAGCACAGTATACAAGCATCAACAACATTAGAAGCACAGTTTGAAAACAATTACCAAATTTCATTTCCTGCCATTTTCTCACACTTAAACCTGACTCATGCTTTGCCACATCCATTCTACAAATGAGTATATTGATGTGGGTTTTTTTTTTAACCTCCATGCTTGTAAAAACTCTTGTATTTTACTGTCTTTCACCTCTTTAAATATACATGTCATGCCTTACCCTTTCTTTTCCAATTCCTACTTCTCAGAGACAAACATCTTTAACATTTTAAGTATTTATTTTAGCAAGCATTTCTAAGTTTAGCTGCCTTATGTCACACGCTCAGGTTAGGTGGAATTTAATCAACTGATATCCTTTCCTTTTGAGGCCATGATGTGTAAAAAAGTGTTTGATTCCCAAGGAAAAACCAGAAAGAAAGCAACTCCAGTTTTCTCAGAAGAATTATTATGATAACCTCTATTCTGATATTAAGCTTTTCTCAAGGCATTCATTGACTGAGAATAGGATCACCAATAAAAACTTAGGTCTAAGTTGCTAAACTAATTAATATATCAGTTAAATTAAATTCTATATTCAGCATTTTTATTATTGTGAGTATGCAAATATTGACAGTGGATCAAGTGGCAGATAAAATTTACACTTCTTTTTAATTTTTTCTTTTTTTTTAAATTAAAAGTGCAGGCAGGAAAGAAGATTAGCAGTAAGAGAGACAGGCAGGAAAAGAGGGGATGAAGAAACATTTTTAAAATGTTATTTAGCTGTTTATCTTGGTTGCTTCCTCTGGCCCCAGGTTGTGAACCATTGTCCTTGGGTGTATGTGAACTGATCCCAGTAGACTTAACATTTAAGCCACCATGCCTTAATTTTCTTCTTAAAATAGCAATTGCATTATTATTTTTTTTACTAATAATTCTTAACAATCACCAACATATAACCAAGACACAGTAAAATTTTCCATATAATTACCTGTAACAGGAACTGCATCAGAGTATCAACACAAGGGCATGCTGTACATACCTTCTCCCCACTGTCTCCTTTTCTTTACTATTCAAGAGTGTCTGTACACTCTTTCAGCACAGATATGGACTGACTTCTCTCTGAAGTGGTTCTCTTCTGAAGTATTCCTTTCCCACAACTTCTACATGCAGCATCTAAAGCAAGAGATATTCAAATTCCCGACTGTAGTGGACTTAGATTCTCCATTTCCTTTTGAACATGAATGCTATTTCACACATCAAATATGCAAATGAAGATGACACATAAGATCCTAGCTGTCAAAGAAACATTTATAGTTAGAACTTACTCCCATAATGATCTAGAATTACTGTAAAGTAGAAAAAAATTAAATGCATTCTTTATAATTCCCATCTTTAGATGTGGGATTAGACTCTGATGCCTGGAAAAAATATTAGCTTTCGAGTAGAAGAATAAAGGACGGCATCCTCATATTTTATCCCTAGAGATATCACCTTGCACGAATAAATCAGAACTAGTTGTTGCCAAGACCTGTTGCACCTATGTTATCTGTGAAATTCCTTTCACTACAGTACAGTAAAAATTCATTGTATCTTTTATCTACCAGCTTGCTTCTCCTGATTTTCTCCATTTACTTCATTTTTTACAATTATTGATCATTCCCTGGAGTGTATACACAAATAATGTTATCAGAAGTGAAGAGAATATAGTCAAACTCTCTGAGATCTTGTATCCATACAATGCAATCTTGTCGATCTTTTGTTTAAAAATTAAATTGATATTTATAAAATTCTGATCTAATATTTTGATCCCACAGAAACTGAAAACACTAGTTCATTGTATTTTAGCACTCAGTGTAAATACAACACCAAAATGACACTCCTTTGAAGATAGTATTTGTTAAGAAATCATTTTTCTGTCAAATGTATTCATGAAGTTGTAAAATATCACCAGAAAGTGTCTACTTGTGGAATTATTTTATCTCATTTGAAAATGAGTATTTCTTTTCAGAGTGAAGACTACTGATTTTCTTTATATCAGAATTTTATTTTCCCTAGTTTCAGTGCCCTGGGTGTTTTATGCTTTGGGAACTATGTTTAAATACCAGTTTTCCTGATTTGATCATCTCTAATTCTGAAACTTTTAATTTTACCAGTTTATATATTTCTCAGTCCATTTTGCCTTCTACTATAGGGAAATAATTTTAATTGATAATCTGTCATTCTTCCAGTGTTATTTTCTCCTTTTCTTTTTTCATTCTTTGCATTTTCCCTTTATCCTGCTGATCATCCTCACAACCATGTTATACATTCTATCTAACAAGAAGGTGAAAAATATTTCCTTGAGTTTCTTCACGTTATGCATACGAAGTGGGTCTCTAATCTCAGTGAAAATCCTCATTTGACTGTGTATCTGGTTACTGGGCAGCGCATTTTAATTTAAAGTGAGTTAGAGATGGTTGTCAACAAGGGCACAAAACCTCCAAATTAAAGAATGCCAAGGAATTTACTATAAGCATGAATATTCCCTAAGGAATCATTATTTCTCCACATAGTCATTTCATAGGAGCCCTCTTTTTACCTTGCTGACATTAATTTGCATGATGGTAGAACTACCTCTTTGTGAAGACTGACAAAAAAAAAAAATGAATAGAGACTGACATGTAGTTGGAGCTCCATTTATCACTAATGCCTTCCATTGAAGTAACTACCTGAACCTTAAACTCTGGGTTGCAACAGGTTATTGATCTTTCTTCACTCACATTAACAACAGAAAAAAGATCTAATTGTGTGAACTATACAAACATAAAATTTACCATCGTAATCAGATGAAATGTCAAATCAGTGTCATTAAGTGCATTACTATTGCTGTGCCGTCACCATCACCATTCATCTCCAGTATTTGCAAAATGGAGACTATTCTTATGAAACAGTAACTCTATTCCCTCTTCCCTCAGCCCTTGATTACCACCATTCCACTTTCTGTCTCTATGAAATTTTGTATTCCAGATATTTCATATAAGCAGAATAATATAATATTTATCCCGTTATCTGATTTATTTTACTTATATAATGTTTTCAAGTCTCTTTTATATTGTTTATTGGAATATTTTATATTTTATATGTTTATTGGAATATTATCCCCTTTTTGACTGAATAATGTTGCATTGTATGAATATACCACCTTGTATTTTATCCATTATTCTGTTTAGCATACTTGGGTTGTTTCCAGAATTTGGTTATTGTAAATAATGCTACGAGCATGCATATACAAATATGTCTTTGAAATCCTGTTTTTAGTTAATTTCAATGTATTCCCAGAAGTTGGACTCTTAAATCACATAGATATTATACTCACTTCTATACCCCGGAAATTGTTTCCAAGATTCCATAGATTATTGCAATTTCTGACCAGTGTTCACTATAATTACTTTCTTTCATTGTTAGGTATTCTTTTGATATTTCTGCTCTATACTCAGATGCAGTCTGTGAAAGGACAAAAAATAAATAAATGCACAATCTACCATTTGAATCAAATATCAAAATATTGAATTTTGAAGTCATATTTAATATTTAAATTAATAAGTACAATTAGTCAAGTAAAATATAGGCTCTTTACACATAAGACACACTGAATGCACATCTTAGAATAAAACTATCAAATAAAACACATGCATAATTTATTCTTATATTATTTTCAAGTGTGTTTTATTATTAAAATGCAATTTTGCCTCACATAAAGTTTGTTAGTATAATAAGCAGCAGCATGACATTTCCTATGATTGGAGATTTAAAACCTAGACCTACCCAATTCTATTATCTATCTGATATCGGTCAGTTAATACACTTATTTAGTTCTCATTTTCTTCATTTATTAAATGGGAGTAAAATAACAGTCTATCAGAGCATTTAATCAGTAAGACAGTATATATATTTAGCTCATGTGTAAAGCATTTGACCTTTAAAGAGCATTTAATGATGCAAAGTAATATAAAGTAAATTTGAAAGTCAGAACTTATTAACAATGTATAAAGTTTTGCCTTGAAATGCCTTGTTTAAAAACATATGCCTACACTTAAATGTCTTATATTAAATAGGAATAAACATCTTAATAATAATCAGGGGAGAGTATATGTGCATGAATATGGAGGTTAATAATTAAATTATAAGTGCAAATGACCCATGAAGTAATACAAAAAATTATATCATATAGTCATTTAAATTACTTAAAAATAAAAAACTGAGAAATGAAATGTCAAGTATCCCTTTAAAAGTTATTTAAAATAATTTTTGAAGTTAGCTATATTAACCTAGAAACACAAAAAATAAGTTTTAAATATAATAACTATAACTTTGTAATTCCACTCACTCTTTCAGCATTACACATCTAGTAGCTTTTTGTAAGAATATAGTCTTTTGATAAGCACATCTATTATCGTTAAAAATATAAATGTGTTAATTTCAATTATGGAAACAACCTACATGACTAACAGCAGGGGAAAATAAAATATTTTTCAGTTAATACATATAATATATCACAGCTATCTCTAAAGACATTTCTACTACATTTGTAATAATACAGACTCTGGTAGACTGACTATTATTTTTCAAATGTTGATGTCCTGATCCCTGAAATTTGTGAATGTGTGAATGTGTGAATTTGTGAATGTGTGACTTTGGAGATGAGATTATGCTAAGGATCCTGAGTTGGGTCTGTTAGTTTGTATTGCCTTTGTGGTCTCAAATAAGGGAAGAGGAGAAGGAGGAGGAGGGGAAGGGGGAAGGGGAAGATTATTTTGATAATGCTATAAAATTAGATTTAAAGATGTTGGAAGTGGCTGCAATGTGAGAAATGTAGGCAGCCTCTAGAAGCTAGAAAAGGTGATGATATAGATTGTCTCTAGAACTTGACGAGAAATGCTATCTTACCTTCCTACTTATTTCTCTGTCCATAGATGGTCTTCTTTTCTTTGTAACTTCATATATCTTAAGAAGCAAGTCAACTCTCTAGAGTATCTTTAATAAGAGCACTAATTCCATTCAGGAAGGTTCTACTCCTAGGGCCTAAGCTCCTCCCAAAGGCTCCACCTTCTAATACCATCATATTGGGTATTAGATTTCTGCATATTCCCCCAATTTGGGAGGGAACAAACATTTAGTTCAGAACATGTATTTTTCTAAAAATCAATAAACTTGTGTCTTGTGTATATGTCATGAAATACAGGGATTTTAATTACACTAGTTAATTGCTAAAGATTTATCTTCTATTATAGTGAAAGGAGCAAGACTTTCTAAAATAATCTGTATAAACTAAAAAAAAAATAGATGCTAAAACTCAGGTTCTAATGCATATATCTCATTTTTTTTTCTAATGAAAGTATTCACTTACATGGGAAAACTACTGCTTTATTGCATCTTTCATTTTTAAATAATCTCTGTTAAGAGCCTGTGCCTAAAAAAATTGATGATTAAAAACAGAAAGTTCATTTATTAATGCATTGATTTATATAATTATGTTTATCAACAACCATTATGTGCCAGGTACGGGTTCTGCAAATTCAACAGAGAACAAATTAATTAAATGACCATTCATCATGAGAGTTGCAGTTGAACAAGGAAAACCTTTAAACAAAGAGTAAATGCACATTTGCTAAAAATGAAAGTGCACAATAATATGAAATTTCAAAATATAGACAAACCCTAGGGTGAAGGTTATGAAAAACTTTCCTAGAGGTAGTATTTTTAATCTCAGAAGACTAGTAGATAATTGTAAGTATGCATGTTACTTAGACAAATTTTCAAGTGGTGGATCTTATGTAAATATGGGACTGGCAAACAAAGAGAATGAAATGGAAGTACAAGAAAGTTTTGTTGTTCAATTTTCTTACTATTTAATATAAAATCTAATTCTTATTCATGAAAAATGGTCATAACATAAAAAAATCACTGTCTTTATCATTTGTGCTGTGAAAAAAAATGTGGGAAGTTCCAATAAACAGGTAATAGATGCAGGAAAATCCTTCTTTAACTCACTATCAATTGAAATAATGGAGTCATGCAAGACTCTGAAAGAACAAAATTTGATGCACTGCATTGGAAATGTGATATTCCTCTTAAAAATATATGGGTAATTCCTTTTTTCAGTCTGGAAAATGAGAGTTTTAACTTACAGAAAATATATATTTGCTTTGCATGCTAGAGTTTTATTGAGACTCTGCTGAGGCAAATAGACATTCTGCTAGAAATCTAATTTGAAATAAACTGAGAAATTCAAAGATGATAGACATATTTAAACTTTTGAAAATGCTGCTCTCATCAAATAAAATTATTACATTTTATAACTAGGAAAATATAATATTTCATAAAGTCTTATATGACATTTCCAAGAAATAAGAAAAAATTGTAAAATTACAATAACTGAGAATTTGCTGTGAAGGTTGTAAATGAGAGTTCTGGAAAAATAGCATGAGTTGGCAAATGACTTTTAAATCATAAACACATTATGAAACTGAAGTAGGTCTGCCAAATGCCTTCAATTTATCTGAGGAAAAGTTAAGAATAAATTGAAAAAATGGTTTTATCACTTATCTCTTATAACCTAATTGTATATTGTGGAGAAGGCAGAAAAATAGTATAGTAGTGTTCCTGTTTCTTAACTTACCTAGTATCTTTAATATTAATATCTTACAATACTACATTCGATACAACTGAGTAACTAATAGTGATATATTTATTTTAGCTGCATTCCAGACTTTGAATTTCAGTTTTTCAGTAATATATGCTTTCCATTTGAGAAGCCAATATAAGGTATCAAACACTTAGCTGTTATGATAGTTTCTTCTGGACAGTGACCTTTTCTCCATCTTTCCTTGCTTTTCCTAATACTGATAGTTGAGGCATACTGGTGAGATATTCTAAAATATTCTTCAGTCTAATTTTGTTGAATTTCATGTTTTTATAAAGGTTATGAGTTTTTCAAAAAAATCACTAATCAGAGTGGAAGTGCCCTTCTTGTCTTATCATGTCAAGAAAAAATGATTATCTCTTTGACACCACACAAAATGTTCAAACTTCTGCATCTCTTTGTTGAGGTAGTGCAGGAATTGAGAAGAGCATCTTTGGAAGAATGGCATTTTGACTGTATAGTTTAAAGTTAAAGAGAAAGGAAATATAAATAAACACTGTACTCAAGTTTATTTCTCAAGTTTCTGTGGTTAAAAATTCCATAAAATTTATGTTTGTATATGAGAAATGAACAATTAAATGGATGGCGGGTAATGGAAGTCAGCTTTCTCACTGTCACTGAGAAAGATGATAAACAAATGGAAGATTAAAATGAAACCTGTGTGCATTAGAGACACCACTATAAACTAAAATTTTGACCACACAGGTATTTATGAGCAAATACCCTTCTACTCAGGTAGGCATCTCTATCTGCCAGTAGAGACTGCAGCTTTATCAAGTCTTCTGCACACAGAAGTATCAGTGCGTAACATATAGCCATGATCTAGATGGCAGTTATAAACTACCAGCAAGTTATTTTACCATAGAATTGTATATATCATTGTAATAATTCCTTTTCAATTTAAAAAAATTGAGACATTTTGATCATAATAAAATCAGTTGCTTAAGTGTCCTCATATTGGGAAAAATCAACAGTTAACATCTTTGATATGAATATTATACTTGTTTAAAGAGGCCTGGGGCATCCAACTTAAGTTGACTGGTTTTAAATAGTTATATTCATAACAAATCTATTAGAGAATAAGTATATCATGAAATAGAATGTATTACTACTACGTATTTATTTTTCTACTATCTTCTATTATTAGTTAACCTGATGTAAGAGACATATTTGGAAAGACATCTCAAATTGAAGACTTGAATTATGGCGAATCTAGTCATAAGACAGTGAAGAGAGGGAAAAGAGAAAGTAGAAATTATTTTTCAGCATTCTAATTTTAAATCTATAAGACAAATTCAACTTAAGTATATAAGAAAATATTGATAAAAGTAAATTTTTGTTGTTCTCTTTGTACAATATAATTACTATTTAGTTTCTTCTTATTTTCCAAATTTTGCAACAGGTACTATAAACCCAACAGGAACTTTTGTATATTCGATAAATTTTAATATCTGTATTTAAGTATGCAAAATGTTTTAAAAGTGATATAAAGATGAAAGTTCATGGTGTGCCCTGGTTGCCTAGCAGTTTAGTTCACTGGGTATAGTATACATACATCCCAAGTTTCTTGATTCAAGACCCAGGGCATGGAGAAACAACTAAGATAAAAAAATAAATAAATATTTGTAAAAAATGGAAGACCTTCAATGTATGTTGATAGATCATTTGTCTATCATCTAATATTCAACATGGATATTTAAAGGTTAAAATCATGATTATCACCACTGAATATTTCATAAACATTTGTTTCTTTTTAAATTCCGTGATTTACTTCTGAACCTACCCAAAATTGAAAACAAGAAATAAAATTCAGGCAATTTAAAACAGCATGTCAGATACCAAACTATAAAATGGTCTTGTGAAAATACTTTATACTTAAAGTGATTAGTAGCATGTGACCCGCTGGGGTCTTCCCATATGCAATGAGACTTTTATAGCCTATCTCATTGTGATTACTGTAGGTCCTGGGCATATATCTCATTATTCTCACAGAATCCATTTAATTATTGCTTGAAATGCAGATGAATGCTTAGTAAAGTTACTAGTTCTTGAATTTTAGGAAGATATTCCCAAGTAATAAATTGCAACTGGCATAGGAGGAGTGTAATGAGTATAAGTAAAATTGAGAGCTGAGTTCCCTAATGGCTCACTGCATCCCCAGTGTTCCTGCTATCTCTGTGATGAACCCAGTTCTCTTTGATTTACTGATCAAGCAACTAAGTTTGTGTGGCTTCATTAATTATTGTCAATTTCTTGTTTATTCTCCAATTTGTCACTATTCTAAGTTGATAAATGACTTACATGTCCTGATCTGGAAACTCTTTTGGTTTTTCTCAATAAATTACCAGATAGGCTATATTGACAGAGCTTAGTTTTACCTATGCTCTTAATGTCTGAATTTCACCTACTACCAAACATCCCAAAGGTCACAAGTAGGATGCCAACACACAAAGTAAGCATGTTATAATATTTCTCCGTACTGCTTTGAAGGGAACTGTATTCAGATTAAAAAAAATATATAAAAGCTAAACTTAATTGCAAATATAGAATAATAAAGTAGCCAACATTCTTCACCTAGATTCACAAGTTACTAACATTTTGCCATATTTACTTTTTTATCTCTCTTCCCTTTTAAACTCCATGCAATGTGGACAGCAAAACTCACTTGAATTATGAAGAGAGAACAGTGAGTGATACTATTGGTAGAAGGTTTCCTTTCAAAAAAATAAAACTTCAATAAACTTTTTATTCTTGCACACAAAAGATTATAACTATTTATCAATTTTTAAAAGTTATGAGTAATTGTGGAATTTTGTGAAATGAATTCTGAAATAAAATCTGGAAAAAATTATTTAGCTAAGAAACATGTCCAATTTAAATAAATGGTCCACTGGTTTCATTCTTTTATATAACCCACAGCAACCATTTTAAAAGAAGACAACTTGATAAGCACCAAACATCACAGATTTATTTAGAAAAGGTGAAATTAAAATTGCTACATTAAATAGATTAATGTAAAATGTTTATACTCCTACAATCAGTGAATTTTTGGAACACTAGCGTGATCTATTTTACTTATGAAAAAAATCAGTCCCCTGTTGAAAATTAGCATGAAAGAAAAAGGAAAATAAAATAGAAAAGTTTCACTGGATTCTCTAAATCATCTATATATCAGCAATCAAAATTTATTTCCAACTGGTTCAAGCATATTTAAACATACATAAAAGAAGAATTCATGATGCAGTGTCATTCCATCTCTAAGGAACCACAAGAATACTGAGACTCTAAGACATACGTGAAAAAATATTTAACAACTGAAAACAGTTGCTTAATGGCTTCTATTGTCCAGTAATAAAGAATTTAACACAAAATATAATTTTCAAACCTCACTATGTTTACACAGTAAACAAAACAACTCAGTGTCGGGGCAATTAACTCAAATATTTGTATAGAGCAAGATGGTCTGTTGAGAACTAGAAGCAATTGGATTGAGTATTCCCTTTAAAAAAATCACTGAAAAATCAGCAAGACGTTTGGTAGCATTTTTCTCAAGACCAAAATTCAACTGCAGAAATAACAGTAAGTTGAATTAAGCATCAGTTTAATAGAATTAATGACAATGAGTAGGAATAATTACTTATAGTAAAAGCATTATCACTGGTTTGCTAAATATTTATATTCAAATATTCTTAATTTTTGTCAAAGAATTACTTAACACTGGAAGAAATAATATGTATTCAAGAAAAGCGCACAAGAAATAAGTGCACCAGTCAGTTTTGAAGTGGTTGTTGTTGAATGCAACTTTGGCATAATTCCCTAGTACATATTCTAATTCCAAAGAAATTTATTTTAAGATGTTTCTATTGTGCAGTAACAAAATTAAATGTATGTGCATTTATAGGTGCATGTGTGGCGGTGCACTCATAATCATGCTTAGATTTTTGTCTAGCTAAATGAGCTAAATAGATAGATATGATCTAAGTTTATTTTAGTTAATGATGAAACATTCAAATGAATGTGACATGGTGTATCTATTACAGGGAGTGCGTTCGTTTAATTCTTACCAACAAACTGAATATTTTTCTCTTTCATGCATATTTTTGATGTCATTAACTAGGCAATACCAGATTTAATAGCATCAAAGAAGTAGAATTAAGCATACTGAATTAGGCAAGAAAAGTGTACATGTCAAAACAAAGTTGTAGGATTAATTGATAAATAATTGAATCATGTTTACTGATGTGATATAATTGGTCTGTGAGAGAACATTTTCAAATCTCTTCCCATTTTACTGAGGTAACTTGAACTCAACCATGTTGAGAACATATTCCGTAGGTAAATCAGCACATGCTCAAAATTAATGATCTTTCCCAGTTAACCCCCAACACTCACTCAAGAAGTCTAGCTATTAAACATTAACTGAAATAGTAAAGGGTCAATATAGGCTTTGTTGCTTTTTAGCAAATGGATTTAATTGTTTTACTGCTTTCTACATGACATTTATCAATTGTCAAGTGGAAATAATGTTTATTTTAAAGCTATGTTGAGACAAATGAAGCAGATGCTTTATTTTTTAAACATGTATTAGATGTTCAAAATAGTTATTGATAGGTGAATTTACATGACCCTTAACTGTAAAGAATTCAGAAGTCATTGTTTAACTTTAAGATGGTTAAGTTCAAGATGTTTAGAAAAACAACATAGTGATTAATTCATACGTTGATATTAAAGAGACATGCACAAGCATATATACATGTGTATATAATGTCCCAATTCTAAGTATTAACTTAAAAATAACTGCAGTAAATAATACTCACCAATAGAATATGTATATATATATATGTATATTTCATAATTTAGAATCA
This sequence comes from Solenodon paradoxus, assembly GCA_004363575.1. Taxonomy (NCBI): domain Eukaryota; kingdom Metazoa; phylum Chordata; class Mammalia; order Eulipotyphla; family Solenodontidae; genus Solenodon; species Solenodon paradoxus. The sequence continues at coordinate 1,616,687 of RJWH01000010.1, forward strand.
GAATCAGAATTGGGGGCTAAATAGAAGATTATAAGTATATAAGAAGGCCACTGTCTTGTTTTAATTCATACATGTATATTTATGCAAATATATTCAATGTTATGATATCTTAAGCATTATTCTGAATGACAGTGAGATGAAATATAACAATTCCAAATTATAGTAATTATCATATAGAAAAATAATAGCTAATATTTTTACATTTGTTATTTGTGAGATAATAAATTAAATACACTCATCACTATTATTAATATTTCACAAATGAGGAGAATAAAGTGTTGAAAGTTATGTTAGTCTCTTAAATTTTTTGCATATAGTACATAGCATAATAGTATTTGAAACCACAAAGTAAGAGTTCAGAAATTTTGGACATAATGACTTCAACTATGATCAATTAAATTGAAGTCAAATATTGGATACCATTTCTAAAGTTAAAGAAGCAAAACTTAGAATGTAAATATCAATATAATTAAATGCATAATCAAGTACAATTTTTCTGTTTCTTTTACCAACAATTTTAGATTCATATGTTCTTGCAAGAAATAAAATTGCAAGAAATTGTACACACTTCATCTAGTGTCCCAAAATGTTATCACTATCAAGAAATTGACAGTGATGCAATTGAACAATACATGGGGATTTTTTTCATCACCACCATAGTTAAGATACAGAATAATTCTATTACAGGGAACTTATGCTATCCGTTCATAGTCACAGACAGATGTCTCCTACCCAGATCCTATTTCTCACAGAAACTATGACATTCACTAATTTGTTCTCTCTTTGTAATCTCATAATCCTGGCATATTATGAATGATATGCGAATAAAATGATATGTGGATAACCTTTGAGAATAGCAGGGATTGTGTTAGGAATTGTATTAAGCTTACAAACCAGACTAGGGAAAAATTATTTATTTATTTAATCTTCCAATTCTTGAAATGGCAGGACCCTACATATATGTAAGTCTAGGTAGGAAAAATTCTAGTGTTCCTCCTGTGTTTCTTCTTTATTCTCATACTATTACTATAGTCCCATCTGATACCACATGTGTGTGAGACTTCTCTCAGAAAATAATTTTGTGGCTCTAGTTCGGTGTTCCACAATATAACCCAGTCAGGCACTATCTACAGGGAGATGCATCAAATTCCACAGGTTAAGATTTTAGTCTCACAAAATACCCCTTCAGTTGACAATGACATGTTCAGGCTGTTACTTGTGTTCCTGATCAGTCAGCTACAAATCAGAGGTTCCCACACCTGCCCTCAGTTTTGATTAATTTTCTAGAGTGACTCAGAAAAGCAACTTACTGTTTACACAGTCATCATAAAACTATATAATAAATATGAAGCAAAGGGCAAAATGTGGGAAGGCATCAGAGTGTCCAACCCTCTCAGGGTGTGGCACTCTCCGTGAATCTTTACTTGTTCAATGTGAAAGCTCTCTAAACCCTACATAAATATAGTAGGACATTTTAACTTTCCTTAACTCTGTTCCAATCCCCTTTCTCCTCTCTGTGAATAGAGTGGCTCAAAATTTCCAGCTCCTAATCATGGCTAGTCTTTCAGATTATCAATCTGACTCAGAAAAACAGTAAGTGTTCTCTTACTAGAACAATCACTAGCTGTCACCCAGGAAATTCCAAGGTGTGGGGTAACATGAGAATGTGGCCCATGTCTAAACTTGAAAGCGGGCTTGGTACCTGGCCAGCAACGATCACAGACTTGAATGTAATCCATGGGTTTTCTGGGATTACTGCCTCCATCCACACTGAATGTCCCCAAGATGTCCTGCTCTGAAATTTTGCCATCCCTGCCTACTCAGTTCTCTGTTCCTGCCTCCTTGGCTGCTCTTGTCAGCCCACTATACTCCCTCTGCTATTATCCCCTTAAAAGAGTTCCCCTCCTCGCTAACAGGGCAGTAGCTTTCCGGAAATGTGACTGACCAGCTGCCATGGAGGACGCAAAGACATATCCAACCGTCTGTCTTGAGTACAGTAAAGGACACACCCCCGCTTCCTGTTTCTTCTAGTGATTTCCTTGAACTATCAGCTAGGCAGGGCATTACTCCATCTGAATTTAAACACTTGCATAGCAGAAAGGATTTAAGAATGCACTGTCAGGAACAGAATCAAAAAACAAGTATTAGAACAAGTGATGGTTCTAGTACATGTATTACTTAGGGAATTACAGGGATTTAGAAATTCTGTGCCAGGAACTGAGGGCAGAGAACACTGCACTTAGTTTCTATTATCTCACAAGCAATTTTGCACTTTTCCATGTCAGCATTTTGAAATATTAGGGCATATGTTTTAAACATGACTGGTTAGATTTATAATTACATTTTTCAGTTCTGAAGGGTGAAGAGGGAAGGCAATTGTAACTGATACTGCATTCTGTTGTCTGCTTCCGAGGAATCTGGGCAGTGGCCACAAAGTCTGTCTATCTTTTGGCCTAAACATCATCAGTTACAATGACCTCACTGGGAAAACTGCTCTTCCTACAATAGACAGAGCAAAGTCAAAACACTGCAGTCTTGGAAGAATTGTAGTCAAGGATTCAGGCCTCTCTATCCAGGTATGCTTTTATGCATCTTTGAATTCTTGGCTCAGGAGTCTTCATTTCTAGATTCCTTTTATTTAGAGTCTTACTGAGGAGTCCTCCTGAGATGCCTCTGCTGAGGCCTTTTTATCAGGAAAAAGAAAACCCTGAAGGCACTCTGATGTGACTCTATTCAGTTTTTCCACTCTCATCTGTTCCCCCTGTTTTGTTCCTTTCCTAATCCATAGACCCATAAAATTACAGGAGATTTTTTCAGGAATCCCTTACCAGTGAAAAGATAGGACTTTGTTGATTCACTTCATCTTTGATGGACAATCAGTTTCATGGTAGAAAGTCAATCAGTCTTTCACTTTAGTCTCTTACTTACATTATCCCAGTGAATGATTAACACTTTCACTTTTGGGCCTCCCTGTGTGGCTCAGGCTAAGTCACAGACTATGAAATTTTTGGACCTGGGTCAGTGACCCAGGCACTAGGACAGGAAATAAAGGAAAAAAAAAAAAAAACATTGTTATTTTCATGTTGGCTTATTGGCTGCTCTGATACCAGACAGTTCAACTCCCTCTAGTTCTACTGAACTAAGCGTTTCCACATGTTTATTGTTGCTCTATCAAAATACAGTTGTCTATTTTTATGGGAATCTTTTTATTCTACAATTAACCTGAATTATTTTATTAGTTTTAGGTGTTTTGCAAATAGTTTTGGAATTTTTCTATGCTGACAATAAGATCATCTTCAAATTAATACTGTTTTACAAGGTTCCTTTTGAATATTTATAACATCATTTTTGTTTACTGCTTTATTGCATTAACTAGAACTTCTAGTACAATGCTGAGTAATAGATAACAGTAATGTGAATAGATACCCATTGCTTTGTGCTGATCTTAGATAGAAACACTCAGTCTTTGCTATAGTATTACCTATACATTTTTGTAGATCATCTTTATAGATTTCAGACATCCTTCACCCAAACCTACTTTTCTCAGTTTTTAATCATGGTAGTATGATGCATTTTAACATTTTTTTCTGTGTTAATAGGTATAATTATATAATTTTCCTTCTTTATTCTATAGGCATTATGGCTTATATTTACCTATTTGCAAATATTTAAACATCTTTGTATTCTTACTGTTAAATCATGGTGTATATTTCCTTTCATATATTGTTGGATTAAATTTTTTGATATTTTTGAGGATTTTGTGTCTAAGTTGAAAGAGATTTTATTATGGATATTTCTTTTTACATGTCATGTTTGGTTCTAAATATAAGTAATATTAAACAAATAAATCAACTAAAGAAGATAATTATTAGAAACTACAGGACTATCTATTAATCATGACTAACACTGAATCCTATTATAAAACTTTAAAACTGTGTTCTTAAACCTCGTATCCTTCCCAGAAAGAGAAACTGGGCTGAATGTGGCTATACCCTCCTGACTAAAATTAGAAGTCTACAAACATTGGTTAACTAATGACAAATAAAAACATATCCATTATACATATTGATATCAACATCTGATATTTTTAAATTTACCTTCAAATAATTATAAGAATTGAAAATTGCATTTTATATAATTTTGAAATTATAAAATCTCCAAAGTTTTTCTTCATCTTGAATGTATTTTCTATAACAAAATATATTTTACAGTAAGAAGTATCTATAGAAATGGTTCATATCTGCAGTGTAGGTGTTGAATAAGAGTAGAAATGTTCTACATATATAAATATTTTTGGGAAATATCTTTAAAATACATTCAAGCTATTCATTGAATATTTTATATTTTTCAATATATTCCACAAATTCCACAACTATTCTGTTAAGCAGTTATGTAACCTTTCCATTTTTGATAGCACCAAATATTATTGACTGCCCAAGATCCTTAGAATGTTATTAGACTTAAAATATTAATCAACATAGTCTACTTAATAAGTGTGTAATGACTTGAAACATTTATTATGATAATATGAAATCATGAAGTGTATGAATGTCTATTGTTAAGACTATAATATCATATTGGACATCAGTTTTTATTATTAATCTAATGATAGGTCTATACTATTTGAACAACTAGTAGGTAAAAATACGGATTTTTGCAGGTATCTTAAAATGCAACATTTTTTTTTGACTATATACCAGGACAAAACCTGGTAATATGTTAAAAATGATGATCTTATATTTGGTGAAATATTGTTTTAGAGTGCATTAATGTGGCAAAAAATGTATACAAATAAATAAATATATAATGATGTCATTGTTGCAAATATTTTCTAATTCAAATTTCCTTAAACCAGCTGTATAACATTTTATGATCTAGTGGCAAAATAACAACATTTTACTTAGTATTTGTATGTGAGCATCATCATCAGACTCTGATGAACAACTAAAACTTCCTTAATTTATCTTGAATTAAGCATCTTATATTGACAATATAAATTTTCTGGGATTTTTTTAAGTGCTCAATTATTTCTCTTAATTTGCACTTTAATAGTTAAGGAGAACTCAAATAACACAGAGAGGTCACTGAATTATTACAACTTTTCTATTTTTAAGAAATGCATGTGCACATGCTGCCACACATACTCATTTCTGTCACCTAGAAATGTATATTTAATATGCTTGTATATTCTTGGGTTTATGTTCTACATTAATAAAGGCTGACTAAATCATTTGTTTTCTAAATAAATAGGTTGGGGATGTTTATATTAAATATATAATTGGAGGAGATAGTGCAAAAAAGAGGAAAATAATGAAAAGTTTTCTTACTTTAATCTGGTGTCTATCTTTCCTTTGTATGTGGTTCATTTAGGTAAAGTTTCTACAATGGTGGCCACAGATACAAAGTGATATTGCTCAGATTCCTCATGGTTAATTAAAGAAAATTCAGAACTTTCAAATCCCTTTTTAATTTTATAGTTGACTTCTAAACTATCCTTGGATCTACCATTCCCATATATTTGACATATCTCGAATCACAATTTGACCCCAACTTCCTCATACTCAATAAATTATCTGAAAAACAAGGTTCATCTAACATGTGTACTTACACATTCCAAATTTCTCTACTTAAAATGGTCCTGTATTTTATTCACTGTTTCTGCTCACCAGGAGAAATCATTATACTTTTGAAGTTACCGTTTTTAATCCAACTTCCTCCCTTCTGTAAATCTTACTTTTACTAAATTTCCCCATTCCTCTTTTGTTAGATTAACATATCTCTTTACCTCTCAGTTGGTTTCAATTTTTATAGAGGAAATAAAATAATACACTTGCTCGATCATGGGACTACGTGATTTCTTTATTTTCTCCAAATCTATGGGGCACACTCTTTCTAGATAATTGATTTCTGATAAGCAAAATCTAACATGTCATAAAACTATTTGATTTTGAATTTATGTATCAATTTCTTGGGATTGTATTTTTACATGTAAATTCTAATTTTATCTCTATTATCTATATCTCTTTTCTTCTTTAAATTCATATTTCATTCCTTTTTTAAATGCACAAATTGAACTTTATTTTTTAATTTAAAAATGTATAGGTGATAGACTATTATGCACTTATTCCCCCACATGAATTTTTTTAATTTAAAACTGTAATCCTCATGTTGACATCTAATTAAAGAGATTTTTAACCTTGGCACTACTAATAGATTTGGTTGGAAAATTATTTGCTTTGCAGAATTGTTCTGTTCATTGAAAGATAACTCACCTCATTCCTGGCCCTACCAACAAGATGCTAATAGGAACCTCAAGTTAAGACAAAACAAAATATCTTTAGATCTGTGTCTAAAGTCAGATATATAACTTCAAGTTAGAAACCTATGTCAAAGTATTATGTAAGAAATAGTTCTCATGCCTTCTTATATCACCATAGATTCATTTTTGAATATGTACCATTATTTGGTTGACTAAACAGTTATTGGTGAACATTTAGATTGTTTCTCATCTTTTGTTGTTACTTATAATACTGCAATTAATATATTATCATATTTTAGCCAACTATTTTTGGTAATGAATTCTAGAAGTGAGTTTATTAAATTAATACATATAATATATTTCATAAATAAACAAATTCAAAAAATATGTATATATAATGACAGCAGCTATTGCCAAGCTGCTCTTCATTTTGTTTTCCCATGAGTACATCAGCAAATTTTGAATGCTATACATCTACTAATAAGATTTTTATTTTATGTTTGATTGAAAATAGTGATCATTTATCTTGACAAACCCTGACTAATCCTTGACCTTTAATGTCATAATTTGGTGAATGTAAGTTATTTTTTGATGTATCAGTTTGTAGCTGATTATTGAAAATATGTGGTTAGAATCTATGTTAATATTAAAAGAAAAGCTTATTCTTACAAGGTCAGAAAAGTTATTAGGAGAACTAAACATAATAAAAAGCACATGTATCAATCACATTTCCAATTTCTGCTTTAAAACAGACAAATATAGACCATAAATCACATAAAACACAATTTACTTTGAGTCATTTATCTTCTACCCCACTTACTTTTCTCTTTCTGCTATTTGTCACAGAAAAGTATACTAAAAGTATACCAAAACTATGAATAATGAAATAAATGAGAGGGTCTGTACAGTATTTATGCCACAGAAAACCTATACATTTAAATTGGGATATCTTTCATTTATAATATATTTTTATGTTTTACTTTAAGCTTTTTTAATATTCTTATTCCGTAATATAAAACAGTGTCTCTGTCAAGAAGAAATTCTTGGAATATCTTTCACAAGATCACATTTTATGAAAACTTTGTTAGGGTGAAATAACACAAGGTTATTTAAAGAGGAAGAAAGCAGGCAGAAATGAAAGCAAGCAGATAAGCAGGAATAAAGGAATGGAGATGAGGAAGAAGGCTTCATTTGTTTGTTCATTTGTGTATTTATTTAATTTGGTTGTGATCCTTAAGATTCAGATGAACTATGCTCCAGCTCAAACAGAATGCCTGAGCCAACACAGAATTATTGTAATGTGGTTGTCTTCTGTGGAGTCAAATCCAGTAACTTTTACTATTCCACGCCGCCACCCACCTTGAACTTGGGTTTATGGCTTTCACAGCCAGCAACTTAGTCACCTGAGCCAAACAGGGAAAAATTTTAATGTTAATTAAATGCATTTCAAAATAAATTAGGTTGTTTTCATTTCTTGGCTACTGTGAATGATGTTGTTATAACTCTCTCTCAACTGACATAATCCAAACGGTGCCCTTTTAGAAGTAGGGAAGATAGCTTTATTACACGTGGGCCAGATATAGAATCTGAGCCCCGAAAAACTTTTGGGATACACTTTTATTGGTGAGGGAGAGGGGAAGGTGTGAATTAGAGCAGGAATTACAAACTGAATGCAATTACTCATTTGTGAATTCCTCACATGGAACATAACACACATAATTGCAAAATGCATATAGGGTTCCATTTTCAGAAAGGGGTCCCTCCTTTTATTTAATCAGTAGCTTTCAGCCAGTCTAGACTGTCAGGTGCTTGGTGGCTGGGTGGCCACAGTTGGGCCTCAGTGGCTAGAAACTGGGGTGCGGCTTCTTCTCTTCTACAATGTTGCAATGAACATAGGTATGCAGATATGTTTCAAAATTAATGGGTTTTTGTTATTGCTTTTGTTGCTGCTGTTTTATCTTTGCAAAAAATATCTAATAATGAACTAATTGGAACTTACGGTATTTCTATTAATTTTTTCATGAGCCTCTATACTATTTCCCATGGAGACTCAACAAATTTGCGTTCCCACCAACAGTGCACAGATGTTCCCATTTCTCCACATCCTCACCAACAGATTTTTGTTTGTTCGTTTGTTTGTTTTTGATAATTGACATCTAATAGGTGTGATGTAATTTATCACTGAGATATTCATTGAACTTCCCTAATAATCAATGATGTGCATATCTTTTCATATGCCTATGGTTATCTGTGTGTCATCTTTGGAAAACTATCTATTCAGACTCCCTTTCTGTTTTTCTGTTGGATTTTTATTTTGTTTTTTGTATAATTTTAACATATTTTAGATATTAAACCCTTAGAAGTATGATTTGCAGATATCTTATCCAGTCTCTTCATTTTGATAATTTCTTTCACTGTACAGCTGAAACTTATATGTTAGAAAATAATATTACTTCAAAAAATAGAAAAAGAGGAATTAAAATTTTCTTGTACTTTTCAAAGAAAATTAAGAAGAACTTAAAATCTCTTAATGTAGTTATCACTTTCAGAAAGTTCTCTTACAGAAGTGGATTTTGGCTTTAATTTTTCTTGGGAAAGTTACTTAAAATATTCTCACATATGCTGACACAATTACTCTTTTGAAAGTCTTAAAAACACTTTCCAAAAAAAAAAAAAAAGGAAATTTACAGAGAGGAATGAGGGCAACAGAGGGACAGGAAGAAAGAAGAAAAGTCTTTCATTTAAAAAACATTTAGTTGTTCATCTTGGTTTACACCTTACTTTCAGTGTCAGGTTGTAAAACCAGGTCCCTGGATGTACATGAAGTGTGCTGAATAGAGGTCGAGAACTGAACCATCAAATCAGTAGGGTGCATCTTAAAATTGATTTTGACAAAAAATCATTTTTATTCTTAAGTTTCTCATATATATCAATATTTTAACTAATATAAATTTAGATTTAGTCAGAAAACTGAAATTACTCTAGATTTTTAAAATAAGATCAGTACAAGAAGTACATAGTGATATGGGATGGGTGATAAGACAAACAGGGAATGATTAGGACATTCCTATATAGTCAACAAGAAGACAGTCACCATCACAAGTCTAAAGGAACTACAAAAAGAGGAAGAAGAACCTAATTCAAGAACTTTGGACTTTCCTGTTGTTGGTGAATAACATTCATATGTGAGACTATTTAGAAAGAGCTGGAATTGTAGGAGTGAATTTTCTATTGGTAGCTAGATGTGCAGAACATAGGACACTGCAGTAGATGCCTGAGACTAGAAAACACCCTTGAGTTTATTGCAAAATATAATAAATTAAATTTAATTTAAAATGACATTGGATGTACCACTTCTCCAAAAAAGTCATAAAGATGGCTAAAAGACATATGAAAACATATTAAGCATTAATTATTGTTAGAGATATGCAAATCTAAACCGTAATGAGATAATATCTCACATCTACGAAAATGGTCTATATCAAAAAATTGGAAAAAAGTATTGGGGAAGGTATCAAGAAAAATGAACTATCTTACATTATTGTAAATATAATTTCAAAATCCTTTCATAAACAGTGTGGAATTAACACAAAAAAATTAAAAGTGGAACTTACATTTGATCAATGACACTTCTGGGTATATTTCAAAAGAAAATAACAAGAATAATCGAAAAATATATATGCACTCCTTTGTTTTCTGTAGCACATGATAAAGACTATAAAAAGACTAATCCAAAGGATATATACACCCTCCTATTTATTGTAGCACATTATATAATTAATGAAATATTATTTAGCTGTTAATATAAAAAAATCTTGTCTTTGCAGCAACTTGGGTGGAGCTTAAACTGGTAATGCTAAGAATTAATAAGAAAGAAAAATTACAAAAGAGTGGATAATTTACTCATGTGGAATATAAAGCACAAAATGAATTAACTACCAAAACAAATTCTCTTAAACTCTGAAATTTAGTCTGTAGTTAACAGAGAATGATAGGGATAGGGGAAATATGAACTGGTAGAGAGGATAAAACTAATAGAGGTTAATGATTCTAGAATTCCACAGTGTAATATACACATTGATAAAGTTGTGAATCCATACTCCTGAAATGAAACACATAAAATAAAATAATATTTTTTCTTACTAGTTTGGTTTCTTATTTAAAATTCATATTCCAATGAAGATAAACATCAAATGATTAGAAGATTCCTACAAAATGCATACATACCTCAACAATTATTTTCTTTATTTTTGTATAATCTTTGTCTTTTTGTGTTGCTTTTTGTTTTCTTTCAAAGCTTTAAATACAAAGTGATATCTACTTTTTATGTTTATATCATCTTCATTTGTATCAATATACCAAGTTACACAAAATTTTCTAAATAAATGTTTCTGAATAAAACTTTCTAAAGTTTATCTTTCTTTGTTGTATTATTAGAAATCTGCTCATTTGTTTGAAATTTTAATATTACCCACACCATTAAAATATCTGAATAACAAGTATGTGGTCCATAAGATTTCTGATGAGAAAAATTCTCTAAATTTTCAAGTTATAGTAGAAAGATGAAAGAGACTGCTATGTATAATGAATGTATGATTTTTAAGGCTTCATATTGAATAATTAAAATGTGTAACAAATTATCTTTAAATTATTGAACTTGCAGCAAAATATGTAGTAATATTTTGATAAGGGAAGATCAAACAGACTCACTATATTATATTTTCAGAGGTCATCTCTATATTTAACGTAATTGTCAACTCCGCTTTATTGAATTCAGGGAATCGTGTGTATTCATTGATGATTATCTCTGAAAAACTACAGCTTTGGATAACAACTTTGGTTGTACTGTTCATGACTCTAAATATTTTATAGCAAACACAATATTTAACATAATATGCCATTTAATTGCTATACTTTTTCCATTATCTCTTAGAATATTTTGAAATAACTTTCCTTAACCACAAACAATGCAAGATGATTATATTTACTTTCTCTTTACATTTCTGCAAAGGCTGCTGAGCAAAAATCGACATAATTAAAAGTTTAATTTACACTACTTTCAAATAATTTCTCTCAACTATATATTTAGCTGGAATAGCTATATAGTGGACTGTATATTTATCAAAGCATTTGCTCCCTGGTGATTAGTAGTTACCACAATGATTTTCATAGTAATTAATTTGCATTAAAATCTGTTCTATTTAACTTGAACTGAAATCTCAAAAAACATCTAGGTGTATGGGGAATAAAGAATGTTTGAAATACATATTTAATCTTTCCAGGTGATATTTAGGTCAAATACTAAAAGAAAGGCAAGCACTGAAAATCAATTTATAGTGATCACTAATTGATCTGCCATTTACTTTGACATCCATACCCTATGTGAGACATGAGCAAACTCTACTTATGTGATGAAATAATATAGTTCCTTCTTAATTTGATTCTACCCTTGTAGATATTCCTATCAATATTTAACTCATTTTTTTCAATTAAAATGCTTCTTTTGTTCAGAGTACTATCAATTCACTTCATACTATCTACAAGTCATTTCTGATCATTCAGTTGTCCTTTGGACACAGATTGTTTCTTCTTCATATACACGAAATTGGCATTTCATGTTCTATTCTTGCTTGTCAGAGGCAGAGGACTTTCTGACTCATCTTACAAAGAATAAGTTAAAGAACAAATTATAAGGTCAATTAAATAATTTTCTTTACAAATGCAAAACTCTAACCTGATTAAAATTTATATTAGCTTTATAGGTTTTATTTTATATCAAATATATAAAATGTGTGCTGAGGGACTTTGCTAGCACAGTCATTATTTTTAATCACATAACAAAATAATATTAAAAAATAAAATTTCAGTGTGATGTTCCTAATTACTTCATCATCCCTACTTTTTCTATCATCAGTAAGCTATTAAATTATACATTTTAAAATATTTTACTCCTCTTTAATGTTTTCAGTATCAAATTATGCTACAGATAATTCTTACATCAGAGTTTGATGATGCTGCCCTAGAGTAATCAATTGTCATGCAGTCAGAATTCATCCTTAAAACTAAATAAGAGATCAAATTATGACTTTTGCTACCTTTAGAATTCCCTGAAAGTAGAAAGATAAGTGGTCAAAACAGCATATGAAAAAAATAATCTATCTCACTAGTATTTAAAGGAAAATCAAATCAATATGTGATATAGTTTGTTCCCTAAATCCACACCATTATAAAAACAAACAAAAGAAAAACAAAAAAATCTCCACTCACTTGTTGAGAGTATAAAGGAATGTTTGCTGTCTTTCATTTCTGCTTTATAATATAACATATTGAGACTCCATGTAACACTCCTATGGTGCTTAGCAGGCAGTTTAGGACAAAAGAAATGGTATACTCTGATGCAGCAATTTAAATTTTAGGAAGTCCCAATTAAAAAAAAAAAGATAATTCAGGGCAAAACAAAGTAGCCATTAAATAACTACATTATGCTAAAAGATATGTTAATAATGTCAGCTATGTCATTTTTAAATATGCTGGTTTATATAAACATAAAAATATGTCTAGGGATTGATTTTTAAAGTATGAATTGTAGCTTTTTGCAAATGGTAATTATGAAAATTAGTTTTTAAACAAATTTGAATTTTCTATTTTTTCAATCTGTTTATTTTTAAAGTCTAATGTCATTTTAAAATAGGAAAATTAGAAGACAATTTAGAAATATTAGCTAAGTAAGCAGGTTAATAGATAATCCTGATAAAGAATTGCACTTTGAAAAATAAACTTTAATGGAAATTTGTAGAAAATTATTTGTGTTAATTCTAGAGTTGATATTTTAGTATCAAATAACTGATGTTAACTTATATACATAACAAGACACATAACATTCATTCATTTAATGAATATGGTACTTAATTAAGCAAGCTAGAGGGAAATAGTTCAGAGACAGAAGCAAGAACTATCTTCAAGCAATTCATGATCGGACAAGAGACAGACATCCTATAAATACCTTATGTATGTGACACAAATAAGACAGTTCTACCACATTTTTGGGATTCAAGTGTAAGGTAGTAATATATAACAGTATGTTATTCAATCTGACAAAAATGGAATGACTCACTACTGGTTATTACATCTATCATAAGTCAGAATGCTGATGGAAGAATGAATAAGTAGAAAGTAGTTTGAAGTTTGAATCTCATAAGTCCACATTGTTTTCAATTTCTTCTAATGAGTGTAAGAATGTCTGTTACCTATTTTACACATTTTGTAGTTCAGGTATCTTGAAATGTTTTGCTATTTTAATTTCATGAATGTATTCTTATAGTCCTTTGAACTAAACATAAAAAAATTCTAATGTTAATTGTTTTTTTCCAATCTTATATACTCTGAAGTGTAGCAATATCCTATTGTACTTCAGTGACTTGGTCAGAAAATTTGAAATTCTAATTACAAATTTCTCATTTTTTTTTGCAATTTGACAAGATTGTTACATTTTAGATGCTTTTCTTGGATATTTTCAAACATCTAACTGGAGATCCACTTCTAGTAGAAAAACCACAGATAAAATAATTCTTGCATTCAAAAATTCTTTCACAAAGTTAATATACTTTACACTAGATTTATATATATATATATATATATATATATATATATTTATGGCATATTCAAAATTATCACAAAATCCAAGGGCAGATAGACATTCTTGTTTTCTTCTAAATCTTTACTCTTACATAAGTCATTGAAAATTCATCAGTGAATTTTGTTCATGTGGTAAGATAAGGAGCCACCTTCCTACTTTGCACTGGAAGCCTTGTTGTCCAAACATTATTTATTTTGGAGAACATTTTTTTCCTTTATTGAAGGTTCATTGCATGGCAACCTTTTAGAGATTTAAGGTGTGCATAATTGTAAATAAAATCTAAAGAGACTATTCTTTTCCTATCAAATGATGTTGGTCCTTTTTCAAAAGTCAAATGACACTAAATATGTTTCTTTCTGTACTCTTGAATTAATCCACTTTTCCATAAGTCTATCCTTACGCCACTGTCACATTTTTTGATTATCGTAACTTCATAGTAACTTTGGAAATCAAGATGTGTAAATCTTCCAGTAGTCTGTTCTTTCTTTTTCTTTTTTTCTTTCTTTCTTTTTTGCTCCCCTTCCTTCCTTTCCTCCTCCTCCTCCTCTTCCTCCTCCTCCTCCTCTCTTCTTCTTCTTCTTCTTTTCTCTTTCTTCTTCTTCCTCTCTTTCCTGTTATGTTAGCTCTGAGTTTTTCCTAGCTATTATTAAGCTGAGGAATTTCCTTTCTATTCTTTAATATGTTGAAAGTTTTTCTCTTGACGTAGAGTTAAGATTTTGCCATTGCTTTTTATATTTTAGTGAAAGTAGTTATGTGAGAGGTTTTTAAAACATTTTTTCTATTAGTGTGATATATTACTTAGATTGAGCTTCTTATGTTGAACCACTCATGTATTCTTGGTATAAATTCCATTTGTTTTTGGTGTATAATCCCTTTAAAATACTGTTAAATTCAGTCTTACAGTATTTCGTTAAGGAATTTAACTTTACATAATCATAAGTAAAATTAGTTTATAAATGTTTTCTTATGATTATTATTTGACTTTTGATACCAAGATAATGCTGGTCTCAGAGAATATATTCTTAAACATTTACTCCTCTTTTATTAACTATAAGAGTATGTCAAATATAAGTATAATATTTATTAAAGTTTAAACAATTGACCAATGAAGCCAACTACTTTTTAACTATCTTTACTGGGAATTTTGAATACTGTCTATCTCTTAGGATAAGTTTGCTGAGATTTTCTATTTCTCCTTGAGTCAATATTGATAGTTTGCATATCTGTTTTACCTTAGGATGTGTGCAGACTGTACCCAGTGTGTACTAGATCATTAGGCCATCATTGCTTATTTTTGTGGCCTGACATATAGTCTCTACTGGAGAATGTCTTACGTGAACTTAGAAAGAATGTGTATCACGCTGTTGGCTAAATTATTTAAATAAATTTGGTAAGACTAGATTTTGATAATGGTATTCAAATTCTCTATTATCTTTTTCTTATTGATTAGTTGTTCTGTTCATTAATGAAAGTAGAATAACAAATCTCCAACTATCATATCACTTCAATTATATTAATTTCAGTTTCATATATTTTATGATTCCACTATGTATGTACGTGTTTACAGTTATTCTTTATAAGTTCATTCTTGTAGAAAATATACAATATTCTTTTTTTCTGTATTGCAACTGTTTTTTAATTAAAGGCTATATCTTTGATAGGAGTATTCCTACCACAGGCCATTTTTTAGTTCCTATTTGCATTGAGTAACTTTCTCCATTTATTAATCTACCAATTTTGTGTTTTTGCATCTAAAATAAATCTCTTGTAAAGAGAATATAGTGGATATACTGTAAAAAAATTAGTCAATTTATGTCAATTGAAGTTCGCACCTTTGTATTTAAAGCCAGACCCAAAGTCTCAACAATTGCTTTATTTTAGCTTTTATTTTTAAGATCATAATTGTTGACTATTTCACCCAGATTTTGCTTGACACAGTTAAAGATATCTCCAAATTTGAAATATTGTGTGCTTGTTGAATGAGTTTTAAACATTTGTATATATCTGTTTATTTATTGTAAATATGCTTGAGCACCCAAGATTGTTATATGTGTGTTTATACACTATACAACTATCATATTCATATATATCATAATTTCATATTTATTCCTTTAACAGAGCAATTGACAAACTAGACTGTAATATATACAATATGATGACCTTATGTACATAATCACCATTATCATCATTTATGTATAATCATAAATCGACCCTATATCTTTGTAAACTTAAAGACTAGATGCTATATTTCCCAATTGGTTAGGAATAAACCCAAAAGAGTAGATTTACAGATTTGTTCAGAGTAGGAATGCAATATTCTGAATTTACAAAAATTTCCATTGTCTTTATCAGTCAAAATTCAATTAATGAATCAAAAAGTCCTCCTGGAAGTTTAGTAAGTAGGGAGTTTTTATTATTTAGATAAGAGATTATTAGACTCTTCAGCACAAAAGTCATACTTATCATGAAGACAGAGATTTCATCTCTCTTTTCATCTTTCCAGAATAGAGACTAGTGTTTAGTATACAGGAATTATTCATTATTGTCAAGTGAATATACATACAGCTATATGAGTTGTAATACTCTCTATCATTTGTGAAGCATCTACTTATTGTCAATACTGTGATAGTTGTTGTATGGACATTATTTGATTTATTCCTCACAATAAATATTTAAGATCATTGCTATTCATTTAATTTACATATGCTCAAATTAGGCATAGCTAAGTTATATATTCTAAGCCAAAAGTCTTGTTATTTCCAATGTGTCTAGCTGAATTTGAAATAGTTTTCATAAAATTGATAGACTATTGTAGGGTTTTTTGTTGCTGTTGTTTTAAGTTCATTTAAAAATGAGTAGAAAATAGAGAAGGTTCCCATGAATAACCCCACCATAGCTATCCTAGTTTCTCTTATGATTAAAATTTCACATTGGTATGATACATCTGTAAAAAAGAAAAGTCAATAATTAGGCATTATTATTAACTTCTATCTTTTCAATATCATTCATTCTATGTGTTACACATTCCATGAGTTTTGACAAATGTGTAATGATACATATGCACCATTATAGTATCATACAGAATAGTTTAAAATTAGAAATTCTTTATGATCTACCAATTTATATGCTTCACCTCCAAATCCCTGGATTTCAATGCTGTTTTTACTGACTCCATAGGTAAATTTGACTTTTATTTAATAAAAAATTCACTTGTGTATTTTTATTTTATTAAATAGAGAGGTAATTAAAATTTTATTTTACTTTATCAATTGTAGTGTTTAAAAATACTGAGTATTTTTCTATACATGACAAAATTTTTACGCAATTTAATGATACAAATAAAGGACATTTCATTGGTTAGAACTCCCAACACTATAGTAAATAAAAGCAGTGAGAGCGGGAAGATTTACTTTGTTCCTGATCTTTGAGGAAAATTTTTCAGCTTTTAGTTATTGAGTTTGACATCAAGCTAGATAATATAATAGCATAAAGGGTATTCAAACTGGAAAGGAAGAAAGTAAATTATCGCTAACTGCAGATAATTTGATAAATATAAAGAGAACCTGAAAGACTCAAGTAAAACGCTGTTAGAAATAAAAAAATATGTACTAATAATAAATATAAAAATCTTTTGCAATTCTACATGCAAATAATGAACTAGTAGAAAGGGAACTCAGTAAAACAACTCTATTTACAATTGCATTAAAGTGAATGAAATATATTGAAATAAATTTAACCAAATAAATTAAAACTTGTGCACTAAAAATTTCAATCCATTTATTAAAAGATAATAGAATATGAGATGAAGAAATAGGTATTTCTTGCTCATGGATTGAAATAATTAACGTAGTTAAAGTGGCCATGATAACTGAAGCAACATACAGACTTAACACAATTCTTATCAAAATTTCAAGAAAAAACCATGAAACATTTATAATATGAAAACATCCTGAATAGCACAAATATTTCTGAGACAAAAATGTAGGTGACATGCTCCTTGAATTCAAGCTATACTACAAAGCAACAGTAATCAAATTAGTATGGTATTTGAGTAATAGCAGATTACCAGATCAAAGAAGCAGAACTAAAAACTAAGAAAAAAAACCCAACATAGATAGGCAACTAATTTACAACAAAGAGGCCAAGAGTAAGGACAAGAATATTCTCTTTAATAAAACATATGGTGGAAACTGGGCAGATGTATGCAAATGAAGAAAACTAGACCACCAGCCAACACCATACAAAAAATAACTAATTCAAAATGGATTAGGAATGTACATGTAAGACATGAACATACAAATTACATAAAAACAAAGCAATATCTTAGACAGTACAATACATGAAATTGGTTGAAGAGTTGTCTTTGGTAGTGGAATTCAATTTCCATGGAAAGAAAATTCAAAACAAACAGGACTACATCAAACTTAAAAGATCTTGAGTAGTGAAAGAAACAATCATTAAAGCAAACTATCATCTGATAGCCTACTGAATGTCAAACATATTTAGATATCACATAACTGACCAAGGGGTAATATTCGAAAAACACAGAGAACTCACAAAATTCAACAAAGAAAAACCACAAAGATATTTCAATTTAAAATTAGGCAGTAGGGCACGCCCTGGTGGAGCAGTTAGGTCTGCTTGAGTCCTAGGGCTTTGGGAAACAACCAAGATGTAGAAATAAATAAATAAATAAAAGTTCCTCAAGGGAAAAAAGTGGGGGCAATAGATCCAAATAGTTACTTACCCAGAGAAGACATACTGAAGACCACATGGTAAGATATTCCATATTGAACGTTATTAGGAAACACAAATTAAAACAACAGTGCAATATCACCTCACATTTGTGAAAATGGTTATGATCCAATAGGCTGGAAATAACAAATGTTCATAAGGTTTTGGAGATAAAGGAAACTTTTACACTGTTGGTGGGAGTATAAATTAGTGTAGTCATGGTAAACAGTGTGGCGACATACCTAAAATAAAATTGATTTTGAATTACTGTCCTCTTATCTCACTTCTTGCTATTTGCCTAAAAAGCACAAGAAGCACTAATTTGCAGAGCTATGTGAATCCTCAAGTTCATTGCAGCTTTATTTACAAAAGCCAAGAGGTAGAAAACGCCTAAGCACTCATCTATATATACACAATGGAAGACTACTGAGTTGCTAAAAAGATGAAATTTTGCTATTTGCAACAAAATAGATGAACCTAGAAAGATTTATGCTTAGAAAACTAAATCAGAATGAGAAAGACAAACACTGTATTTTTTCACTTATATGTAATATATACAGAATCCAAACAAACAAGTTAAACAAATCAAAAGTAGACTTTTACTATATGATACAATTGGTAGTTACCAAAAGGTAAAGTTGTTGGTCAAATGCTCAATTATGGGTGAAGGATAGAGTTGTGCTGTTGGTGGAGATCTAATGAATTACATACAGCAGTTGACTTTTAATAATGTTCACCTTAAATTTATATACCATTCCTTCAATAATATTTTAGTAAAAAATAAAATAGATAAACATACATTTCTTAAACTATGTTATAAAAAATTTAGCAATAATATCTTTAATAAAAATGTTAATTCTAAGAAAATTCCATTTATGAATCCTGATAGACTGGTAGCATGTCTTTTGAGTAGTGAATATTCTACAATGGTGAATACACAGATACAAGGGTAATGCAAGTATAAGTATTTAATGAAAAGGGAGTTTACAATTAAGCATAAAGAAGGAAGGCAAAAATACAAGAAGAAATTGACTATCAGTATTAAGAAATAGCATAGATACGACTGTAAGGTCATTTTGCCTCTGTACATTGAATATAACAGAATAATTCAAGAAACTAAAATTAAAGGAAATATAAGTCCGATTAGAAATAAAATCAGCATAGCATAGCTAATATATGTTTTCTCTATCAGTAAGCTCATAAATAACTGAAGTTTGCAAAGTAATTTATATTTTTAATTTTTTTCAATTTTGTATGACAATATATTTTAGTATACACATCAATTAAGTATGCATCATTATGTGTATAACTCTATAGGGTAAAATATTATTTGAAAAAAACCTTTTTCTCAGCAATTTAGCATTGAAATATTCCTTAAGTGTTCTGTTCACAAATAAACAATAATCCTTAAATAAAGCACTCAAATGTTCAATAGTACAATAAATGTGTAATGTTGTTTGTTAGTATTCAGTTGTATTCAACTGAGGTATCTAAGTTAATAATATTCTCAGTACAAATTAAGCAAGATTCCATATTTTCTTAGAAAAAATTTAAATAAAAAATATTTGAGAAATTCTTCATATATCTTTCTCGATTATAATAAAATAGATAATCAAGTAGCAGTTTGTAGTTGTTCTAATTTAGCTATCTTTTATCATTAGATACGGTTCTACAAAGATTATTCCATATAACTTTATAGCAAAATCAAAGCTCTTATTAGTCCCTATTGCAAATGCAGTTTAGAGAATACTCCAATAAAAGCATTGACAGAAGTGTAAATGCACGGCTTACTCTTAATAGTTTTCATGTAAGTGAAGTGTGATCTCTTGGGAACACCAATTCTAGAAACTGATGAGTTCAGTAACATTATATCTATAGCTAAAGTACTGGTGTGAAGTTGAACTGCTGCATGCACAAATTTTGATTCCTCTGTCATCCAGTGCATTTTAGACCTTCTTAAAGGGCTTTATCTAATAATGGTATTCAATAACTTAGGTTTTTACACAAATAAAAGAGGGTAAGTATTTTTCCCAAGCCAGAAACATAAGTCAGGATAAAGTCAACCTAGATGTATTTTATGTCTATGATATGATTTAGATATCTTGTTTTTTTTCCCTAAATGATGTATACAATGGAATTACTAGAGGATGTTAAAGGGAAGGGCAAAGTGATGGAGGTGGGAGAAAGTCCAATGAAATGCTTGAATTTATTGTTAGAAATGATACATCATTTCAGTAACTTTTCATCTTTTGTCTGCTCTATGATCAGTTCAAATAGTGGCAAATTGAAAGACAGGCATAAGAGATAATTTAGTGATGAAAATTTCATTTGATGTGCCTGGTGGATACAAGCTACAATTTTCACTGGAAAGAGCACTTAGAAATTTCTTCTGACACTGGTCAAAGTGAGTTGTAATCATCTAGGTTTTAATACATAACAAAACATAAATCACTGTAACATCATCTTCAGTATATTGTATGCTCCTATTTTTCTGATAACCTCTTTACCTTTACATTACAGTCCCTAATAATTTACTTGGGACTCACAGAACATGTGTTTTAGGTAAAGTATTTTGGATCTATCCCACATTTTTCTGTAGTTATATCTCATTTGTGTCTACTAGGTTTAGAAACAGTTGCAGTGTACAGGAGTTTTGTCAGAAGGAACAACTTGCATGGATCAATTTCATTCCATTTCCCCTCTTGTACTGGAATCTGTGAGGTATAACATACATAGCAGACATAAAATTAATTTCATTTCCTTTCTCATATTCTATGTTTCAGATGTTTTGCTTGTCAGAAGTTGTGCCGTCTTACATGCTTTAATGGTAGAGAGCACTTGGATCTAAAATCATACTACTTATATACAATTGTAATTCCATCACTTATTACATGTTTAAACTTGGGAAAAGTTGCTAAATTCTGAGTCCCTCGTTACTCTTTGAAACAATGTGATAAGCAGAAGCATCATTATTTCTTGTGAAGATAAGGTTTTATATATAAACTATTTACAAGTGATTAACACGTAGTAAGCTCAATAATCACTAGCCAATATTAGCAATATTATTGTGATTTTAATTGAATTTTATTAAATAATTATTTTTATGTTCCAGTGGAGATACTGATACATTTAAATAGCTAACAAAAATTCATCCTCAAGTAAATCTCCCCACTGAAAAATGAAGAACTACTTTCTAGCTTTGCTTTTCTCTTACTACTTTACCATAAAGAGACCAATTTAACTTCCCTAGGTTGTTCTTCTGAAAATACATGAATATAAACTGTGTTTTCCTAAGTTCTTCCAGGTCCAAAATCATACTAATCAAAGGCATAATTTGTGTTACAACTGACTAGAGGCTTGAATATCTTCAGCTAAATTTCCTGTTCTGAAATAATCTGCACATTAACTACCTAATTTACATCATAAATGGTAAGGTATGATTTTTTTAAATCTTTT
Source organism: Solenodon paradoxus (assembly GCA_004363575.1). Classification (NCBI taxonomy): domain Eukaryota; kingdom Metazoa; phylum Chordata; class Mammalia; order Eulipotyphla; family Solenodontidae; genus Solenodon; species Solenodon paradoxus. Next base: position 1,638,772 of record RJWH01000010.1, read on the forward strand.
TAATGTTCGAATATAATGCAGGTGATTTTTTTTTAAAACATCAGAGATTTTGTGCAATTTCTGGTCATTACCATATCTATAGAAACATTAAAAACCACTCAATGTTTAATATAGTCTCTTCAAAATGTTTTTGGAATTCAATATCTAAATTATGTTAAAAACACAATTAGTGATAAAAATAATTTGGGGAGCATTTTTATTTCTCTTGGAGAGATTGCAAAACATAACTGACCATAATGCATGCCGACAGAAAGTAATACCATGTGTGTGCCTATGTGTAGTTTATATATGAATCTAAATGAAATTCCAAAATATTATTCAGAAAATAAGGAAGGGACATGATTAATATCAGTGCTAGCACATATTTATTTATACAAATTTTGTAATATTAAAAAATTAAAATGCATTCTCCTCAACTACATGCATGAGGGGATAAATTTCATTTTTTTTCTTTATTACTATTGTGGAGATAGCATGAACTCAGTCAATGAGAGAAAATGTGTTACAAAATGATCACACTGGAAAATCTGTTTTCCCATGTAAGAAATTAAAATTAGTTGACATATGTGACTATATTCTTGAAACAGTTTTATATAGACTACATATTATAGTCATACATGTACTATATCCTATATATTATCTACTATAACATTTGGGGAATCTGTTTATTGAATATTATAGTGAAATCTTTTGTGAACATAAATTCCTTGATGGAAACCTCATGATTCTGCACATTTTAACAAGTGCTTGGCATGTGCTTACCCTGTAAAGGTCTGATGACTGTTTACTTGACACATTTTTCAGGTCCAAATTTCAACCGAGAAACCTTGAGGAATAAGGTGAAATTTTACTCTAGGACAAAGTATAAACTTGCTTATTTAGCGATGCCTCCACAAAGTTCAGTATGCCTCAGCCACAATACAAACCATACCTGACATTTGGGCTCATGTTGTTTCATCCACGTGGGATTTAGTGACAACCGAACTGAAACACACAGATTTTTTTTACTTTCCATGCGTGATTTTTAAAGGTTGTTTGTCTCTGAACCAGAAGAATTTATCTTCTATTAACATATATAAAATATCAGGCTCTTAGTGGTTTATTAATAGGCTAAAATCTTATCCCATGCCTGAAAAACCTGATGTTTTGTGGATTTTTTTTCCTGAAAGACTTCAGAAGTGCTATTTTGATTTGATAATGCAATCCATGATACCATCTTTGAATAAATTTATATCCATATTTTAAATGTATTTGAAAAATACAATAATGCTAAAATTAATCAGTATAGAATTATAACAACTTTTATACAATTTTAAAGTAAAATATTTTGTGTTTATTCTAAATTGACACCTACCTTTTTATGATGGACTGAGGGATAGTAATCAGTGAAAGAAAAGTACATTTTGTGATAGAATATTTAAACATGATGTCTAATAATGAAATTTAAATATTACTTTACTTGTAGTTTTAGCCTCAGATTCTCTTTTTATCTAGGTCACTTAAAATAAATTATTTAATGTTTGGAATCTTGTTTTAGTAGACCCACAAAGAACATTTTAAAACTGCATTAGAATAACAAAATTCTTCCAAATCTAAGAAAAAACAAAATTGAATATGTCTACAATAGAAATATGTGCACATTAGGCAAATTTAAAGCATTAATTTCACAAACCAAAAATTTTGCTCCACAGAATTACAAGAATTAGCTGGTTGCAAAGATGTAATACTTGAAATTTCAGAACACCGTGTTTCTGTGTAAAGCATCAGGAGATTGAACTCATTTTTTTCTGAAGCCTATTGTTACTGGATGATGAATGATTGGATCTCGCTACTGCAATAGGTTATGACAGGGAAAAAGATGTTCTCCCCTAAATAATTATGTCCATATGTCCCCTAAATAATTAAGTCCATGCAGTGATTTCTTTTTCTTTAAGAAAGGGAAGAACAATTTAGAAAACATATATGAATGTCTCTCTCACAGAGACAGCAGATAATGATTTGGTTAGAGATAATATTTTAATTACACTTTTGAACAACACATTTCTTTCCAATATCACAGGTCACCAAATTAGTTTATTACAACTATTCTGCTTCTCAGAAATTCCCATTATATCCTTTCTGATTGTGAAAATATGTAAAGGCAACATTCAAAAAGTATATTTAGGAACTAATCAATCATTATATCGAGTAATAATAGGTTTATCATGTTCTATGAGGTGGTATTTTCTAGCATAAACTCATTAAAAGTTTTAGTTTATATGTCAATTTACAGAAGAGATGTCACACCATTTGTAAATTGAGGGCCGCTTAAGAAAAATAAAAAAGCATAAAGTGCGACAGGATGTTGAAAGTATTAAATATAATGGCATACAAAAGAGCTAAAAACATTTATATGCAACAGGAATTTGAAGCTACCCAGAGTGTTTTCCTGTTAACTTAAGAGAGAAAGAGAAACAGACAGAGAAGTTCGGGGGAGAACACTACTCCAAAAAACTACAGACTCTTAGAAATGAGAGACAAGAAGTCAAATCAGCGGGTACCAAAGTGATAAGGGAGGAGTGGGGGAAATTGGATGAAGGGAATTAACTATAAACAAAAGAAGAAAAAAAAGGCGGGGGGGTATTAGTAAACCTACTATGCTATTTGTAAATGCAAAAATACCACTATGTACACCTCAAAACTAGTCATTGCCAAAATGCAATATCCCGTCAATAATGAAAAGTTAAATAAAAAAACAAATAATAACAATACTGCTAGATTACATAAATAATCCATTCAGGTTGTCCATAAAAATGCTAGTTTGATAAGATGTTTATGGTTTACAATATTGTGATGGTCAGTAACATCATTTCCTCTCCAAACTGAGCTTACTCACTTCCACTTCTGCATTCATATATTGTTTCTTTCTTAGTAAGCTCCAAAAGCAGATTTTTTTTTTTAATTGAGCTAACATAAGCTTACCACTTCGTATGTATTTACACCTTTACATTTTAACTGCTGCATTTGCCAAATAACAACCACCAACATTACAGTAACTATAGTCTGGTTACTATACATCATCATCCATTAAACCTTCTTTCCATTCCACAAAGGACAGTTCTCTATTCTTACAACATTTTCTATCAGAGACTAAGGGCTTTTTTCCTTGGTTTTGTTTTTATTGCTCCTTTCTATTCCACAGTTTAGTGATCATTCATCACTTTATACTTAAACTATTTCAGTGTCTTGGTTCCAATACTACTTTGAAAAATATTAGCAAGAGTTGACATTTTTGTCTTGTTCCTGATTTTAGAGGAAAAGTTTTCAATTTTTTCACCAATGAGTATGCAGCTGTGAGTTTATCAATATAGCCTTATTATATTGAGGCATTTCCATGTATTATTTTTATTTATTTTTGATATCATAAATAAGTATTGAATACTGTCAAATTCTTTATGTGCATCTGTTGTTCTTACGATCATACTTTTATCCCTCCTCTGTTGATGTGGTATATTACACTAATAAATTTGCCTATGTTGAACAAACTTTGCATCCCCAGAACAAAACCCGTTTAGTGATGACATGATCATTTTGATGTATTATTAATTTGCTAATATTTTGTTAAGGATGTTTATGTCTACATTTATCAGAGGTATTTGTCTGTAAATTATTTTCCTGTTCTCTCTTTTTTATTTTTTCATGATATCCTTCTCTGCTTTTATATCTGGGTAAGGTTGGTTTCATATATAGTGTTTGGAAATGTTCTTTTTCTTCATTTTTTCCCCAAGAGTTTGAACAATCTACACTATTAATTATTTTCTGAATATTCATTAGAATTCAGTAGTAAATCCAATTGATTCTGGACTTTTATTTTTTACAAGACTTTGGTTACTTCCTCAATTTCCTTGCTTATGATAGTTCTGTCCATATTTGATATTTCTTTAGGTTCAGTAAGCTTGATGAGTTTGGGAATTTGTCCATTTCCTCTAAGCTGTTCAAATGATTGATGTATAGTTGTTTACAGAAGTCTCTGATAATGCTTTGGATTTCTGTGGTATCTCTTGTAATGTTTCCTCTTTCATTTCTGAATCTGGATATTAGAGTTTTCTTACGTTTTTCTTAGAGAGCCTAGTTAGTATAATCACTATTGTTCATCTTTTCAAAGAACTAGACTTGATTTTATTAATCCGAGATGTCTTTATTATTTCCAGTTCATTTATTACTGCTTAATTTTTTTTTATCTCCTTCCTTCTACTAACTTTTTTTTCCAGTTGCCTTAGGTGAAGTGTTAACTTTTTTTATTGAAATTTTCTTGATTCATTATGTAGGTCTATGTTACTATAAATTTTTCTCTTTACTCTTTTGCTATTAAAAAGGTTTTAATAGTTCAAGACTTCATTTTTGCTTCAATTTTATGTAAGTATGATTGACCCCACCTTCTTTATGTTACTATTATTTTGGAATTGGTTTTGAAGACTTTGGAACTACATTTATTTTGGGAATTTAGATGAGCTTCCTTTATGCAGTAGAAAGTTGTTTCATTTTTTTAGATCACTTATGAACTCTGCCTTTTGATTAATTAGGTTGATCTCTTCATTGCTTCTTAAATTAAGTGATAACCTTTCTGAGTAGATTATTCCTAGTTGGAAATATTTTTCCTTCAGCACTTTCACTATATTATACTGTCCTCTTATCGCCTGAAAAACATTTAGGGTGAATATTTATAGGAAATAACTTGCATTCTTGCATTATTTCCCATAAGGCTGATTTAATGTTGATAAGTTCCTTTGATTTATCTTTGTAAGCTCTTTATTATTTCTTCATTTATAAGTTTGATAATTTAGCAAGGCAGAGTATTTATAGTTGCAAATCCTTTTCTCTCAGTGCTTTGGGTATATCATGCCATTTCCTTGTGGCCTGTCATATTTCTTTTGTGAAATAAATACAAGTTTGTATGGTTCTATTAATTTTTTGGCCGTTTTGACTGTAGTCTTGTTATATATCTATTTATGTTTATTTTGTTTGGAATTCTGAGGTAATCAAACTAGATATGTGTTACCTTTCCCAAGTTAGGGGAGTAGTCATCTATTATTTATTAAAATGTTTGTGTTTCTTTCACTCTCTCTTCTCCTCTGGGACAAGTATAAGATGAATGTTTATCCTTTAGGTGTTATCTCATAAGTTTCTTATGCTCTCTTCATTGCTTTTTTATTCTTCTTTTTCTCTTTTCTGATATGCTTTGGTGCTTTCCTTTGTTGTATCTTCCATCTCCTGAAATGAATCAGATGCTTCTTCTGTGCTATTATAGAGCCTCTCTATTGTGTCTAGTTCAGCTGTTGTGTTCTTTAGCTCTGTAATTTCTCTTCATAACTTTCTCGTATTTTCTTTGTTTTTGTTATAGTTATCATTTTGTTAATCCATTATTCTCAGGTTTTCATTGAGAAATATTGACTGTTGCTTTGAATTATTAAATTGTCAGTTTCAGATTTCTCTTTTGTGTTTTGTTTCAGTCCGTAATTCAGGCTATGTTTCTAAATCTCTTCGATTTTAATACTCTTTTATTTTTATTAATTAGGCTAAAATGACTTGCTTTCCCTATCTTGATATAATAGCCTTAATTTAAGATATCAGATTATAGATTATAAATCCCAGATGCTGGGTTTTCTATTTCTGTATAATTACGGCCTTTGCAAAAGTCAGAATGATTGGAGATCTGCAGCCATCACTTGGTGGAAAACAGTTTTTATATCAAAACTTAGTAATAATAGTTTTAAATGGCAGATGATATTTATGGATATTTGATCAAATAACATATCAATGGGAAATAAGCAAATAAAAAGTACTTCTCATCACTAAGGAAATTAAAACCATAATTAGATACTATAACACAACTAACAGAATGACTAGAAAGGAAAAATTAAAGGTAATTTAAAAATATAAGTTGTGTAAAATCACAAACTCTCATACATTGATACCAAGAATGCAAATTAGTACAGCTACCTTGGAAAACACTTGGATATGCATGTATATATGCATGTATATGCATATGTATGTATGTATTACAAATTTTGACATACTGTGAGTACATAAACTACAAGTTTTCTCAAGAAACCAACAGTACCTGAATATTTATAGCTATATTTTTCCATAATCTCCCAACCTAAAGATACCTATATGTTCTGCTAAATATATACAAAACATGGTTTACTCATATTATGAGATATTACTCAACAATATAAATAGATGTACTACTGATACAACCAAATGATTGAATTCAAAAGCAGTAATATAAAAGAAAAATGATCAAAATATTTATGCTATATGATTCAATGCCTATGACATCTGGAAAAGGCAAAACTACAGAGATAAAAAGCAGAACACTAATTGCAAGAGTATAGTAGGATAGGGACTGAATTCAAAATACAAGAGAAAATATTTTTGTTTTATTAAATATTTTATACAATAATTGTTGTTACAACATCTGTATTTTGGGTGGAGGATCAAAATGCAAAGAATTAATAAGAAGGCTGACATTTTCTCTTCGCAAATTAGAATGAATACAAAGCACATAAATTTCCAAAAAGGGCCTTTTCTGAAGTATACCATCAATGAGATCTGTGTCTCAGAAGACCTGAGTTTAGTAGGCACACAGTCATAAACACATTATTTAAACTAAATGAGGTAAATATAAATAAACAATAAAGTTGTAAGAGTTATTTAGAAGAAGGGGTAATTAAAACTGCTTGGAGAAATGGGGAAAATTGCTAAAAGAAAGAAAAAGACCTATGTTTTTCCAAAATTAAGCAATAAAAGAAAACACAGGTTGAGGGAACATAACTGGGACAGTAAAATTTAAAAGATAAGTTTAAATTATAATGAAAAGTTATGAGCAGACTGTAACTGCTCAGAGAGGCACTGGCAATGGTTTAAATCATATTTGACTTGTTCCATACAAATTTTAAGATATTTAGTTCTATTTCCTGGATATAAGCCTGAGGTATTTTAATGGGGACTGCATTAAATCTGTATGCTGTATTAGGTAAGATGACCATTTTGATGATGTTGATTATTCCCAACCATGAGCAGGATATGTCTTTCCATCTCTTTGTAGCCTCTTATATGTCATTATACATGTCTTTCACTTCCTTTGTTAAGTAAATTCCAAGATATCTGTTTCTTTTTACTTCTGTTTTAAAGTGTGATTTTCTTGATTTCATTTACTTCTAGCGTGTTGTTTTGAATATAACAATGTGATAGGTTTTTGTGCATTGATTTTGTCGCCTGGCACTTTGCTATATTCATTGATTAGTTCTAGTAGATTTCTGTTTGTTTATGTTTTATGGAGCTTTTGGTATTTTCATATTGAAATCATGTAATCATGTAATCATGCAGTCTGCAAGTAATGAGAGTTTTACTTCCTCCTCTCCAATTTGAATTCCTTTTTTTGTTTTGTTTTGTTTTTTATTTCCTAATTGCTCTGGCTAAGAACTCCTGTATGATATTAAATAACAGTGATGAGAGTGGAAACCTTGCCTTGTTCCTGATCATAGAGGAAAAAAATTCAGTTTTTGCCATTGATTATGTTGTTGGCTATGGATTTGTCATATATTGCCTTTATTATGTTGAGTTACGCACTTTCTATCCCCATTTTGTGCAGGTATTTTTTTCTATCATAAATGGGTTTTGAATCTTGTCTAAAGTTTTCTCTATGTTGATTGATAAGATCTTGTTTATAGACTGTATAACATTAATAGATCTAGATATGTTGAACCATCATTGAATCCCTGGGCTAAATCTTACTTGGTCATGATGGATATTTATTTTTGATGCACTATTAGATTTGCTAATGTTTTCTTGAGAACTTTTGCATCGATGTCCCTTAGAGTTACTGGTCTGTAATCATTCTTGGTGATATTCTATCAGCTTTTGTTATCAGTGTGATGTTAGCCAGTATTTGGGAGTATTTCCTATCCATTAATATTTTGGAAGAATTTGAGAAAAAGTATGTATTATTTCTGCCCTGAAGATTTGGTAAAACTCATTAGAAATATCATATGGAACTGGGCTTTTATTTTTAGGGAGACTTGATTATAGCCTCAATTTCTTTGCTTGTGATTGTTCTGTTCAGGTTTTCCAATTCTTCCTGGTTCTGTCTTGGAAGACTGTGTTTTTCTAGAAAACTGTCTGTGTCCTCAGGGTTGTCTACTTTGTTGGCATAGTTGTTCATAGTATTCTCTTAGAATGTTTTGTATTTCTGTGGCATCTGTTGTAACTTCTTCCCTTTCATTTCTGATTCTAGGTATGAGCGTTCTCTCTTTTACTTTGTGAGACTAGCCAACGGTTTGTCAATTTTATGTTTTCAAAGAACCAGCTTTTGTTTTCATTGATCTTCTGTCTTTTTGTTTTCTACTTTATTATTTTCTACTCATATTTTGATAATTTCCTTTCTTCTACTGATTTTTTACTTCAATTGTTCTTTTGCTAGTTGTTTTTACCATAGGATTAGATTGTTCATGTGTGACTTTTCTAGTTTCCTAAGGTAAGCCTGGACTGCAATAAACTTCCCTTTTGGTACTACTTTTATACATACCATAGTTTCTGGTATCTCGTATCTTCATTCTCATTTGTCTCTAAGTATTTTTTAAGTTTCCCTTTGATTTCCTCTTTTAATAAATAGTCATTCAGAAGCATATTTTTTAGTCTCCAATTAATTTGATGTCTTCCAGCTTTCTTTAGTGGTTGATTTCAAGTTTCAAGCCATTTTGGTCAGAGAAAATGCTTGGTGTGGCTTCAAGCTTTATACATTTGTTGAGACATGTTTTGTATCCCAACATATGAGCTATCCTTGAGAATGCTCCATGTGCACTTGAGAAGAAGTGAAGAAAGTGAAATCTGTGGTCACTGGATGAAGTGTTAGTTATATATCAATTAGACCTAGCTGTTCCAAATGTTCATTTAAAGCTGCTGTTTCCCTGTTAATGTTCTGCTTGTTTAATCTGACCATTTTTGTACGTGGGCTATTGATGTCTTGGACTATGATTGTGGATGATTGTGTTGATAATAATGTCTCTTGTCAATTCTAACAATAGTTGCTTAGTATTTTTTCATGTGCCTTCACTTGGTGCACATGTTTATAAGCATTATGTCTTCTTGCAGGATTGACCCCTTATGCATTATATAATGACCATCTCTGTGTTTTACCTTTTAATTGGAAGTCCATTAATCAGATGCAAGTCTGGCTGCTCCTGCTTTTTTACCAATGTAATTTGACTGTAGGATTGTTTTCCAACCATTGAGTTTGAGTCATTGTTTATGTTTTGAAAGAAGGCGAGCTTTCTGAATGCAGCATAAAGTTGTGTTATGCTTTTTAATTCATTTGGTCAGTCTTTGTCATTTGGTGATTTCCTTCCATTAACATTTAGGGTGATGTTTGATATGTAGCTTCTTAGTGTCGTGTAATAATTTGTCTTCTCTGTGTTATACCAGACATTGACTTTCTTCTTTTCTTTCTCTTCTTAGGTGGATTGGGTGTGCTTGTTTTTTGATTGGCTTCTCTTTTTTTTTTCTTCTTTGCTTTTTCCCTGGAGATATATTTTGAGGTTACCTTGAAGTTAGAATTAACAATTTTATGTTTATTTCCTATTCTTATGGAAAATGGAATATTCTTCCACAGATTTCATACATCCACATTTTTGTTCTTTTCTCATTTCCTCTTTTAAAATTTGCTGACTCACTGTTTTCAAGTGAGATTTCTTTACAAGTAATGTAGCATATTTTAGTAATTTTTATAGAAATAATTTTTGTGGTGATAAATTCCTTTAACTTTTGCTTATTGCAAAATCTTTTTATTATTTCTTCAGTTATGAATGAAAATCTTGAAGGGTATAGTATCCTAGGTTGATAATACTTTTCTTTCAATTGTTTTAATATATCATGCCATTTCCTCCTGGCCTGCGGAGTTTCAGTTAAGAAATACAATGACAATTTTATGGGGACTCTTTCGTGTATAACTCTTTTTTTCTCTGGGTAATTTTAAGATTTTTTTCTTTATCTTGTATTTTTGACATCTTAATAACAATGTATTTTGGTATAGGGGTGCTTGGGTTTCTTTTATTAGGGACTCTGAGTTTCCTGTGTCTGGATGGTTGCTTCATTTCTCAGTTTAGTGAAGTTCTCATTTATTATTTCTTCAAATACAGTTTCTTTCCCCTTTTCTCTGTCTTCAACTTCTTTTATCCCCATAATGTCAATGTTGTTTCTTTTGATGTTATCCCATAGTTATGGAATACTGTCTTCATTTACTGGCATTATTTTATCTCTTTGTTAGTTTGCTTGAGTGTATTTCTCTGCCCTATCTTTTAGTTCACTGATTCTATCAGAGGCTTCATCCCATTCTATTCTTGAGACTCTATTGAATTCTTTAGGTTAGCTATTGTTTATTTAGTTTTTTGACATCTAATTCATTTTTGTTGTTCTTTTTCTTCCTTTAGTGTTTTCTTGGTTTCCTGAGTATGTTCACCACTGTTGTACTAAATTAATCCTCAGGCAGTGCAGACGTCCATTGCATTCAGATTTCCCCTGGGGTTTTGATTGGATGCATCATTTCACACACACACACACATATACATTTACATACACACATAGATATGTGTGTGTATGTGTGTGTCTTCACTTTCTTTGGAATTTTGTTTATATTTCTTTGTGTTAAGTCTTTCTGCAGTGATGGCCTTGTGTAAGGTATTGACTTATGGACAGTGTTCCTGGAGCTTGGTTTGGCCACTGTGATTTCTTGAGTTTTGTGGTGTTATCACTGGTTTGATTTGTTGAAGTTCTTATGTGGTCCCTCTGTTGCTGTCTGAAAGTTCAGTCTATGGGATTGGAGTTTGGTGGGGGATACAGAGTCTTCCCTCAGCATCCCAACTCCCAAGTACAATAATCACCTTATGGTCAACACATAATTGGCAATCAGGCTGCTGTTTCATGTACACTCACCAGGTGGTGCTAGTGGGTATCATTGACAGTTTGCCTCTCTGGGGGTATCTCTTTTCCCTTTAAGCCTGAGCTGGAATTTCCAGCGGGTGGGTCCTGCAGCTCTGGGGCAGTATGGTGGGAGGAAGTAGGTATGGGTGGGTGATTCCCCTTGCTGCCTTCCAGTTATGGCTGTCCAAGCTTAATTTTCTCACAGGGTTTCCTGTTTAAGCAACCAGGCCACTGGTAATTCTTCCAATCTACATCTATACCCTCTCCCCCAGCTCCATGTTCCATTCCTAATGGGCAGTCTCTCCAATCCTTTGGGATGCCTCAGAGCACCAGTACTTCCCGCAGTTCCACCCTCTCCACCACAACTGGAATCCCACTTCTAAGTCTTGAGCGTGGCTCTGATCCTTGACATTTTCGCTTATCCTTTGTTGTCTTGATTTCTGCTGTGTCTCTGCAGTGTCTTTCTCTGCTTTTCCCTAGTATTTGTTTTTAGAAAATAGGTTTCTTGTTGCTCTGTGGGGTGGATGTGAATCTTGCTCCTACCAGGTTGCCATTTTGTCTGGAAGTCCTCTATACATTTTTTATCCTTCTCTAGATATAAATTTAATTAGTACATAAATGCTGCTGGTTTCATTCATTATTTAAGTCATAGTGCTATGAATTTGAAGTTACTGGATCTCAGAAAATTATAATAAGTTGCTGAAATCTAAATAAGGAAGTAAGGGAACAAGAAAAGAGGGAGAAGGAATAAAGAAGGTTAGGAATTAGAGAGAGAAAGAAGAAAGGAAACCTGGAGGGAGAAAAGGAAGGATAAAAGAAATGAAAGAAGATATAAAATGAAAGAACAAGTAAATGCAGGACAGGACTTCTGAAGTAGGGCTGTCCCATCTTTGAATTTGAATATTTTTACCTTTATCTCAGTTGAAATAATCATTTATCCATTCTATACAGTTCTGATAATAAAAAAAACTACTTAATTTTGTGATTGTAAGTATTCAATGAACTTATACTAAATACATTTCCAAGCTGTGTTTTGTACAATAAATCCAGAAAATTAATTTAGCAAAAAGAAAATTGTATTGTAAATAAAAATTATGAAGCATTTAGCTTAACAAGTATTCAGGTCCCAAATTCAGCATGCCTTAGTTATAATTCATTTTTCATTATACTTCTCAGAGATTGATGATCAGTGTCCTTAGAGAACTTCATGAAATTTATAAAAATAAAAATTATAACAGATATATTTCTAATCAATCAAATAATATATTTGCAGTGGGGAATTATTTTTCCAGTAAATAAAATTTGTTCACGCTGAAAATTTTTTCTTGTCCCAGAAAAAGTGTGGACAAGGGCTTTCTCAAACTTTGCTGCTAAAAGTAACTAGAAATAAAGCTACATTAAAAAAATTAACAAGCTACCTTCTCAAAAAATTAAAAATAACCCAAGTATTAAAACAAAGAAATACTAAACCTGTGATTACACAGATGAATAGGCAGATAAAATAATATGATCTAGTCCAACAGAATATTTATACCAATATTTGGGACATAATATCCTCAAAAACAGTATAATTTTTTTCTTGATCCACATCAGTCAGTAAATTTAAACCGAAGCTCATGTCTAAAATCAGACTCTTACAATCTAATTATAAGTTGTCTTCAGATTTCCATCTTCCTGGATCATCTATATCTCTGTTTAGGTCTCCCCCAGTCCTGTCACCAACCCCGAAAGCTATAGAGAATGTGTCCAGGACCCAACTAATAGAAGTTTGGGATCAGGCTTCATCAATAACTAACAGAGACAGATGTAATTATTCTCAGTTCCCTTTATCATCAGTGGTAAAACATTGCTTTTTGGAGCTGGAGTTACATTATTCCTCATTTTTCTACAGAATAAAGTTGTATTGGTTCAAAAAGTGTTTTTTCATTGTTATCCTTTTTCTATATTTTTATTTTTATTTCATGAAATAGTCAAATACATTATTTTACTTGAAATCCTAAGTACTTTCCTATCTGCAAAATAGAAGCTAAGAAAATCAGCAAATGATAAACTAATGACTTCTTTCCACTAGTTCAGGAAAATAATAGAATGCAGAATATTTATCTAAGAAAAGCAGATAATTAACAACCAATTGAAATTCCATAAGACTTATTTTCAACTTTCATTTTTGGTTAAAGGTTAAATTTCCTTTGAAAAATGACATGCTATTGGGAAAAAGTTCTCTCTTTTGAGTAAGTGAATTGGTAATCTTAAAGAAAATTATCCCTAGAATCTGAATAAACTATTATTCTCAGGTATTCGATGCCCAGATTTTTTTTGGAGAAAAAAATAATCTCTTCAAAGACACCACTCATTTTGCTGGCTTGCAGTTGGAACACGCTATAATATGTATCTTGGATTAATTCTTCCTGTTTCATTTGACATAATCTTGAGAAAGAGTTATTTAGTTAGAAATATTAAAAAAGGTGTAGAATGGATGCGTCCTGGTGGAGCAGCAGTTAAATCAATTGTCTCCAAATGATGTAGGCTACAAACCCCTGGTTTGAGTCCTGGGTTTGGAGGGATAAATAACTGTGAACAGCTAAAATAGAAATAAAATAAAATCCCTCCTCCTCCTCTCTCTTCCTACCTGACTGCTTGTTCACCTTCATTCATGCTTCCTCATTTCTAGAAAAAAAAGAAGAAAAAATGCACAGGTTGCAAACAGAGTCATCTCAATAGCAAAAACTTCAGATGATCCTTTGTCCTAATGACCACATCACCAAACCAAGTTGTGATTTCACTGCATCTACTGGAGAACTATTCCATTAAAAAATGGCAATTTAAGTTGTGTTGTACCTGCAAAGTGCTTCTTATTCTTATGGACATTATGCCATCTTATACAAGCCATTTTTCAGGAAATTAAATTTAGAAACTAAAAAAGTTGCTCTTTCTGCACTTTGAATTGAATAGTCTTTAAATTTTAATCAAGTCTGAACCTTTTGGAACAGATATACTTGAAAAAAGAATTTATATCAATTGCATATAACTCATACAGAAATGTACTATAAAGAAATGTCAGCGAGGGAAAAAAAACCACTTTTGTGAAGACTTGGAACCACAGAACTAAAATAGAACAGAAAATGTCTCACCAAAGAAAATATGCACATTCAAATAAGGCATGTGAGAATCAACATCAAGTTATCAGTCATGTACAAGTTAAAATATTATCTGATAGCACTAAACATCAAAAAGAACACCTAAAACTCAAGTAACCAGGAATAAAAAGTGCCAATTAGAATGTCAAGCAACAGCAACTATCATTAATCATTAACAGGAAAATCAAATTATATGGTCACCTTAAAAATAGTCTAGAGTTTCTTGTAAAGTTAAACATAGACAATATAGAAATTACCCATCACATTCATCATATCTATGGTAAATAATTTTGTCATCTCCACATATGCTGTGCAATATCTAACTAAAAGAATTTTTTTCCTTGACATATATCTTTTGATAAGAAGAGCTGGTAAAATTTGATCAAATTCTCTGACCCTGGTCATATAATTTGAATATTCTTTCCAATTTCTTTCCATTAAAAAATCCTAATTATAACTCTGAAAAAGAAAAAGTTTAGAAGTGTGTGTGTGTATGTGTGTGTGTGGTGTGTGTGTGTTTTAAACATAGTAATATAAATATATGTACAAACATAATAAATAATTCACTTTAAATGCCTAGAATTTGTACTTTGTACTTGGTTTTCATACACAAACATTGGTTAAAATTATAACATTTTTTGTTGCTATTTAAGGTGTTCAGAATATTAAAATACTTCATTTAATAGAATTTAAATTTTCATAAGACTCAGATGTACTTGTAAGTAAATCAACAGTTTTCAGACTTGAAGAAATGGTGTTGTATCATGATTAATGAAATCAATATCGAGTGTTTATAATTTATAAATTGGACTTAGTCATGGTAAAAATAGTGGTATTTTCATGGAGAAAACTCTTAAAATATTAAAGAATATATCAAAAATAAGATGTTTATCTCACAATGGAAGGATTATTTTTCAAATATGATCCCTTATGTGAAGCTAATGAGTACTTCCTTTTACACAGATATAATACATTATTTAACACAGACACACAGAGACACATAAACATACACAGACACACACACAAAGAGACACACACTTGAAGAGTCAATGACTTCACTTTTCCCCTTCTTTTCTGTAGAATAAAATTGGCTTACTCTTTTTCTGACCAGTGTTATTTTTGTTTGTTTGTTTTGATCTCCATGTTGTCTTCTTCAACATTCCTATATAGGTTATGAACAGTTGGACCCAGAATTGGCAAATCTATATGGAAATGAGCTCATAAATACTTTCAATTAAAAGTAAAAATGAATACTTTAAGCACTACCTAGGTAGTTTTCTGGCAACTTAAACTTTCCCTGGAGAAAAAGATATTTTCGCTTTCTTTCCCCCTTTAAAAAATGTCCCTGTGGAGCTTTTAAAAGTATCGGGTAGAAATACTTTGCTGAATTTACATACTATTCACCTAGAGCAAGTATTCTATTCAGTGGAGGTAGAACACTTCACAGTGTGCATTGTTCTTTCTGGTTGAAATAAATATCTAGTTTTGTGAATTTGTTAAGTGCATTGCTTGAAAATGTTTCAAACATTTCTTCAATATTGTTCCTGAAGAAAAATAGTAACAGTCTAGATATAATGGGAAAGTTAACTATACTCCGAGGAGATAGACTATGTGAAAATATATATGATAGAGTTCAATCTGATAGCTATAGATACTGCATTCTCACTAAACTTGCAGGATAACCAGTTAAATACCTTAGTTCAACTTCTTTCCATTCTTCCAAACCGTGAAAAATTCTGGTGACTGTTATAGAATTTAACAAAGGAAAGGCCACTCCTTCAACTCAAATACTAAATTTGGCATCTAAATGCACAATTATTTTACTTTAGTAGTCAGTTACACATGAAAGTGGGTATTACTTAGAGTCAATAAGAGAACTCAACTGCGCAATTTATTACACGTTTTAGAAACCAGGTCTTGAAAGCTTTTAACCTAAATAGAGTGATAGGCTGTGAAGTTTATCTATCTATCTATGTATAGATAGATAGATACATAAGCACACACACACACACACATAATGCTATTATTTGACCAAGTCAAAATATTTCTAAGTATTTTGAAATTGTGCTGAAAACCACCTAAAAGACCAATACAAGTGAAATACAAACATTAAAATTAAGCACTCATTCCCATAATGAGAAATCTGTTGAAGAGCAGATTTACAACTTGCCAAATACTAAATTAATTCTAATTTAATGTATTATGTGCTTCTGTATTCGCCCATAATTTTATATTGTATAATTAAGGTCATTTCAGTGCCAAATTCAAAGGTAATAAAACAGCAGAGCTACTTCTTCATCCTTTTATTTACTCTTTTATTTTTTCTTAGGTAGAGAAGAATTCTTACAGTCTAGACCATATCCGATTTAGAATTCTTCAGTAAGGATAACTGACCTTTTTCAGGACGCTGACGATAGAAATAAATAAAATGATGATAATTGTCTTTATTCAAAGCCCTAAGTTATAGATCACTCTAGCTGAAAAGTGATATATGCTTTTTTTCTGCCAATATGACGCTTCTCTGATTACTGCAAATGGCACGTCAAATGAAAACCCATGACGTTTGCTGTTGTTTAAACAGGTTAAACATTTTTTTCACTCATCTGGCAAAGTTGTTGCTTTATCTAAGCTTATGTATCCAGTCAAATTTTGATTTGAATTCATTAAAATATTTGATATCTTGGATACATTTTAAATTATATTTTTAATCTTTTCTTAGCTACACTAAAAAAAAAATAGATTCAATTATTTCTATATTCCAGCTTCTCCACCTGATTTGTACAGCTTTGCCACAAAGTATAGACTTCATATTAATAGTTATAAAGAATTAATTTTACAATGTTTATATATGTGTTATTTTGTTAACAGGACTTTTCATATACCATTTATTTTTTGCTTGATAATAGCTCTTAAATAGAGTATTTGAGAATTCTATTTTTATCTTTAATAGCTAGGTATATTAACACATTTTTGATATAGACTATTCTACAGGAACTAGGTGTCTAAATATATAGTGATTATTGCGGAATCATACATAGACACAGTGATATGTAAATATAATATATACATTTATTTTTTTCCAAACAATCTGCAGTAAATCTGGGACATTTTGAAATCTCATGATTATGAAATGCTTAAATAGAGTTTGGTCATTGCAATGGAGAATCAAGAAACTAATAAAAGTAACAAAGGAAAAATTATACATATTTTCTGATAGTAGGGTTTAACTCATATTCTTAAGAGGAAAACACCCATTAAAATTTTCATATTGATCAACATGAAAAAAATAGAAATTAAAGTGTAATTAAATAGGCAGACAATGTATTTCATTCTTGGTAACATTATAAAGAAAACAAATTTAATTATGTATTTTTTGTTTTATTTCATTGGTCACACTAGTTGTCTCCCCTTGTATCTGTAAATTGAACACAAGGGTATATAATGTGTGTTCCTTCAGAGGTGACTGACCTAATCTCTACTCCAACAGGGCACACCTGTAATTTTTATTAAAATGTTTAATGACATTTTTTAAAAAATACTGAGTCACAAATGGAAGAAGAGGTAAGTCCATTAGGAAAAATATAAGATATTCCATTTAGAATTTTTTTAAATCTAGAAGTTCTTTACACTTGAAACCATAAAAAGTTGAAGTTGCCGAGATGTCCACAAATGGTATGCATATAACTCACTATTGAAGGTAATTTCTCAAACTAAAATTTTACTGATGGGAGACTTGGAAAGTCAGACTTTTCGAATGTAAAGTTATAGTTGCATTATGTCTTCTGATTCCCCTTTCTTCATTCATTTTTGAAGATACAGATCTCTACGATGTTCAAAATTCTCTCACTTGTTATATTTGCATGACTTAATTCTCATAATGAAATCACGGAATATAAATGTTCTTTCAACTATGTTTTTCTTTACCAATTCTGTTCTAAGCCTTAATTGGATATGGTCATGTAGGTGGATAAAACCATAATCTCATTAATTATTGGTCTAAGTATGGAAACATGATATAGTATAATAAAATGCACAGTGTTTTATAATAAATGTATATAAAGCTAAAAAATATAGAGTTAGAACCATATGAAAATTGGAAGTTTCACTTCCACAGTTTAAGTTCCTAAATCCACTGGTAATCAATTATGTGATTATGCATAAGCTATTTAAATTTTCTTTGTTCCAAGATCTTTGTAAAATGGTTAGGATTAAGTAGCCTAGCAAATAATAATACATACATTTGACACCTAAGCACAATATAAATGAAAGAAAAAAATCATCAATTAACATATCATTTAACAAAAGGATGCAAAAGGGAAACATATCGACGTTTAATTATTAATATAATCTCTGTTATTTATATTATATTTATTTTAGTGTACCCATGGCTTTTCATTTTTTCAAACTAATTTACCTTTTGAATAGTTTTTAAAAGTTGTTTAAAAACTTTTGTTTCTCTACACACTGAGTGCCATTCATGGCTTTTTGTCTGATCTCTTAATATTAAGCAAAATTAAGCAAACAAAATCCAAATATTTACCCTTTATTTCTTACATATTCAATTAATAGTTAAAACTGAATCATATATATAGCTATTATAAACTACTACTTTAGCCATCATTGCTAAAAGTGTTGTTTAATTTTAGTTTTGAATTAAATATTAATTATACTCAATTATAAAAAGATAAAAAAATATTTGCATGGACAAATGTTGAAATGTCATCCAGAAAGCTCTTCTCAATTATTGCTATATCATTACCAGAATCAAGTTCCTCTGAAATCTAGGTTTATTTATCAATATACCCACTTTATATTTCATTGAAACATCTCAAAATGTGTACATCAAAAGTCAACTTTTTAAAATTTTCTTCAGAAATTTCTTTCTCCTTTCATTATCCACACTTCAGGATCAGGTTAAGACTTTGGATTCAAACTTGATTATTTTCTTTTCATTCAACAAACATTGCGTAATTACTTTATCTTCTCAACTTTAAAATAAAACACACATTCAACTGCTTCACATGATTCATGACCACATCATTTCATATATTTTTCTTTTTCTCTAAGAATTATGAAAAATCTTCCTATTCTCACTGAATTTATACTTCAAATATCCGTATTGTGTCCAGAGTGATCTTTTTCAAATACAAATCAGATTATGTTATTTACTTATTTATACATGTCCAGTATATTCACATGTCACATTTGAAATAAATGCAAACAGCTTTGACCATAGTTTAATGAGTCCAATTCAACTGACCACTGAACAACTTCCTTACCTTATTACTTTTTTTTTCTCTTTATATATATATAACCAAGATACATTAGCTTTCCTGACATTAGTTTAAACTGTCAAGCACAACTCTAAGTTTTCCTTTCTCTTTCCAGAATGTACTATTTTCCCACGGATGTTTCCTTCATACAGCATTCATTCGATTTTATCAAAATTTACCCCTCTAACAGAGCCTTCCAAGATCTTCTTATCTAAAATAATACTCATGTGGTTACTCATACCATTCTACTACAAAAAGAAATCCCCAGAAAATCCAAAATTACTCTGAAGATACTAGATAAATATTTATCAATGAATAACATTATTTACATTAATTATATTTTCATAAGCTAAATAGTATCCTTTTAACAGATAAGAATTTAAAATAATAATCATAAAATTAGATATAGTTTTTAAAGGAAAAACACTTCAAAAAGATGTGAAAGAATTCAATGAAGACACCCATGGAATATAAGAGAATTCAGCAAAAGAAGTCAATGAGCTCAAAAATATGATTAATTACTAGAAAGCAAAAGTCAAAACTTTATGTAAGTGTGTATTAGATTTAGAATGTGAAAGACTCAAATAATCAACTTAAGCATCTATCTTAAAGAAACTAGAAGAAAAATAGAAAATGAAACCCAAAGGCAATAGAAGAAAAGGAATAATAAAAAATAGAGCAGAAATAAATGAAATAGTTATAAAAGAAAGATAATTTAGAACATTAATGAAACAAGGAACTGGTTCTTTGAAAAGATATTAAGGAGAAATACTTTGCCAAAGAAAAGATGAAGTAAATTGTTATCTTACAAGTAGTTGATCTATCTTGCAAGAAATGCTGAAATAGGCACTATTATCTATACTGCAACAAAGAAAAAGTTCACAAAAAATTAAACAGAAAAGAGATATGGATAAAATAAGAAAAAGAAGTCAAAATAGCAGTAGCAATCTCTGAAATCTCAATAATCACCTAGCATATAAATGCAATAAACTCACCAGTCAAAAGACAGATTCACTCAATAAATTTAAAAAACAAAAACACGTATGTCCTGCCTTAAAAAAATCACTTAAACTGTACAGACAAACATAGGCTGAAAAATTAAACAATGGAAAATAATACTCTAGTCAGTGGGTCATTTTTAAAAAGGCATATGCCATCATAGTGATATGAGAAAAAATAAAATTTCAGCCAAAGCTGTAGTAAGAGACAGGTATATACTGTATAATGATAGAAGAATTAATAAGTAGGGAGATATTCACTCATTAACATATATGCTTCAGTATAGGAATATTAAATCATAAAGCAAATTTTTACAAACTTAAAGAGAAAAATTAATGGCAACACAGTATTTCAAGGGGGTGTTAATACCTAACTCATACTAATGGATTAACAAAACAGAAAATCAACAAGAAAATAACAACTTTAAATGCAGATTAGACAAGAAGGACTTAATAAATATTTAAATAACATTGCACACCACAATAGAATATACATTCTTTTCAAATGCTCCCAGAAATTTCTCAAGGATATACCATGTATTGGAATTCAAAATGAGTCTTAATATATTTACAAAGATTTAGGTAACTGACAAGGTAACATCAAGCATACTTTTATGGGTCATAATGGCAAAAATAATATAAAACAACCCAAAGAATAGAGAAGAAAAAAACATGCATTTGTAAAGAATAAGCAACATGATACAAAACAACTACTAGGTCAATGAGGAAATCAAAGGTGACATGGAAAGTCACCTGGAGTCAAATCTAAGTAAAGATACAACTTAACAGAACCTAAGGGATGCAGCTAAAGCAGCAATAATTCGGAAGTTCATAGAATATATGCCTTACTCAGCAAATAAAATTACAAATAAAACACATAAGCTTATATCTTAAAGAAGCAAGAAGAAAAAAATATAAATCAGAGCAGAAATTACTGAAATAAAGATAAAAATTAATTTGAAGCATTGATGAAACCCGGAGTTCTTCTTTGAAAAAAAAAAAATATATATATATGTATATTCGGACTCACAAAGGGACAAAGGGACAGGTAACACAAATAAATAAAATCAGAAATAAAACGGAAGTTATTACAGATCTTACATGCTACAGAAATACAGCAAACTGTAAGAGATAATTATAAGAATGCATGCCAACAACAATTTTGATAACCTACAAGAAATAGACACATTCTTAGACACATAAAACATTCCAAGACTGACTCAAGATCAAAGAGAATAGCTGACTGGATAAATACTGAGTAAAAATTTGAAAAAACAATCCAACACCTGAAAAACAAAAGCCCAGGACTAGAGGGCTTTCCTACCTAGGGAATTGTATCTATTTTCAATGAAGATTTAATAGCAATCCTTCTGAAACATCTCTAAAATTTTGAAAAGGAGGAAAAACTTCCAACACTTTTTATAAGAATACTAAAATCATTCTTAAACCAAGCAATGACATCACAAAAGAAAATTATAAATTCATAACTCTGAGGGATATTGCTGCAAAATTTTTAATGAAACAGTACTAAGGTAGATTTTTAAAAAGCTCATTAGAATATTCAACACCAAGATCAGTGGAATTTATTAAGATTTATTAAGTGTGGGGTGGCGTGAGAATCTGACCCATGTGTCACCTTGAAGAATAATGGACTTGGCAACTGGCCAGCATTAAGGACAAACCCGAATGTAACACGATGGACTTTATGGGGTCACACCTCTTCCTGCACTAATTGTACCTACAATATCCTGCCCTGGAATTTTGCTGTCTTTGCCCACTCGTTCTTTGTTCTTACCCACTGGACTATTACTGCCTACTCACTGCCCTCCTTTTGTTGATATCCTCTTTAAAAATCATACCCCTATCCCCTGCTGTTGATGGCACATAACTCCCTAGAAACTTACCCAAACATCTGCCATCAGAAGAGGAAAACATGCCAAATGCACATTGGGGAAGTGGAGACATGCCTGATCAGCCATCATTGGAACCACCTGCTGTGAATATAATAAAACCTGTGTCCTTATTATTTGTGTCTTTTTGTGATTTCCTCATACTCTCCCCTAGGCTGGGTGTTACTCTGCCTGAAGTTGAACACCTGCAAAGCAGCAAACTCAAAATATGCAAATTAATAAATTAATATACCACATTAAAAAAGAAAAGACGAAATTGCTTTTATCATCTCAATAGATGCAGAAAAAACACTTGACAGAATCCAATACCCTCTTATGACAAAAACCTTCCAAAATTAGTTAATCCAAAAAAAAGTAGCTAGAAATAATAAACAAATACCATAAAGTGAGACTAGTATTGGAAATCTATTGTATTTCTACATACAACCAACAAACTAGCAGAGAGAAATTTCAGGAAAATTATATAATCTGAAATTTAACCAAAACAATGAAAACCTTGGAATAAATTTAACCAAAGAAGTGAAAGACTTGCACAAAGAAAACCATGGCATTTTAAAAGAAATATGACACAAATTCCATGATCATAGGTTAAAAGATTAACATTGTTAAAACGTATATAGATACATAGACACAATGCAATTATTAGCAAAATAGTCAAGGACTTTATTTAAAGAAACATAATTCAAAATATTCAAATCTATTTCAAACTATAAAAGACCCAGAACAGCAAAAACAATCCTGAGGGAAAAAAGAAAAATAATAGATGTATCACATTCCTTGACTGAAACTATGCTAAAAAGGTATTATAATCAAATCTGCATGATATTGAAATAAAAATAAATCAACGGTAACAGAATTAAGAGCCCTAAATAGAGTTGTACACATAAGGAAAACTAATGTATTACAAAGGAGTCAAGACATAAAATAGAGCTAATATTCTTTTCATAAATGATGTTGGAAAAACTGGTCACAGGTAAATGCATGACATTTGAATCACTACCACCATACATAAAGCTTAATTCAAAACAATCAAAGACTTTTATATGACAACTGAAACCATAAAATACATGGAAGAAAAACTAAGTGAGAAGCTCCTTAATATCAGATCTAGAGATAGTTTTACTTTCTACTGCACAGCAAAAGATACTGATCAAAATGAAAATATAGCCAACTGAATGGGAGAAGATATTAGCACATCGTACATCCTACAAGAGGTTAATATAGGAAATACTTTAAAAATCATAAAATTCAACAACAATAAAGCAAATTAAATAATTTTAAAACGGGCAGAATATCTGGATAGACATTTTTTCTTTTTTCTTAAAGAAGACACAAGGATGGAATGTGGTCGCAAGAAAAGATTTTGATTGACTCTGGTTATTAGGAAAATAGAAAGTAAAGCAACTGAGAGAGTAAATATTTCCCAAAAGACTGGAAACAGGTGTGGATGCAGATGTGGATATAAGTAAACACTTACTGTTGGCAGAATTGTAAACTGGTACAACCATTATTGAAAACATGGTGATTCCTCAAAAAGTTGATACTAGAAATTTCATATGATCACAGTATAAGACTTCTGGGTATTTACCTGAAGGAAGAAATAATACCCATTAGAAGATAAATACATGCACTGAATATTTATTGAAGCATTATTCATAAGTGCCTAGAGTTATAAACAACTGAATTGTCAACTGACAGATGAGTGATTTATGAAGACACATCACAAAAAAAAAAAATCTCAGTTATCAAAAAAGATTAAATCCTCTCATTTTCCACCACACAATTGAACCTAGAGTATATTATGCTTGTGGATTAATTATATGGCAAAAGACACACACCGTATTATTTCACTCATATGTGACAAAGAAACCAAACAACTATAATAAAGAAAGAAACCAAATTAAATAAAACAATAATCTACTTTTATGTATTTATTATTTTTAATTTTTTATCCTAGTTCTGAGTACTGAATCAATGATCATAGGCCCTACATGACCTGCACCCTAGACACCCCAGTTGCCTGAGCTATATGGATGATGAGATTTAGATAGTGGTCACCATAAGCAAAACCTAAGGTAACCACTCAATTTCGTAAAGATAGAAAATAGATAGTAAATGCAGTGAACTTGAAGTATATCTGAAGTTGATGTATTATGATGCATACTTGAAAAATGTATTATTACATCAATTAAAATTCTTAAAAATAAAACACAAAATTCTCATGTATTCATATTTATACTCAAAGAACAGTGAAGTATTTTAATATAGTTTATAATAACAAATGCAATTTATGTATTTATCACAATAATTTTTGCCAATAATTTTCCAATTTCATTTATAAAGATGGACTTTTTCAATAAACATCATTAGAATTTCAACAAATTCCAAAATTTTCTAAGATTTTAGGCAGTATGGACAGCAAAATATTGATAGAAAATATAAGTGGCAATGACAGACATACCAATGAAAGGCCGTACATTTTTAAATATTAGTAATACTGCACTTATCTTTATATGTATTCTTAAAACTGAGGAGCTGGAAATTGGCAGAAAAATAAATATTTTGTTTAAGGGATAGATATTTGATGAGTTTGTCCCCTGTAACATTTTTTCCTTAGCATCTTTCAATTTCTGCTTAATTTTTATAAACAAGTTTGAGAAATATTAAATAGTTTTTGGTTTCATATATCTTAAATCTGTGTTGAAAGCCATAATTTCCCATTGACTAGTTATCTTGGTTAATTATATTAATCTTTTTCATAATTTTGAACATTTTTCTATTTTGCTATGCATTTCACTTGGTAAAATTTAAATGTTTCAAATCTCTACAGCTAAATTTAACTTTATATTATTTTCATCATCTAAAGTGAGCTAGTCTACAGCTTTGATTCAATTTGTAAAGAGTTTTTATTACTATTATTGTAAAAATACTCCCAAAATGTGAATGATCACACCCTTTTATAGCATCTGGAAGAATCTGAACCCCACTGGGACTACTGCTAATTCAAATATTTTGCTGAATTCTTTTGTGAGAATAGTTCTACATGCTGTTTTAAATTTACTTTTGTTTTTTTCCTTTTATATTCTGCATTTCCTTTTGCAATTTTATTTTGAAAACATTTATCTCCTTGTATCTTTGTGATGATTTGTATATTTACTAAAATATTTTCAGAAATTATTTCAAAATAATTTTCATAATTTTGAGATAATCAATTGCTTATTGTTATTTTATTTACTCTGTATTTATGGTTATGCCTTTATTCTCATATATAGTTTTGTTTCATTTTGCATGTTTTTATCTTTTTAAATAGATCTTATAAATGTATTTTATTTTTTTAATTACCCACCTCTGAAACCTATATTTGCACTCACTTTTAATTCAAATTTTCTTTCGTCAGAAGGATTTGCAGTAGCCACAATTTTTTTTTGCTTATTTCTCTGATAAAGTAACTAGCTGTGATTGAGCTCTAATTTCTGTGCTATAAATTAAGTTCATGGTAAATATTCCATCAGAGCACTCTACCTGTATATCAATAGAAATCCATAGTGTAATAAGTTATCTTTTTGTGATATTTCCTTTTAGCTTTTACTAGTTGAATATATTCAGGTCAGAGATGTGAATACTTCAGAAATGTTCTGTTATCCATCTTTGCACATAAGTTATCCTTCACAGTTTTGGTGTTAAAAGCATTACACATGCTAGGGCACTGACTCTATACTGACACATATTGGATTTAAAAACATGTGGCAAACAAAGATGGCATTAGAGATGGAATTTGTTTTGTAGGTGCATATGTTTGCGTGTATTTTTCCATGTAGTTGTGTGAGTATGTATGAACATATACAGTAATGCCTGTCTTTAGTGGCAGTACCAGGAGAATTACAAGAATGTACACATTATCATCTGCAACTCATTAAAATTTTTGTCCCCACATATTTCATTGATTACATTTACTTATTCAGCCATTCATTTAATAAATATTTTAATACTCAGTGCTAGGTTTTGTCTCATTTTTCTTTTCTTATATGGTTTAGATAAAAATTATGTGAGAAATTAAGGTGGATCTTAATCAAGGCTCTGGTGAATGGGACATTGTGATAATGTCAGGAAATATTTACTTTCAGTTATACTGATACAAAAGCTAGGGAAGCCATCTATACCTCTTCATCAAGAGAAATAGAGTTAAATGACAATTCAAAAATAAAAATATAGATAGCAGCGTAAACTATGAAAAATGGTATTGACACGAACAAACAGTGAAGATGTGAAGGAGAACCTATATAACTTCCAAAAAAGCCCTCAGAGTCTGCATCTACTATACAATAAAGGACATGCTATAATAATTTAAAATATTAGATCAGAATGTTTGGTCTCTGATTAAAGCTATTTGGATATACATAAATAAACCTCTATGTACTTCAACTTTAATACATTTGGTTGACAAGGACAGATAAAAAGAAAATTATAATAATGGAGAAATAGAAGGGAGAGTATTTTTCTAATCAATGATTCATAAGCAGATGATAGAAAAATAGAAGAACCACAGTTTTAGAAGTACTAAAACTGAATATATTTCATTAACAAGACAATTATCAGATACCTAAAGCATAAGTTCCATGAATAAAATTACAAGAAACTTACGCTTAGACATAATATAATAAAACTGAGAAACAGCAGAGAAATGAATGAAGGAAAGTGAGTTTACATTATCCAAATGTATATAGTTTGACCAAAAATTGGTTTTTAGTTGAAATTTTGTCAGAAGGCAAAAGAATATCTTACAATTGTTCTGAGACTATAATTTTGATGAAAACTATTACGCAATTAAGCACCCTGAAAAACAGATGAACAGAGATTTTTCAAAAAGCAAAAGGTGGAAGAATTCATCACAAATTCACCTTGATTGAAGAAAATGCTACACTATTTACTTCAGGAAGAGAGTATGAAGATGAAGATTTGCAAGTCAAGAAAGAATTATGAGCAAGGGAAATGTGAAGTCTGTTTAACGCTAAATAAACATTTATTATGCACAGTTGTATCTAATTTGGGAGATGACAAATACATAATGTGAGATAAAATAAGATGTAAATTGGAACATAGTGCTTAGAATTAGATTATATAAAGCCATAATATTTTAAAAGAGTATAAATATGCAGATTTATATTATATACCATTAAATTTTTAAAGAGAGGTGCACTCTTGTGGACTAATGGAATAGTACACAAGCCATAGTCCACATACATTCAGATTCCTAGATTCAAGACCCAGGTCTAAGGAAGTAGTAAAGATGAACAACTAAATAGAAAAAAGTACTTCTTCCTCCTCTCTGTTCTTGCCTGCCTGCCTACTCACTCTCATTCCTGCCTGGACACTTCCGTTAAAATGAAATGTTAATAAAATAAAAATAAATAAATAAAAAGTAGAAAAAGTATAAAAAATAGAGATGATAAAATATATGTGTGTAGCAGTAAATGCAATACTTGTAAATAAACATAGACAGTGAAGACAAATAAGAAATTATTTTCATTAAAATTGTTAAAAATGAAATGCTGCCAATAAATTTGGACAGTGTGCCAGCAAGAAATTAAGTTTAATTAATGTACAGTAGAGACATTAAAGTATTTTAAGTCAAGGCAGAAAGACCATCTTTGCATATAGAATGACATAATATTTTTCTACTCTAGGTAGCCTAGAGCAAGATTGCTAGAAAGATACATAAAAACTTTTAAAAATATTCTTAAAAGATGAAAAACTGACCAACCAAATAAACAAGATGGAGATTTGGGTTGTATGGAATTCAATGACAAACAGGATTTCCCAAACCTCCTTTTTTTCTCTTGAAGGTGTTAGTTAGCATGAGAGTTTCTGAAGAGTCTGCAGCTTCACTCCAAGTTCTTTCATTCAATCTGCTCATTTAAAATTAGCAGGTAAAACCCAGTAGAAAACAGGTTAAACAGGAAATTTATTGAAACAAACAAGAGAGATACTACACTCCTCAAGATGATGAAAAGTGGGTTGGCTTCAAGTAAACACTGACACATATTTAGCTGAGGTGTACTTATTTATGAGAGGTTTTCCATGACCCCTCCTATTTTCTGCTCTAGGGACATTTCTGGGCAGAGATTTCCGGGAAAAAAGGCTGTCTTTACCAGGAACAGGTGTTTCTTCAAATGAACATGCTCACTACCCATAATTCAGTCTGCTATAATGACCTTAACGTATAGGTCAACATGCAATTTGGGGTTGTCTATTATAATAAGGTAGTGGTGACTACCTTGGTCAGACTGGTTAGTGCACGTCCACAGTCAACCAGTTTGAATTACTTCTCGGGGATGCCATTTTAATTTATTTTTGATCTCTTTTATGCAGGGATGTATATGTTACTCTCCCACATTTCTATCTGACCATTTCAGGATCTTGTCTGCCTAGGTATTTCCTCTTTCTAGTTTCCAGCCCTTTCCTAAGCTAAGCCACCTAAGGAAGGCAGTTTCCTACTATGGTTTGCAGGGAGTTTGGTGTTGTTTGTTGGAGAGCAATAAGAAGAAAGCTCTGTAGGTGTCCAAACTGGAAAATCTGGAAAGGGGCTCTTTTACAAGAGTTGTAATTTGAAGGGACACAATTTCAGAGAAGGACAACAGAGGGAAATATGTCTCTTCACTTCATATTGCATTATAATAGCTCATTCTTGTGGTCCAGGAAGAACGATGTGTTGTTTGGCAAATTTCAATAAAATTTATCTCACCAAATAGGTTTAAACAGTATGAAGTGAGCCCTTTACTTTAAAGTATTCCAGATTTGGCATTGCTCCCAGGTACTTAAAAGAATCCTATGCAAATCCTTCCTTCCCTTGGATGAGGTGGCATCTTAGATCTCAAAATATTCACAGATACATTTTTAAGAAGGTTGCACAGAAAACATTTAAAAGTAATCAAATATATAAGGTAACAAACATAAACTGAGATTTATCAGAAAAAAACATTTACAAAGAGGCATGCAAAAGATGCATATAGCAATATTAAAAACAAAATGCTGGAGACAGTGTAAATGCCCAATAACAGAAAAGATGAATGTGGCATGGCATATCCCTACTAAGGAATTGAGTAACAGCAACAAAAAAGAGTTGAAATTGCAGGTTACAAAAAAATAATACAATTTGTTTAAATTTCATTTATTTAAAATTAAAATATAGGCATACAATACACATATCTGTAATAAAATTTCAAAGAAATTCACACAGATGATAAATATCATGTAAACTAGTAGTACCTCTGAGGCTGTAATTAGGGAAGAGCACTCAGAGTACTTGCTGTGAATGCCTACTTGGCTGTGTATAGCATCACTCATTAGCATGTCATTGTTTTTATTGGGTATTTAACATTATACATATAAGGAAAAACATGAATTAATGTACGACTGAATAAGACTCACACTGAAATGCATGAATTTTTTTGAAATATGAATTATGATACACACCCTGGAAAAAAGTTAAAACTAATTTGATTATTATACAATTTAAGAAGAATACATGTTTTTAAATAAAATAGTTAATTTACAGATATGAGATAGAAAGTTTTCCTCCAAGATAAAGAACACAGCAAGATGTCCACTATTACAACTATTATTCAGTACAGAGTTAGAATTTCTAGTCAGCATACTTAGACATATTAAGCTTTATAAAACATTATTCTTATAATTTTGAGTTATAAATTAGCTAGCTATATCATGGCTGTGTGTCAGGATACTCTATGGAAAGACAAAATAGCATACCCATCTTAGCAAGTAGTATATTAACACATAGTTTATTGGTATAATAAAGCAAGGGAGTAAATGATTCATTTAAACTTTGAGATCAAGCTTCTGATCCATCTGCATAATTCAAAGCTCTGTAAATCTATCCTCAAAGAAAATCACCTCAGATCCACATTAAATCCATAAATGATTACACATGTTATATTCACTTACTTGATGACTAAAATAATTATATAGGACTCATCTGTTGTTTTTATCAGTTAAATTCATGCCATAGACTATGGCAAATGAGAAGAGAATATGCTGTTTTTAATTATTCTTATATTGTTCAATTTTTATAAATATCCCTTTAAGATCAAGAATTGCTTTCCTATTGTTTCTAAAAAGAGGCTCCAATCATTTCCACACATTTAGTAAAGGTCTATTTTGATCTCAAGATATTTTTTGCAGGTATGGTTAGTAATAATTTAAAATATTTTTTCCCAGTAGTACATTTTGATATTAGGAATACATAGTTTTGCAGGGACAGTCTCTTATAGTTATAGTGACTAATAAAATAACATGTGGATTATATTGATTTATTATCATTGAAAAAAATATTGCTTTTGTTTATAAAACATTATTCTTATTTTAATTGGATTTGCTTTGATTGTTACATTGTAGGTGTGATAATGTAGGGAAAACAACTTCTGTCTCTGTGATTAGGACTTCCCGAACAAATTTTACTAAAAATTAAGATCTGGACCTTTTAAAACACATTTTAAAAGCTAGCTTATACCTAATTTGATAGAGAGTCAGAGAGACTTACTTCCTGTTATGTATTTATATTTTAAGGTACACTGAAACCTTGAAGGCATCCTGGGTTGTGGTAGGAAATGAGAGATTAATCTATCTTTCACCTGGAAAGATTTTTTTTTATATTCTTGGAGTTAGAGTAAGAAGCCATTCCATTATATTTTCAAACAGACTCTTTCTGGATAGGAGTGATACTGCATATTAATAAATGCCCAAGGTCATTTTATTCAGTATTTCTCATCACCAATAGAGACTCCATAAGAGCTTTATGATGTTTACTTACTATTATATCATGCATAGGATTTGTGGAACAGAAAAACAATAGTTATTGTTTGTTGTAAATAAATAATAATCTATGCCGTTCTACAGAATTATGTGAACAATAGGGATTATATTAATTAATATAGTTTTCAAACACTAGTAGATTTGAATTGTAATTCACATATAAATCAGTTTTTTATATTCATTAGTGTATGAGTATATTGAGACATGAACTTGAAAATTTTAAGATGTAAGAGTTCTGATAATGAAGTAGTCATTAGCATTTTTTAAATTTAATTATTTATTGAAGAGAGATATAAATTAATTTTTCTCCAACTTTGTTGAGAAATAATTGAGTTGCCTAGTCTTTATTTCTTCAGGTCTCATGATTTTTAATGTTAGCTGCACATGTGATTTAAAGAAGAATGTGTTGATTGAGTGACAAAGGATGGATATTTGTGCTTTTAGACAATAGTTACTTGCAAAATACTTTTCCCATAGTGTAAATTATTAGCAACTTGTTGATCTTGACCACAAATTAAACTTGTATCTACTTTACTTAGTTATTTGCTAATACACTAACTTCATTTTCTTCTTTGTGGAATTTCAGTAATTATCATACTACCACCAAAAGGAAAGATTTAAAAAAATATTTTCAACCTACTTATTTTCTGATTTTTAACCCAGAGTTATTATTTATTCGTTTTTTGGGTAGGGGAAGAAATAGACACTGGTAATTGAGGAACACTTGGAAGCAATTGTGTAAAGGAACTTCTCTTTAGTTCCCAAAGTTCATCAAACTATATTCAATCATGTATAATTATATACAAATTCTATAGTATAAATTGTATAAATTCTGTATAGATTTAAAAGTAGATCAAAAACAGGTAAAATTTTATCATTGATAAACACATTTGGTCTATTCTTTTATTCAAATATAAGTTTATTCATTATGTGTTCTAGGACTAATAAAAGAGTGCTGTATTTCCTTAATTCTTATTCGTAGTTCTTAAAGCTAGTAAATAATACAGTCAAAATATGCTTTGATAACAACATGATTTTTAATCATATTTTCTTATGAAATTCATAATGTCGAGGAAGCCAGTTATATTGTGAAAGCATTTTACAGCTCTATGTAAAGCAAGATTGATTCAGATGGTGAAGTAAATGCCCATAGACTAAAAATACACACACACACACACACACACACACACACACACACTCCTTATATTTAGTACTGCTGAGTCGTTAAATAGTACCAAGTCCAGAACTTTCTTAATTTTTGGAATTTCACATCTTATAAACAGTATAGTATTTTTTATTGATTTAAACTCTGTGACAAACTTTTTCTGATGTGTTAGTATATTTTGATAATATTTCACAAACATTTTCAAACTCTATATCTCTAATTTATCCTTGATAATGTATAACTAGTAGACTCATCCACTAAATGCCCTAATAACCTGTGTGTATGGAAATTTAGCATACTACAATATTTGTTTATAATCTGTTCTAATAAATAGGAAAATAGATAATATAGATAATGAGTAATAGATATGGTATACAAAGTAGAGTCTAAGTATGAAGGATTTATTTCTTAGTTTATAAATGTCATATAGAAAGTAAATTGTGTTGATCAGAGTTGATTACAACAACACTAAAAAAGGTAGGTAGAAATTCAACATTACATTTTTAATAAAAGTTTTCTGTGTTAGTTCTG
Organism: Solenodon paradoxus; assembly: GCA_004363575.1. NCBI lineage: Eukaryota > Metazoa > Chordata > Mammalia > Eulipotyphla > Solenodontidae > Solenodon > Solenodon paradoxus. Next base: position 1,671,574 of record RJWH01000010.1, read on the forward strand.
TGATTTTCTTGCTTAAGTCTTTTAGTAACTGACATATAACAGCATTTTAAAATATTGGAGCTACCATAAACTTCTAATATTGGTTACAGTAAAGTGACATACATAATTTTGTGTTTAAAAACCAGTGCTGGAAATAGACTGAATATCTTTGAATATTTAACATATAAGCTTGGACAAAGAATCTCATTCCTCTGAAATTCATCGTCCTCAACATATACTATTATCTACTTCAAAATTTAATGTGATTATTATATATGTTATTTCCTTCAAAACACATAAAACTTCCTAATGAATTAAAAAGTATTTCATAAGGATTAAACATGGCACATAGATCAAAATTCAAAATAACACCATCTCATAGATCCTATTTTTTAAATGATGGAAGATAGTGTCTCTAAAACAAGATATCCACTCAAGTAGAAGCATCACCAATAAGTCAGAAAAGCATACAAAATTTGTTCAAAATTTGAAATATATTTCTATGCTAAAAGATTGTTTCTGTTTGTGATTTAAAACTCATTTTGACTATAACTTACAAAGTTGATTTTGCAGAGAATTTCAGTGGTATAGAAGTTGAAGTTTTCTAGCAACACTTTTAATATGTAATAAATCTGATGTTCAACACAATAATAGCTAATATTAAGAATAATAGCAAATATTTTATTATATAACAAACCAATATTAACACTCTATACAATATTTCTAAATTAAATTAGTAAAGTAATATACTCCACTACTAAACTTGATGTTATTTAGTAGTATAAGTTTAAATAATATGCTATAGTAAGGTATCTTTCCTTTACTCCTTCTCTCCCTACCTCTCTTTTCTTTTTCTCTTTGTAGAGAAAAAGGGCAATTGTAGAAAAACTGATAAAATCAAAATAAAGTTTTAAGATTAACTATTAGTATTGTAACAATGTTAATGTCTTAGTTTTGATCATTACAATATGTTTACAGAATTCATTAGCTAGAGAAAATTGAGTGAAGAATATAAGGCACGGTAGTATTTTGCAACTTTTTCTGTAAGTCTATTTTTTTGATGTGAGTCTAATTATAGTTTTAATATCTTTTAGATGTTTAACTTTTAATAAGTCATGGACTGTCTTTGAGCAGCAATTTATTTATCTATAAAATATAGGGCTATTCTATGGGTCCACTGAAGTGGCTTCCTGTTCTAATATTCTGTGAGTGGGTGATAAGAATGATATATGGCACTCTTAAATATTATTAAAATAATGAATGGCTATCTTGAAAAATTGATTAAATGACCAAATGGATTGTTCAATCATTAAGGACATGATCTGAGACTTCAGTTCTGCACATATATCAACACTTTCATTTTATATAAAAGATCTTTTGTTTAGTCTATTAATAAAATTAAATGTTAGTTATTAAAATTATTTTAGATGCTACACTTAACTTGTAAATATAGAAATATATCTACAAATAAACATTCAAATCAACTTCATATTCCTGAAAGTAGTCTAAGATAAATATTTTATGCTTTTAAGTTAGTAAGTCCTATGATAATAAAGTTATGAAATACTTTCATATTTCATAAACTTATAATTGAAATTGTAAATTTTCATTTTTTCTAATACATTTTTATTGAAGTAGCATTGAAGTAAAATGTTATGTAAGTTTTAGATGTACATTATGTTTCATGATAAATAACGCAATCACAGAAATTCTAATGTTAAGGTAATAGAATATTTTAAAACGTTCTCTTCTAATTATACTACTAATAATATACTACTTTTTGCAAATTCTATCATGGCTTTCTTTATTTTTTCTCCTAATGGTCAACATAGCATCATTTATTTGTTCACCATCACTTGCCAACTTCTCTTCTTTCCTTAGGCTCTTGCTAATATGCTTTTATGTTTTACCTATGGTGGTCATGCTTTACTAAGTTTTCTATAATCTATGAGTGAGGAGTGAAAATGCACATATTTTGATAAAATATATTAATTCTATTAGATTATTATGACACATACTTGTATTTCTGTATTCTGGTAATGAAAGACATACGCTATGTAAAGACAAATACATAGGAGGATGATACAGTTATTACTTAATAACTATTAAACAAGACAAATTTTAAAACATGGCTAATGACAGTTCCAGAGAGGAAACAGAACACTAGAATTCTGTTGAGACATCTATAAGCATAATGGGGAAGGGAAAATATTAAGGGAATACATTTTAAATTATTGTAGCATTTCTTTTCTTAGACTAAATGTAGATCTAAGGGAAGAGGTGACAGTAGCATATTAGCAGTGAACCAATGGTTGATAAAAACAAGAGTTGCTCATCAACTATTGGTAATAATAGCAATTCAGTCACTTTGTAAATAGCATGACAGTGGTTCAAAATGGTAATATATACTAAACATATGACCCAGCAGTTCCTATTATGCATTGATCTCAAGTAAATGAAAACAAGTTTCCATATAGTTAAATATAACCAAGAGTTTTATTAATTAAAAGCAGAAAATTATTCAAATACTCATAAACTAATTAATAGAAACATACATTAAAATGCTATTAATAAAAATGAATAAAACATTCATAAACTTAACACAGATGGGTCTCAAAACCATGCTAAAATGAAAGAAATCAAACATTATATGAAATGTTAGAAAATACTTCAAGTAGACCTGAGTGTGCCTAAGGCTGGAAATTAGGAGTTGGATTGAACTACAAAATGAGAAAAGGAGGAGAAGGTGATGAAATTTCTATATCTTGACAGAACTGGATGTTATGTTATTTTATACAGTTGTTCATCAAATAATTTCCCCAAGTAAATTAATTTTACTGAAATTAAATTTTATCTTCCTAAGGTTACTCAAAAATTATGGCACAAATATATAATTTTAAGATAGGATATCTCAATAATTTTAAGTAATAGACAAAATAATACAATGAAATAATAGCATTGAAAATAGCTAATGCATTCCATTAATAATTTTATCCTCCCAGCATTCTTAATAAAACTACTGAGAGAATATCTAATTAGAGAATGTCAAGATTTGCAATAAATCAATGATTAATTATATAAACCTATTATACAAAACATGATCTAATAAATAATAAAAATATTACTAAAAATGCAATAATCATGTTTGGACAAGAGATTAATATAGCATTGGGGGCAAGCTCTGATGAAATAATGGTTAGGTCAATCACCTCTGAAGGACCATAGGCCACATGCCTTTGGGTCGGAGTCCTGGCCTCAGGTGAAAAACCAAATAAAAACAAAAAATAGAAATGCTTCCTCCTCCCTCTTTCTGCCTACTCACATTCATTCCTGCCTGTAAATTTCCTTTAAGAGACAAATTGCATTGAGTACTGGAATATGCATGCTCACCATAGTTGGGGAAAAGGTTGTTTATTTTAGGAATTTAGGTATAAAGTAGTTCTTGAGAAATGGATCATTCTTATTTACCTGTCTGTTACCTATGTTAAAATCTCGTTTTACATTTATTTTCACTAAAACTGAGACTTGCAAAGAATGTAGCACCATTTAGTCTCTTTCTCATTCAAACATAGAAAAGTTAAACTATAACCACTTAACAAAGCAAGTCTTGATGTCTTAACCACTGCCATATCCCAAAGACCTGGGTTCACAAAATGTGGTTGACAGTTTGCCTTAATTCCAGGCTACATTATTCCTAAAAAAGGTGTGGGGGGAGGGGCTTAATGATAATCATTCTTCATGAAATGAAGCTCTTGAATGAATATAACAATGGACTTACATAATGAAATAATTTTTCTTATTTTAGTAATTGATTTGAAGGTGAAATATGATTTTAAACAAATACATGTAATTTTGTAATAGAGGCATGTGTTACTGTTTAGTGATTTAGAAAACTGGTGTATGACTTTGAATATATTATACTGCTAAGATTTAGGTGTACATGCTCCTTAACAACCCCCCAATTTCATTGTATTTTTTTCTTTATAAAACTGCTCATTTGAATAAATACAAATACACATAAATACACACAAATGTTACCAAACTGAAACAAAAACAACTTGAAATACATTTATATTTAATCTGCAGTTTCATGCAGAGTATCATAAACTATGTAGTTTATGCCTAGATGATAAAGGTTTTTTTTTGTTTTCACTGAAATTATTGCAATGAAAGCTAGCTAAGTGATTAGAAAAAATATTGAATAAATAACATCTGTCATAAAGATTCTGAACAATAATCTAAAAAGTATATTTAAATATTTAGATTTCTATTTTCTATTAATGTTAGTTACCTTTATTGAAGATTGTTTTAATTACAATATCCATCTGAAACTTGTCCCATTTTATACTAAATATTACCTTACCAACCTGCCCAAAACTTAGCTTTTGGATCATGTAAGTCATTCAGAAAGAACTGTGGAACTGCTCCCATCCTGAGCTTTGGAGTCAAAACTCATCAGAGTTGAGGCAGAATATATTACAGAGCGTTTTAAAGCTCTTCCTGAGGAAACTGACCTTTTTTGAAATTGAATATAGTAAAGTTCATTACTGAGGTATTCTGAAAAATAGTATATGTTTTCAGAGAAAGTACTGAAGAGGAGATTCAGACTCGATCAATGATATTTGCTAAACAACAAACCAGTATGTTTATCCCAAAGAACCACAGAAAAAGACAACCAAAAAAAAGCTTTTCTGATAGAGAACAAATCTCAACACTATGTTCTAAACCATTTCTGCAGAAGGGCCAAATTTAATTCAATCAGTTGATGGAGAAATGTATGCCACAGGATGTCGTTGAAAATAATATAGCAATAAATGAACAATTAATAGTGCTTTGCAATAGGGCTGCATGTGGTTAGGGCAAGAGACAAAGGAAATAAATCTAAAATTATTGTTATACCACCTGGATGTGCACATATCCAATGTGATACTCTGAACAATTATCAGAGTCTTTGCAATACAGAGAAAATATTATTCAGTAAAATAATGCAGTAAGCTACTAGATAAATTAATAAAGAAAAATTACAATACTGGGCAAAGTCATGAATGTATGCGAGCTAAAAAATCTAGTTCAAAAAATACTATACAAAGAATTAGGAATATATGACTCACAGAAAGGTAACAAAATGGGCAACATTAAAGAGGCTAAGAAATCAACCAGATATAAGATTTAACACAAAAAATTAAGTACTAATTAGTCATTGTACTATATTCAAAGAATAAAGAAAACCATGGATGATTAAATAAATGAACGAAGTTATTACGACAATATCTCATCAAATAGAGGCTATAGATAGTATCTATATCTGAAAAGAATCAAATGAAGGTTATAAAGTTAAGAATTATAATATTTAGTACACCATGGTTTTCTAACCGTTTAGTCTACTGTAGTGCATTCCAAATACATTCCAAAGTCCCAGGTTCATGACCCAGGCCTGGGGGAAATAATCAAGCTTAACAATAAAATTAAATTAAATTAAATAATTCCTCCTTCCTCCTCTCTTTTTCTACCTGCTTGCTTCTGTTCACCTTCATTTCTGAGTGCACCTTTCCTTAAAATAAAAGAAAGAGAGAAAGAAAGAAAGGAAGAAAATAATTACAATAATTGAAATACAAAATTCTCCAGAAAGGCTCAACAGAAATAAAATAAACAAAAATGAAGAAATATTAATAGAGAGTAGGCAATCTGAAAAACAAGAGAAAAAGGAAAAATATGATCAAAGAAATGTGGGCCACCATTAAGCACATATTAATAAACCAAAGGTTAACAGAAAAATCAATTACTATCAATGAGCGATGCAAATATAAAGTTATGAAATATTTCTAATAACATAAGAATGACATTTAAATTCAATAAAGAGAAGTATAATACCTATACATTGAAAACTAATAAAACACATTGAGATAAATTAAAGGAAACTTAACTCTGTACTGTATTTTTGATATAGAAGATAAAATATTCGATACGCTGAAATGGAAATTATTTTCAAATTTCTACAAACAAATGTGATTCCTGTCTTTATTTCAGCTAACATTTTGGAGAAACAGACAAACTAATCTTAAAAAATTATAGGAACATTCAAAAGACACAAAAAAATGAAAGTAATCTTGAAGAACAACAAATTTACATTGCATAGATTTTGATTTCAAAATTTAAAACAAATTTAGCATGCTCTTGTGACTCAGCCACTAAGCTGGAGAGTAAACCACATAAAGCTTAAGGACCTGGATTCACAACCCAGGGCCCTGGGAAACACCAAAGCAAATAAACAAAAACAAAATTATTTACTTACTTCTGCCTCCCTTCCTTCCTTCCTTCCTTTCTTCCTTCCTTCTTTCCTCCCTTCCTTTAATGTATTTCTTCCTCCTGCCCCATTTTCTTTAAAAACATAGGAATTATCACAAAATGATGACACTCAAAGCAGTGTGGTACTACTCAAGATAAACTCATAAGTTAATAGAATAGAACTGAGAATCCAGAAAAATCCCATATATTATTCAAATTCAATTTTAGCTGGTATGTAAATATAATTTGATGGAGCAAGTTACTTTAACAACAGTTGCTGACACAACTGGATACCACATGTAAAAAAATTAAATTGAATGCATGCCTTACATCATACGCAAGTATTAATTCAAAATGATTAAAACATACATTCATGAACTAAAATTATAAAACCAATAGGAAAAAATAGCTGGTTTTGGATTTGGCAATGTGTTCTTAGATTGACATCAAAAGCACAACATTCAAAAGAAAAATATATATTTAGATTGTTTTAATTGAAATAAAAATGTGACTGTAATAACATTATCAAAAAAGTAAAAAGTACATTTGATATTAGATAGATTATAGCTAGTATCTTACATATGTAATGAACTCTTGCAAGTGATAAAAATTCAAATACCACAACTAAAAATGGGCAAATTATATGAATAAACTTATTTTCAAGACATACAAAGGGAAGTAACATATGGAAAGATTTTCAATATCACAGCAATGAAGGAAATGCAAATAAAATAACAATGAAATATCACTTCATACCTTCTGGGAAGACTATAATAAATAAGAAAAGTAGTGATAAATATGAACAGAGATTTAAAGAACTAAAAAACATTATATATTCTAGGAAATGATGCAAAATAATTAACTTTGTACCAGGATTTACTCCCAGGAACAGGGGAGAGGAGGGAACATTGCAGGAGGTTAAGAAACTCAGGGAGAGACAGAAAAGTGGGGTCAGGGGTCCAACAGCTTTGTGAATTGAGAACCCTGAATACCCTGCCTTCCACCTATTTATTGAGTTCATACACAGCACAGAATTGCCCCAAGCAGCTTATGCAAACATGGATTTGATTATGAAGCCTTCTATTTTCTGACTACATAACTATCTATCTTGTTTTGGAGAGTTACAGTTACAGGAACACTGCCCCAGTGCTTTCCTACGGTGTTCTTGGTGGTCTGCCAACTCCCACTCCATCCTTGCTCTACTTTCTGCCTTCAATAATTTTGGATAAAATCTCTGGCAATAGCCCCAAATGATAAATATAGAATTACCTTTCAATGTTGCTTTCTACTTCTAAATGCATATGCAAAAATGAGATCATATATCACACACTAATTTATAAATGAAGGTTTAATGCAACATTATTAACCAAAGACATTGGAGACAATAAAATGTCCATCTATCATTGAATTGTTAAAATTCTGGTATGTCTACACAATGGAATCTTAGTCAAATATAAAATGAAGTACATGCTACAATATGGATGAAACTTGAAAACATGTAGAATTCAATGACTGCATATTATAAGATTCTATTTATATAAAATATCCAAAACAAGCAAATCTATAAATATAGAATGGGAATTAGCTAACATCTAGCACTAAGGGCAATTTGTGATGGGAGAGAACTAAAGGATATGTCTCTCATTTGGGGGTGATGAAATATTCTGAAATTGATGTAGAAAAGAAAACATTGCACACTTTTTTATTGTAATAAAAGCTATTTTTCTGTAGATATTAAGTAATTTCAAAACAAAAGTATAGAAATAGGAATGGTCTAATGGATATACCCATCTCTGTAGGCAGGATTTTACTGACTTCAGTACATACATATGCTGAGTAATAATGATTCATATTTGAAACTTATGGTACAATATAACTTCAATAAGCATTTATTATGTAAATTAATTTTAGAAATAAATGTAAAACAATCTTATTTTCTCTGTATTAATAGGGTCAGGTTTTTGTTTATATACAATGCACTTTTTGGCTCATATTTTCAATATTTTTCTAAAGGACAGGATACATTGGATAAAATTTGAACTTTATGGTATCATTACAGTATCAAAAGTATAAAAAGTATAATGCTTTAAGGTACTGATACTGTTTAAAAAGCATCTATCTGATAGTGATTTGAAACAGCAGATAAAATAAACAAAGGATACTTGATTAAACTTTTTGCAAAAATGATCCATAAAATAAAATAAATCACATGCAGAAAATTAGTTTTGTATTAGCTCATTTTGAAATGTTAAAATCAGACTACAACCCTACTAAGGAAGTAATGTTCACGAGATTTTGTGAATTAGAGAGTGGGAAGGTGAAAGTTCTTTCTTAATCTATTTAAAGATATTAAAAAGCAGTGATCTGTGGAGGCTAGCAAAAACTATATTTTGTACAAAAGTTAGATAAATCAAAAAGCAAAAGTAACACTGATCCCTGATGAAAGAATAACATTTCTGTAAGAAGAAACAGTTTATGTCAGTCCTGTTGGCTCAGTTAACCCTCTACCTGGGAAACAAGCCATATACAGTCCTATAAACTAGGTTCATGGTTCATAGCTAAAACCAAATAAGTAAAACACCTCTTCCTCTCCTTTCCTGCTTGTTTCCACCTTTTCCCTTAAAAGAAGAAAAAAAAAACAAAAAAAGGCAATGAAAAAGCTATATAGTCATAGTATTTATACCTATTAAAATTTTCAGTTAAGAGAATATTGATGGCAATTGCCTATTGTGAAAAATAACTCTTGAATTGGCAATGACAATATTAGTAGATATGGCTGATGACTGATATGCACAAATACTTTCGATAATGTTCATTTTAAAAAGAAAAATAGGCTACATTTATTAACGCAAAATTTGGAAAGATAAATTTATTTACTAAAAGAAAAAAAGTTGTGTAATTGGTGTTGTTTATAGTTTGACTAGCAAATTAAAGTTCAGCTATTTAAAATATATGTTGTGATAAATTCACACTTACAGAATCCCACATAATAATCTCTTATGATTTATGCAATTTTACTCCTTTGGAAATAACTTTTTAAACTTAATTTGCATTTTGATATCATTAATATCTGCTTTGGTATCCTATTAAAAAGTTATCATTTTTTGGCATGTTTAATATATCATATATATCCTGAATACATTAAAATAACTCACAGTAAACTAACTACTTAGATTCAAAAATTGAGGACATGTTTATAAAAAGAAATAAATAGAAAATTAAAACTATTTTCCACATCAACGTGATTTTTTTCCCCTTGGATAATTAAGCAGAAAGTATTTTGCATTAAAGGGCAATGAACCAATATTAGAAGTGCTTACTTGGATGATTTTTATCTAAACAATTCAAATAACAACCTTAAAAATCATTGGTTCACTTTGCTATTTTAGACAAGGCTGATTTTAGCAGAACCTCTACTTTCACTAAAAATAGTAAAAAACAGAATCAAACACCTCAAAATGTGGAAACCCGATTATCATCCATTGCAGCATCATTTGTCTTCAAACATTTAAAATCTAGCAAATAAATTTAAATGTTTCAAACATGTCATTAAATAGTTAACACATAAATGCGCTTCAGTTATCTGTATATAATTTCTTACATTTTTCTAAAGTTCACACCTTTTGAAAGTTTACATTAAAAAGAGAGAAAATAATCAAAAACTCAATCATTACTAACAGAGATTGATGACGATTTGGTGTGAGGTATGAGGTGGTAACAGCCAATGTAAAAGTTTGCCTTTTAGAATAAATTCAGACTACACAGATCTGCAGGTTGGCAATTTAATACAGCTCGGTAATGGTATAATTTGATGATTGTAGAAAGTCGTAAGGTTTAAGGGAATTAACTTTTCACTGTGTATAATAGAACAAAGACATAACTGTCTCCAAATACTATTTACAGGTAGCTAATATGTATGACATTCAATATGTTAAATTTCAAAAACAGCTTTCCACCTGTTATTTATTTTGCTCTTTCATAAGATTTGTTTTGAATGCATTTTAAAAATAGCATATATAGAAAAGAAATATCAGATAATTAGAAGAGATATTAAAAAGGTTTGAATTCAAGCAATTTTTATCAATATGTTTTAGAAGAAAAAAATATTCATGAAGAATATTTTCCCAATGTTTATATCATTTAAAGTTTGACTTTTTTGGAAGATCCATCAGCAGTTTTAGGTTATCAGTAACTGTATGATAGTGGTAGTGGATTTGTTATTATTTTTTCCATAATAACACCCCCATGCACTCCTTCATCCTGCTTAAATAGGGCAGAATTCTACATTCTGTGACGAGCATTGTGGGAACTTTTCAAAAGTGGGCACCAGCATTGTGCAATGGCTAATGCTACTAATGCTTTCAAATGGCCTGGGACAATCCAGCTATGTGGTGCAGAACCAGGGAGTATCTAGGAGAAATCATCTTCCTCTTTCCACTTGAAAATTATCTTCTTAAACTGTTTTTCAATTCACAGAATTAGGAAAGACTGTTATTTGCACGTTTATTTTTGAATATTTTAAGTATTCTATTTGTGACATGCCAAGAAAATTTTAGTATCAAAATTGCTTTATCACAGTTTAAAGCAATCTAAGTATATACATCTACATGAATATATGTGAAAGGTATGTATGTTTTTGTCATTAGATGATTAAAATGGTTGAATATCAAAATTTGGTTTTAAAATTTCACAAGTTGTAGCTATTAAGGAAAATGTTATTATTGCTGAATTCCTGTGTTTGTGGAAAATCACAAGTTAAAATCTTATCCCATATCTTGATATTGCAAGGTGAGGCCTTTAGGAAGCAATTTGCAGAGGGTGTAGCTCTGGTGAATACACTTAATACCCTTAGAAAAAGAAACATGAGGTAGTTTACTTTCCACCACGTAAAGATACTAAGAGACAGCAAATGCAAAATGACACCTAAAGTTCAACATACATGAATAAAATTTTAATAGATATTTTAAAAAGTTTGTTGCTGGCTACTGTTTAGCTCTTTTCTTCTTTTTTGTTAAACCATCAATAAAACAATATCATAAAAGCCACCTGATCACTTTATGAAAGAGAAATAATAAAATATGTTCAAGTAAAATTAAAAATACTGTTTTCAGTAACTAGAATATGCCAATTATTCAATATATCATGTTTACAATAATATAATTTACATAATCTCTGTGTCCCATACCTGCATCAATGCTTCTTACAATTGCATTAATTATTGACACAGTCACTGCTTTCTACTTCTTTATAATGAACTTATTAAAATTCTTATACCATCTCTCACATGAGATTCCTTGTATCTTTTTCTGATAGGTAATTTTGTAGCTATCTTTTGGATCTTAATGTGTGTTTTTACAGTCATTCTTTAGAATGTCGACTCTTTAAATTGAATCCAGTTTCTAGTCTCATAAATGTGACCAAGATACTTTTGTATTGAATTTATTCTGTGGAGGCAGTTTCCTGTCTTCTATCCTTGTGTTACTGTTATACAGGTACCCTATAGTACTTGTCATCTTTAGGAGATCAAATGCTTACTCAATACTAAATATTTGGTATATGTATCTCTATGAAATAAAACAATAGAAATTGGAGCTATGAAGATTGTTTATATATTTTACTATAAATAAAATAATTTTATACAGTATGATTTAAATATAATTTTAAGATATTTTGTTTCATAGCATCAGTTTTCTGATATTTAATATGAAATTATATTTTTCAATTAATATTTTGTTAAGAGTTTATTATTATGTATAAATAAGGAAAGAATATGCATTATGTCTCTATCACTTTCAAATATTAATTCAGATTATTTCACATATCTACTAAATTTGAAAGCAACTAATTTTGGCAGGTATTATTAATCATATTGAAAAGGCAAAATTGAGGTTTAGAATTTGGATAGTTTTCCCATGTGCATTTCAGCAAGCTACATTATATCACTGAAGAGCAACTCTGGAAATGATACTTACTGAAACTACTTGAATATATAACAGAAAATTGGAGCCAAAAGAACATCTGATTTAAAAGTGCAGGATTGCAAGAATTTACAGATGCATTTGGAATAGTGCCCATTTTATTGGGAAAATATGTTATATTGGAAATTTTATTTATGTGAAAAAACTGTCTCATACTGTGATTACCATAAAAGCTTTCCCTTAAAAGTATTCTGAAACTTTAAAAGGAAAGAATAGCCCAGTTGAAGCCTCCTCTTAAATTAAATTGACAGGTATAAACAGGAAAATGTCTTATTATTCTGAATTTATAGAATTATATACCTACTTCATTGAACAGTCTCAAACATTCCTTTCACTCTCATTTTGGGATCATTGTGAGAGTCAGTAATATATTTGATTACAGCCATTATTTACAATCTCATTTTAAGTAACATTAAAATGTATATCTCTTTGTGAATATTTTGTTACTCTCAATGTAACTTGTGTTTTGAGTTGTCCCAGTAGATAGTGGTTCAAAACATTGTTTCAATCTAGTTTTTGAGATTAACCATTAAGCAGAATTAGAGGTCCGGTCTCTAGGCAAGTATCTATTCTGTAATGTCAACCTGCTCACGAGGAATCAAATATTCTGTTTTAGTTTCAAGAAAAAAACATGGGAAATAAATGAGTCCTTACACAAAGTGGGAAGTAGCAAATTTGTGAATTTGTGGAAAATAAATTTTACGTAATTTTTTTAAAAAAGCAACATTTAAAAAAATTCTTATAAGAATGTTAAAATATGATTTTTTCCTGATATTGCAAATAAAAAGTACACTCCATGTGACTTTTATTTTATAAAATAAGACAGATTTAACATTGTAGCACCTCTTATTTGTTCTTTAAAATTCATTGGTGGTGCACCCTGGTGGAGTAGTGGTTTAGTCAGCTGCCTTTGACCCAGGCTCAGGCCACATATCCCAAAGACCTAGGTTTAGAATCTGGACTGGGATGAAAACCAAGATGAACAACTAAATTAAAAAAATGTTCTTCCTCCTCTCTCTTCTTGCCTGCCTGTGCTTGTTCACCTTCATTCCTGCCCAAATCTTTCCTTTTAAAAAAAATTAAAAATATAAAAATAAAAAATAAAGTTCAGTGGTATAGGTATAGCATATGATCACAATCTTCCTTTTCAAAGATAAATTAAAGTATAAGATAATCTATTGTAGGACTCTTTCTGACCAAATGTGCTGGTTAAATAATTGAAGAATGCAATTAGAGAATACTTCACTCATATCTATATACTAACTTCCTCAATGGCTGTTTGTTTCACTTTGTTAAAGTTTCACTTTGTTAAAGTTGTAGTTCCAGAATGCTCTTTCTCTTTTATTGTACAAAGGAATCTTGTGACCATAAACTATATACATAGACTCACAAATGCATAGCTACAGTATTGATTATTTCACTTAAGTTCCAAATGCTTTTTTCAGTGCTTAAGATATTTGAATTTCCTTAAACATTTCTGTCACTCTGATAAATTGCCCTATCATGTAAACACATAAATGTTTTCTGTCTTAATCTCTCCTTTTCTCCTTTACCAAAAAGCAGATATGGTCATGTTGATTGTCTTTCACCAGTTTCTTTCTCAAGCAGAAAAACATCTCCATTGGGATTTTTTTTTTGCTCCCATTAATTTTCATATCAGAAATATCTTCAACAAATAATAACCCAAATAAAAAATAAGTACCCCTTAGACTACTTACTTCTTGTTCAAGATTGTGCATCCTCCAAATATAAGACTGATTAAAATTATAATGACAGATTAAAATTTCCATTTTTTCTTACAACTCACATTTTTTGCTTCATCGAACAAGTGGAAAAACACACAGCGTGAATATCCTCCTATGACAATTATCACAGGTCAATTTTACTTTACAGCATTTATTTTAATAAAAGTATTACCATACTCTACCTAAAAGACAAATGCCTAGTCATGATGCATTCCAGAAAATATTTTTCTTACTTTTCCACACAAAAAATGAAATTTTATTACTTGCTTCATTTTATCCCCAGTAAAAGAAAATAATAATAACCAATGAGACACAGGAACAATCCATGATTACATTCAGAAAACTTGGAACAATTGGAAAAGCAATAAACATGTATTCAGTAAAGATTGTACATAGATATTAATGTCAGAGTTTCTTCACACTATCCTCTTAAAATTCTAATGGGACATTATTCTCAGAATTGGAAGGAAGCTGAGTTTTTCATCATCAAAATTGATGTATATTTTTGTATTAATTAATGAAATACATTGCTTTTACCATAATGAGGTATTGAAAAGTTTCAATTTCTTCTATTTTTTGTTATTTTTATATTTTCATATCTCTCAGAAATTATGTTTTAACTTTATTGGATAGGATAAGCTGACTGTGTTGCCACTTCTCTAAGAGTTTTCCACTCCAGGAAGCAGAAGAGACCTTCACAAGTGAGAATACCAAAATAGAGTTGAGGAGCTTGTAAACTTTATTATTACAAATACTTTGAAATGTTTTCCAATAGATTGCCATAGTATGTGTGTGTGTGTGTGTGTTGTGTGTGAGTGTGTGAATGTTCCATGTGTGCTACAATATAACTTTAGTAGTAATTTATGGAGATGCTATCTACAGAATTGCAATAAGATAAATATTGCTTCATGTATAATTTTAGCTAATATTTTTAAGTTTCTTAGAATTTAAAGATTATAATTGCTTGAAAGTATTATGTAATCAAATTATATTTGATCTGTTTTGATGGATTTTCACGGATAGAGTTTTCAAAAACCTATATCCATTGTGCATTATTATTATTTATATACTACTGACAGAAACACTGAAATTTATAGAAGTTAAGAAAATAATCCAATGTTGTACATTAATAAGTGGAAAAATATAGAAACTGAATTTTCTCCAGTGACAGATCACTTAATCACAGACTATCTCAAAAGTTCACTCACAATTAACATCAAAAATTAGAAAATTAAGAATATGTTTGAAAGAGTTTTTTCTGAGTAATACTTTGAGTTCATTTTCTTTTGTTACAAAGGATTTTTACTAAGCTACATATTGTTTTCTATGCCTGAATTAATTAAAAGTATCAACAGAGAAAAAATATATAAATATGAATATTAGTAATGACAAATAAATAATATCCAGACATCTCATATAGATAAACAAAAATAAACATATAAAATATGAGAGTCAGTAAAAATGATCAAAATCAATATTTGGTGAAATTCACAGGAACATGAAATAAAAATATAAATATTCTGTTGGTATAAAATATATGGAAGGCATGATGAATAACAACAGGAGTTGATAGTACATAGGCGATTAAATGAGAAAGAGACATGTTTTGCAATAGCATCTTAAAATGGTTAAAGACATATTCCAAAGAAGGCTTTATTCTTTTCCTCTATGATGTACAATATGAGCTTTCATGGGCAGACTACTTCTATTTACCCAGCCACCTGCAACCTGCCTCTAATAGGAAACGATCCCATCTATCTAGATTTCATAATTTTGAGATGCGACCAAATGATCTCAGCAGGCATTTAGAATAATATTCTTCAGTTTTCTACTCCAAATCATTAGCATGCTTAATTATGAATATTTGAAAATACTTAACTTCCTCCTTTATGCAGTTTAAATTATTTTCTTTGTTCTGTCTTTTCCATTTTGACTTAGTATTACGGACATTCCTGAAGTGTCTGTACTTGAATATGTTTACCCTCACATTACTACTTATCTACCCTTAGCTATATATCTTCATTTTTATTCTCCAATAAGACTTTATCTTCTGAGTTTTAGCAAAAACAATTACAGAAAAGAAAAGGAGCTATCATGCCACTCCGGCATTTTTTAATTAAAAATAACAAAATACAAAAAGAAAAATACTACAATAAACAACAATGTATCTATAACTCAGACTCAACAGTTAACAAATCATGTTTTTCTTAACCATCACTCAGTTCTTATACCAAATACCTCTATTTAAGCAAATATTCAACCCAATCTATAGCTAACTAGTGTTTACATTTATTTAATTGTCTCATGAATTCTTAAAACTTCTGTTTAATTTTATGGTTATTCTATAATGTCCAGCTACTTGGTAAGTCTTTTATGTAGATTTTACATGTTAACCATGTTAACTTTAAATTTCCTTTGAAACATAGTTTTCATAGCTGAATCTAAATTTTTAAAAAATTCTTATTTTGAAACTTTACCATTTATTTTGACAAACTTTGGGTTGAGATAATCAAAATCATATCTCATCAGTCTGTCGTCTCAGGCAGTTATGTACTTGGAAAGAGAATTCTCTTCAGAGATATACATGAAAATGATAATAGTCCTAGGCTCCAGTGTTGTTACCATAAACCAGAGTTAGTGATATGATGATCCCCTTGGAAAAGAAAAGGATATCATATTCATACAAAACTTTATAAACTAATTTCAGGAATTTTTGTGTCATTGAAAAATTGTCCTTTTTTCAAACTAAAATTTGACAATCTGAGAGAGTAGTCAGTTGATATTTCAGCTTCAGTCAAGCTGAAATGTTTGAGATGTTTTTAATACCTCATTCAAGGTAGAAGTTATATAGTCTATTACCTTGAACTACAGAAATGATCATACTGGAATCACAAAATCATTTATGTTTATAATCCTATCTGATAGTAAATTATGTGTGAGAATATGTATAGTGATGCTATTCATTATATTGTAATTTTATATCTGTATGAAAGGATAGAAAAGTCATCTGTAAGACAAGAAACTTGATTTTGATATTATGAAATTACTTGCTGTGAAATTTGGGGTAAATTTCTTCAAATCTGAATGCCTGCTCTATCACTCTTATAGCAGGTAAAACATCTTTGTAATAAAATAAGTTTAATGGCAATTTCTTTGTAGTAATACACAAAAACTTTAGAAATCAATAAACTGGTGGAGGAAAATTAAACTTGATGACTATCATAATTTAGTATTTACAGTAACACATTATAATACTGTACACATGAAACAAAGCAAAAATTATATTAAATCAATATTACTTCAATAATGTTTAAATAACATGATAAAATATATCTCAAAATAGTTATGCTAGGTAATATAACAACAACAAAAAGGGATCCCCTGGTCTAGCATTCTGCTACTAAGGAAAGATTGTTTTGCATATCTATACATGTCAGGTACTTTTCTATTGTTTAATTATGATTTATATGTGTTCTAGACTACATATTTTATATTAAGGATGAAACCATGATGTCAAAATTTTGAGTGTTAATATACAAATGAAAACACTAATCTGAGTTACTTACTTGCCATACATTTTCCACATGGTTTTCAAGAATATGATAAAGAGAAATAATAACTTTTGTTGAAGTATTCACAGTGGTCTAGCAGAAAAAAAAATACTATTCTAGGTAAAATAAAACCAATAAGCATAAATTCCCTGTTCTAGTATTCTATTACTAAGGAGAAAGTTGCTTTCATTGTATATCTAGACATGTCAGATAATTATTATGTTTTGAGATATATATTATAGAAAATCAAGGATAAAAGTCACTAAAGTCATAGAGAGTTAAACTGATTTAGTTTTTCTTCCAGTTATGATAAAGTTATGGCATCAAATTAGTCTTTTTACCTTAAAAATACCATAAAGTAGACACAAATATATATCAGTGTTTTCATATATTTTCAACAAGCAAAGAGCTATTGCAGCATTCAGAGAATAGAAACTGAGGAAATGAGATCTAAATGGTCTAGGCTCTAAGTCCAGGGATAATATAATATTCTCTTCATGACATAACTGAACAAAATTCAATAATATTATGGTACTGCTTTGGAGTGGCAATGGCAGAGGCATGAGATCAGGGTGGCCAAATCAGTTGGAAATTAGGGAGAACAGTACTGAGGAACAAGTAAATCTCTAGGTGGGATCCCCATAGTTATGTAATGAGATCTGCCATGGAGTCTTAACTGAAAATTGAGCTGTACACATGCAAGACAGAATATTCATGACTTATCAGAGAGTGGCTGCTCTAGGTGTGAAGGAAGAGCAGAAGTACTAGATATCACAGAGAGGGAAAGAGTGGAATTCCAGTCCATCCACAGTGTATTTGCAAAGCTAACAAGACATTAATGATCTAATTCCAATGGATACACTACAAGTAGAATTCAGAACTTCACTGTAGTATGTGCTATTCAAGACTCGCCCTAATTCATATGACAAGTCATGAGAATGTCTACTACATAAAAGTCACTAAAGAAACAAAGAAACAGGAAAATAAGATTCTTAATCAAATTAGGAATTAGTGCGAATTATAGTGATGAATATAAGATTAGTGCTTTCCTGGGGATGAAGAAAACTTTGACTGCCAAAGAGTATAAAAGAATTTTTTTGGATGATGAAAATGTTCTCTGTCTGATATAAGTTGCAATTACCTTGACAAAACTTGAACTGTATATGTTTATCATGTGGATTTAATTGTATTTAAATCACATATCCATAAATTAAAAAAATTGATGATGAGATCAGATGTGAAAATTATGAATAATATACAGTATTGTATATTTAACATGGAAATCACTTTTCAATTTCAATTAATAATTGCCACAATCTTGAGTAATAATTGCTGATTTGATAATTACAGATAATGAAATCAGAATCCACAGAGATGCGTTTGCCTCAAGACCTTCAGTCTGTCTCAAAATCTTCATATAGTTATCAGGATATGCCAAACTTATTTTCTTTAAAGTGATACACAGAGTTGAAAATATTTTGCAATGTGTAAGTTGCATTGAAAATGTTTTTTTCATCTGCCTTGAAGACTTTTAGATTATCAGGTTTAATAACTGCCTGTTTGTCTATGTCATTATTTTATGCTCAATTCTTATTCCTGGCTGGTAATGACAGCATTTTTATTTGAAAATACGAACATTTGGTGGGTTTAAGAAGGGTTTGATGCTGGTGGTGACAGCTAAATAACGGGAGGAGGAAAAGTGTATTAGGTATAGAAATACATTGAAAAGTCTCAGTTGCTGACATGTTGTTACAGGCATGAGTAGTGAAATGTATATTTCAAAATTGAGATGACTTTGCATTTAGCATGTATTCCTTATTACTGTGTGGTGAAACTGCCTGCACACAATTGCTAAACATTAAGAGTATATATTATCATCCTAGTTTAGTGAACAAACATCACCAAGCCCATTTTGCAGTTTACAGAGCATGTCTGCAGGGTAAAATGTAAGAAATGAAAAGAGACAATTTTCTCTATACCCAAGTTCTAGTCCTCATTTCCACCATTAAGCTTTCATTCATTTCTGGTGTATACAACTAGTGACAGCGTTTGGGACTTTTGATAAATCCAAATCATTTGGTCACAGGTTATTCACTTCTAAATTCAATAATTTACCCTATGCCAGATTAAGATGATTTCAAAAACATGTCTTATTCATAAAAAGGATGAGATATGTTTATATAATAATTATCATAATTTTTGCATTTGCTTAAGTATGCTTATACAGGTGATTTAGAAGGTATAAGTACTCCCATTCAAATTCTTATGTATTTTTGTTAAGACAAAAGAGAAATAAAAACTCCCAAGAAGTAACTCAATTGAAAGAATATAATTAGTATTTAAAGAATAGAGATAATTAAGATATGTTGAGACAGCATTTGTAGGAGAAGGAAAACTAGAAGTATCAGAGATTTAAGACTGAAAAGAAAAAAGAAAAGAATCAACTTTTTTCTGGTCAGTCATGTGAAAAGAGGAAGGCTATTAATACTGCACATTCAAATCAAGGACTATCTTTAGAGCTTTTTTGTGTCACCAAAATTTCAGACACACATCGTCATAACAGTTAGAAATAAATGAGCCATAATAGATCACAGAGCTCATTCTATGCCACATTCACTTCAATTTTCTTGGGAGCAGCTGTATGAATGATCCTAACCAGAAGGCCAGAAGAATACTCCATTTCACAATTCATGACAGCTACTATAATTTTAAAAAAAATAAACAAAACAGATATCAATAGCAGATGGTCTCAAAGTTATTGTGCACATTTTATGCACACATGTACTAAATGCCAGCGTATAATTGGAATACAAAAAGGAGACTATTGGAATAACACTACAGATAAAATAATTTTTAATGAATTAATTGTTTCAGAGACAGATTTACTTGCTTGAAAAACAATGCAATCTTGATATGGTTGTTTATAAATTATTTGGTAATTTAGATATAATACAATAATTTTGTAAAATGATTTATTACTCTGAGATACCCTACTTTATATTGCACCACGTGGTCTTTACCATATTTTTTATATTTTACTACTATTTTAAACTTTCATTCTATGTTTCTACATGGAAATGTATACTCCCAAGTTCCATTTTAAATTGCATTTTAAAAATTAATTTCCTTATTTTAGAATTAGAATTTTCATGTTTAATTATAGGATTTAAGTTATACATATGTAGCTAAAAGATTATAGTATAGATCCATATACCTGATATTATTTAGCTGGTTATTCCACAATAAGGAATTTTGTCAAAACTTTCATATTCCTTAGCTTTATTGGAGTAAACTAGGGATTTAAATTTCCCTTAGCTACTCTAGCCCTCTGCTTGTTGAATGACTAACCTTACAACAAAAGCTTTCTTTTTATAAACATAGACCAGTTTAGTCTTTAGGACAATGCATTGTCATACCAATACCTCAGTCAGAAGTTTCAGTGAGTAGTAGTCTCAATAACAATGAATGGACACCTATTTCTTTACAAAAAAGAGTAGAGAGCATGTTTTAGAAAGAAAAGGCAAGGTAGGAATCTGCAATGAATAATTGAGTTAGGCTGAAAAATATGTACATGAATAGAGCACCATCTCAGAGAGGAAAATAAAGTCTCTAATGAATAACAATGTCAAATTCTAGAATGTTCATTTTCTATCTTCTAGTCTAATTTCTTTTACCTCCTTGTGAATCTTCATCTACTATCTATTGTCTATATTGACATCATTTATTTATCAATAATCTCTTGTTTCATATAGAATTGTGTTTTTCTTTTATCTTATCATTGAATGTACAAGATCATAATAGTTCATACAAATTTCAGGTTGATAAGGGATTCTAGGATCAAACTGCCACTAATAGTAATTTTCTTTCCTATCTCTCTGAATGCAGTCAGATTTATTATATTCTTATTTGTCTTCTTTTTTATTTAGAATGGATGCATATATACTCTATAAAATATACATAACATATATAAGAAACAGATTGTCATACAATATTGTGAATATTTAATTATTACAATTTTTACTATCAGTCAATATTATATATTAATGTGTTGATAAACCAAAAAATGCATTGCAGCATTATTTACAATTGCCAAGACCTGGAAACAACCTAAGTCCTCCATTAACGGAGGAGTGGACAAAGAATATATGGTATATATACACAACGGGATACTACTCAGTCATCAGAAAGGTAAATTTTTGCCATGTAATGGATCTGGAAGAAATTATGCTTAGAAAGACAATCCAGAAAGGGATCTTATTATTTCACTCATGCATGATCTATGGAGACACTAAGCTAATGAACCAAATTAAACTCTAGTTTATAAAATCAAAGTAGTGGTTGTAAAAGGGGAAAATTGGAGGTTGAAAAAACTGAGTGGAAGGGGTCAATTATATGGTGAAGGAAGAGCTGGAAAGGTGATCTGTACGTAAACAGCGTTTTACGTACAGATAGTGATTTACAATGATGTATAGCTTAAACCATATCATATTCTGATGTAATGTTTCTTCATTAAAATTAATTAAAAATGCAATTCTATAAAATGCTATAAAATATCAGAAGTTACATTTCATGTTGTAAAGAAATTGAGTTATAGCTTTTAAAAAGAAAATACCACATGCTCTTTATTGCTTAATTTCTACATCTTTCTATTTTAAGATACTTATTTCTAATAAAGTTTAAAGCTAATTTTAACCATTAAATTACATTCAATTGTTTTCCATTATAATCATTTTTATATTTTGTAATAACTCAATATTTTAGTGTTTCAGTTCATTTATTATTTTAAATTTTAGTAGAATATAAAGAGAAATATCAATTGAATTAAAGAATATACTGAAAGCAATTACCAGAAAAAATGAGATCTATCAACGATTATGCATGCAATTAAAAAAACAACTTCAAATGAGTTTGACAAACTAGTTTCCTCATTTGATTCTTATCATTCAAACTCTCAAAGTAATAGGGGAGTAATTATTTAATTAGTACATATGTAATATTCACAACTTTGTCATAGAAAAATGCAGAATCATTATTTTTGGTTCATTTCCCTTTTGATTAAATAACAACTTGCATGCAGACTTTAGCTTTATTTTTGATGGAAGAATACACCTTTCAATTATACACTGAAAAACTTTAATTCTCAGATGGCTACATCTGAGCAGCCTCTGAAATAACGTCTTAAATTTTTTCTTAATAGGAAATAACTAATGTCTAGCTGTTCAATGACTTTTCATTAACAAGGACACATTGCCATTATCAAACTAAATTAAGAGAGATGAAATGATTATAATAGACTTTAAAAATTCTGAGAATTTTCCTTTAATTGAAAAGCATGATTCTTCTAAGTTTTTTTGCATAATGTTCTCTTCGTTCAGTATTGTGTTTTCTCTGGATTGCATCACCTTTTCTGTCCCTCTAAAAATTTGAGTTTGAGAACACAGTTCTCCACATGCTAACAGCCTCTCTGCTTAACTATAGTATCTTTTCCAAAACCAAATCCCTATGCTAAAAAGATGAAGATAAAATGGATGAAGACTGGTGTATTCTGACAAATAAGCTTTCCAGCCCCTTTGTAAATCATTATTTCCTAGTCTCTTCAATACACTGAAATAGCACTTTGTCAGAATCTGATATCCACTTACGCTCTACGGATTTCAAAATAATATTGTTTATAACTTCATGTTCACAAATTATGAATTTAATTTAATAGATTGTTGTTATGGGTTCTAAATCAGATTATTTAATTATTACAGTTAGAAATGACTTTGGGAGACCCATCATTAAAAGAAAAATTGCTACTAAAATGCTTTGATACAGTTAATCAGGTGGCTCATATCCAGCAATATTTATACTGGGGTTACTTTTATTTATCTTTTAAAATATGTTCTTATACTTTATAAAGTCAATGACCTTAATTGTTCTCATAGTGCCATCTTCTTCCCTCACCTGAGTAAATGTTGCTTTTCTCATAATCCAGATATACATGCCTTTATATTAGCTCTTTGTATCATTCCTAGATTTGAGGATATGATCTTACATCATATCGTATCCTAAGATTAGTACTTTTCTTCATATTGGATAAGATAGCATCACCATGAGGGCAATAATTGTTTTGGGGGGGTGTAAATGATCTTACCCTTTTATGCATAAAGCACAAATATTTATACAACCGTTATCACATAGACTATATATTTGCTTTATCAAAATTGCTTAGAGGTTGATTAGGTTAAAGTTAAAACTTTTCCATAGTGATTGCTGATGAAAAAAAGTTTGAGAAATACTCAATTAGCATGAGAAACACTCAAATTCAGCATTGCTTTTTATTTCTTTCATATAAGCAGACTCAAAGACCTGTCATTTAGAGCATGCAGTTAAATTTTACTACTATGAGCTGACAAAAGGTCACCACCATTTTCTAATTCCATGCTTTATTCTAAAACATTATCAAAATTGAATGTGATTCAAATAGACTTTTTAAGTGTAAGAATGATGCATGCCTAAAATTGAAATAATTGGATTTATTTCCTCTGAATGACTGAATTCATGAAATATATAAGAATAGTTGTCTAGTCACAGAAAATTGGGAGCTGAAGAAAATCATGGAAAGAACTTAATGAAATATCATATCATAAAGCTAGGAAAGGCAATAAAGGGAGATAAATGATTACAACCAGAAAGATCGATGACAAATCTGTATGTTTGACAGTCAAATAGAGAATTCAGTCATTTAAGGAATCAGTAAAAAAGAAGCTCATTAAGCTAAGACAAACTCTTCTCTACTATGAATTTTTATAAGAGACCAGTAGCATTAAAATATAAATAAGTTCTTTAAATATTAAACCAGCAATCATTGGCATTGACATCATTGATACATGTAGTAGAATGATTCTTGTAATAAAAATTCTAGACCAAAAGAGTTTTGGCACTGAATTGAGATTCTTCAGCTTACCTAAATTGGGTATGTTGGAAAGGCATTTGATTTCATACTGAGTTCCTTTTTAAAGACAGTCAAGAAGCACAAGGGACAGTGAATACTAGTGACATTGAAGCAGATGTTTGGGCAGCTGTGAATTAAAGAGCAAACTAGTCCCAGGTAGAGTATAGCATCATGGATCATGAGGCAATCACTTTTTTTCTTTTTCAAATAAATCGTTCTTAAACTTGGTTGCTCTTCAATTATCCCGTTGGGACAATAAGTCTTATATAGTTAGGGGCAGGGCTATGTGATAATTTCTATAGTACAATCTGAAACTCATTTTTGACATAGAATTTATTACTTCCTGACCTGATGATATTTGGATGATAACCAGAGACTATACAATATATATTCAATGCAGAAAGAACAGCTGCTAGGATAACGATTTCCATTGCCCCCCCTAGAAAAAAACAAAATATTCAGCCATCATTTTAAATGTAAAGGAAAGAAACATATATACTTTTTCAGATAATTCAACATGATTTGAATTTGTGTGCTCTGATATTTCTTTTTCTTTATTATTGTTCCTGCTAAATCTACTCTAGATTATGGCTATAAATAATTTTGGGAATTTCTACAACTTCTTCCTTCTCTACCACAATATATTCTGCAAGGTGTCTACATAGCATTTTCTAAATCTTGAACCTCTAAAAGCTTTTAATAACTTCCATCCCATTTTTGCTGGTTTCTGAGTATATTAAGATTTTACGATTTTACACTTCTGCTCATTCTGGTCATACTCATTTTTCGGCCTTTTCAAATGTTTCCTCTATAGTGCCTTTTCTTCTGACTTATCACCCTCATTTCACATTGTCAGTCTGAGCTTTCTTTGCCTTATTTAGCATATGAATATGTCATTTGAAATACAAGTAACTTAAATGTTTATTATTTCAGAGTAGAAGTTACGATTTTCCTGTTACACTGCATTTAACAGTCTGCTATATAGGGGAAACTAGAACTATTTGATAGATTGAATTGAATTGAATTGTCAAGTTATTAGACAAATGTATAATGGATATGTGCTATTTTTCACCTGGATAAGCTTATTCTTGTAGATGGCAATAAATTGACACTAGAGGTTAGTCATATTTGGCAAGCAGTAGGACTGCTTGATACTCTAAAGTGTAAAAACAAATGTTAACTATTAGCTAATTATTTTAGCTAATAATAGTTTCTTCATGAGTCTTTTGTGGTTTTCTTAATGTCACTCCTGACATGATCCCAGCCAACATTAGTATGCATACTCAATTTCATTTCATGCGAGACATTGGACATGTTATAAATTCAGGTCTCACCCTTTATTTCATTCTGTTGGATTACATTTTCCCCCTCAAGTTTTGCTTTTGCCCATTATTTGAGCTATTTTTCTCTGTTTATTCATAGCTCTGTACTTTCTGTTTATTAATATGGGTTAGATTAAAGGATGTTCTTTCTTGCCTTGTGTGATGGCTTTGTGTGAGATTGTTTCAGACTTAGACCAGTGTGTTGACCTGAAATACAGGGTTTTATTCTTACATGAGCTCTCTGCACCATTCATATTTGGATCTCTATAGTCAGCACTGTGTTGAGACTCTGGAATTTAATTTCATGCTTAGAGTTGTGGCAGGTTTTCCCTAGAGTCAAACAGGCATGAATAGCAAGGTACAGAGAGAGAGATCCAGGGATACTGGGTCCAGGCAACAAAGAGGCCTCAGTTTCAACAGAGATCACTGGTGAGAGGGAGCTGGGTGCTTCCTAGAGTCTTTAGGACAGATTGTGGCTAAACACATTCCCCCATAAAAACTTCCCTCTCTCCTAGCTGGACAGTAGACCCAGCAGGAAGTAGCTGATAACAAGTTTGGGGCCTGGTGATTGGAGCTCTAACAAGTGGTAAGCAGAGAGATCTGGAAATGCCAGCTTAACCTCAAAACATAAATTCATAGAAAAAAGAAAATAAAAAGCAAAACCAAATCCAATAAATATTTTCAAAGCACAAGAGAATGAAAAAAAAAAATGCAGAGTGACAGTATTAAAAAAAAGTGAAACAGGAAAAAAAATGACGATAAATAATTACATACCAAAATAGTATGAAAAGTTAATAGATTAAAATAATTTTAAAACATAGAATGGCCAAATGGATTAAAAAAACAAAACTTCATGCTGCATAAAAGAAACTCATCTAAACCACCTAAGTTCTAAAAACAAACATGGACTCAAAGTCAAATATTGGAAGACAATCCTACATCCAAATAGTGACCAATAAAAACCAAGGACAGTCATACTTACATCAGATAAAATAAACATCTGAATAAAGAAGGACATTACGTAATGATAAAGGGACAAATTTAACAGCACACTTAGCCCCTGTATATCAAAAGAAGAGCATCAAAGTACATAAAGGGATTACTAACAGAGCAAAAATGAGACATAGCAGCAACACAATAATAGGAAACTTCAACGTTCCACATACAGCAATGAACCTATCGAGCAGGCAGATTATAAATAGGGATATAAGAGTGTTAAGTGATAAAGTAAAACAGAGATTTTGTTACAGAATACTTCTCCCCAAAAATACAGAATCCACATTTTTCTCAAGTGCTCATGTAATATCTCAAGGGTAGATAACATGTGGTGTAAAAATTAATTTCCAACAAATTTATGAATTCAAATCTTAGCAACTATGGAGATACCAAATGCAATGAAATAAAACTAGAAATCAACAATAAAAAGAAAGGTGAAAAATTCCAAACCAAGCGGAGACTAAAGAACATGCTTTTGAATGACTACTGGGTTAAAGGAAATCATAGGAATGATAATAAAAAATGAAATACTTAGAGACAAATGAGATTAAAGGCTCAAGTTATCAGGACTTACAGTATCTGGCAAAAGAACTAAGAGGGAAGTTTATGGCAATTCAAACTACTTAATAAGAAATAAAATCACACATAATATAATCCTACATCTAAAATAGTATAATAAGAAATGCTGAGCCAAAATTCACCAGAAAGAAGGAATTAATAAAAATGTTAACATAATTCAATAAAATACAAATCAGAGACAAATCAGATCAATCTTCTGCCTGCCAGCCTACTCATCTACTTCATTCCTGTCTGCATATTTCTTTAAAAAAAAAATTTTAAAGAAAGAAAACAATTCCATACAATAGAAACAAGAACTAAATATCATGAAAAAAGGAGTGACAGACCTACATGATGAAAACTTCAAGTCACTGTCAAAATAAATAGAAGAAGATACAAAGAGATGGAAACATACTTCATGCTCCTCATAACTGAAAAGAATTAATATTGTTATAATGGCCATATTTCCTAAAGCAATATACTGATTTAATGCACTTCCCATCGAAATTCCGTTGACATTTTTCTAGGAAACAGAACACATTTTTTTAAAGTTGTATAGAGGCACAAAAAAACCTAAATAGCCAAAGCAATCATGAGAAAATGAACAAAAGTGGAGATATCACACTCGCATATTTTGAACTTAATTGCATTGTAATAGTTATCAAAACAGTATGGTATTGGAATAAAAACTGATATGGATAAGTGAAATATGTCTGACTATCTGGAAATTAACTCACACATAAATGCATACCTGGTCATTTAGTTTATGTTAAAGAAGTCAAGAGCATGTATTGGAGAATGAAAATTATTTTCAACAAATGATGTTGGAAAACTTGCACAACCACATGAAAAAGAATGAATCACTCTCTAACTACATACACAAAATTTAATAAAAAATGAATTAGAGACAGGTATGATAGGAAACCATAA
The DNA here is from genome assembly GCA_004363575.1 of Solenodon paradoxus. Taxonomy (NCBI): domain Eukaryota; kingdom Metazoa; phylum Chordata; class Mammalia; order Eulipotyphla; family Solenodontidae; genus Solenodon; species Solenodon paradoxus. The sequence continues at coordinate 1,699,855 of RJWH01000010.1, forward strand.
AATACATAAAAACAGCATAGGCAATATATTCCACAACATCAGTCATGCAAATGTCATTATGACTCCATTTCAGTGACAAGGGGAATGAACACATATACACCAATTGAACTAACAAAAATGCTTCTAGCTAACTAAAAAGTTTCTGCATAGCAAAACAAACTATCATAAAAAAATGCATCTTGCATAATGAGACAAGATATTTGCACACCATCCATTTAAGGGGTTAATATAAAAAAAATATAAAGATCTCAAAACTTAACAGAAAAATAAAACAATCAAAAATGGGTAGAAGAGCTGAATAGAAATTTCTCCAAGGAACATAAGCACATGGCCAATGAAGGCACATGGAGAGATGGTCTTTGCAACTTGCATTTTATTGGTAGAGAAATGCAAATCAAAATAATGATATACCTACACCTATGACAAAAGCTATTATCCAAAAGACTAAAGGCAACAGATGTTGGTGAAGATGCAGAGTAAATGCACACTTTTGTATTGTTGGTGGTAGTGTACATTTGTGAAACCATTATGGAAAACAGTATGAGTATTTCTAAAAAAAATTGAAAATGGAAAATCCTAATTGTCCCATCACCTTACTTCTGAATATTAATTCAAAAAACCCAAACTTTTGAAAAGCTGAATGCACCCCCATTTTTATTGTATAATTATTTGCATTAGTCAATATATACAAACAACTTAAGTGCCCATATGAATGAATAAAGAAGATGTGGTATACATACACAAGAAGTTTGCATCACTAAAAAAAGATGAAATCCTGCCATTTATCTCAACATGGGTGGAATTAGATGGAATTATGCTAAGTCAAGTAAGTCAGAAAGATCAAGAAAATACATAATGATATCATTCATATATTGAATGTAAAGAAGCAAAGCAAATGATCAAACAAAAACTAACCCTTGTACATTGACAACAGAACTCAGATAATCAGTGGGGAAGAGGATTGGGGGTAGAGTAATGTGGGTCCAATGGACAGTAGAGGACTATTAAAAACTTAGTTGTGGGCCTGGTGTATTATAAGCTTTATTAATAGTTAAACTATCCATCTAAACTTGTATTATTTTGTAAATTAAAATTACCTCAATAAAAAAGAATGCTTGTCCACATTTTTTTCTAATAAAATGCTCATAATGGAAAAAATTCAAATGTGAATTGCAGACTCGGATGTTTGAAAAGTAAACACGAAATCACTAATCATCATTCAGAGAAATAAAATACAAATAAATTATACCAATATAATTTAAAAATTAAACTTAAGCCACTTATTTGATACTTGCCACAGCATAAAAGTTAGTAATCTCATTAGCTTACATAAGTATGAAGGTCATTAGGAGTTACGTCCCCATGTATGTTTGCTACACTACATAATCTTTTGCTAGCACAATCCCTGTTCAAGTCATTTTCCATTATATCAGATATGACAGTCTAGTAGAAGGAGAAAGTCTTAAGCCAGAATTCAGAACCTTTACGTGACTTTGTTAAATATCCTCAATTTAGTTCTATTGTCAAATTCCACGAGCTGATTTGAGTTTTATCTGTTCCTTTGCTTTGTTTCTTTATATTCATCATATGATTTTTTTCTCATGTTTGATATTTCTCTTTCTCCTTCTAATTTCACTTAGCATAATCACCTCTAGTTCCATCTATGTTGTTGCAAGCTTTCCAAAAAGGTTGCATCAATTTACATTTCCAGCAATATAAAAGGCTTTCCTTTTCTCAGCATTGTCACAAACATTGCTGTTTCCTGATTTTTTAATAATAACCAATTACAGAGGTATAAGGTGAAATTTCATTGTTTGGATTTGAATTTAATCAATAATAAGGAAGAAACATATTTTAATGTTTGTTGACTATCTATGTCTTCTTGAAGATATGTATCCAGCTCTTCTGTTTATTTTTGATTGGATTGTTTGTTTTTCTGTTGCTGTTTTATGAGTTTTTTTTTAATACAATTTGGGAATTAAGTCTTATTATATGCATGATGTGAAAATATATTCTCCCAGGCACTGGGTCGTCTTTTTGTTTTTGTGATAGATTTTTGCTGTGCAGAATCTTTTTAGTTTTGTATAGTCCCAATTAATTTTTATTTTTTTCCCTTGCAGCTAGAGTTGACTCCCCAAAGACCTCTCTAAGATAATTTCATGGACCATATAACCTGCTTTCTTATAAGTATTTTATGTTTTCCAATCTTATAAAGTGTTTGGAAGCATTCCTTCTTCATTTTTTTGAAAAGTTTGAGATATAGGTACTAATATTCTCAGAAGGTTTGGTAAATCTCACAAGTTAAACTATCTGATATTAGAATTTTAAGACTTTTGATTACTTCTTAATTTTCCTTGTTTGCAATCATTCTGTTCAGGTTTTCCACTTTTTTCCTGATTTAGTCTTGGAGGGATGTATGCTTCTAAATATCTGTCCATGTCCTCCAGTTTGCCCAATTTATTATTATATATCTGTTCATAGAGTCTCTATGATGCTTTGTATTTCTGAGGTAATCATTATAATTTCTCCCCTTTCATTTCTGATTTTGGTTATCAGAGCTTTTTCTTTCTTAGTGAACATGACCAAAAAAATTAAATATGCTTATTTATTAAGAAAAAATACCACACACACATGCATAGACACATACACATACATATATACAAAATTAGATTTTGGCTTCATTGCTCCTCTGATTTTTTGTTTGTTTTAATGTTTATTATTTCCTTTCTTCTACTGACTTTTGGCTTCCTCTGTTCTTTTTTAGTTGATTTTGATGTAGGGTTAATTGTTTATTCATTAATATTTTGATGTCTTTTTGCTTCTAAATGGGGTTCTTTTCACTTTATAGAATGTCTTTTTGTAATTCTTGTAAGGCAGGTTTCCTGGTGACAAATTTTTTTAACTTTTTTCTGTTTTAACTTTATATAGATATGTATTAGTCCTTCAATTCTGTGTGATACTCTAGCAAAGTAGAGTATTCTTGATTGGCAATAATTTTTTTATTTAACACTTTGATTATATCATTGTATTCCCTCTGTCATGTATATTTTCAGCTGAGGAAGTCTTCTATAGTCTTATGGGTACTCATTTTTATGTAACACATTTTTCTAGTTGCCTTAAGATTGTATTTTTCTTGCATTTGTGACATTTTAATGGCAATATGTCTTGGTTTACATGTTTCAGTTTCTTCTGATTAAAACTCTTTCAGTTGTCTGTCTGGAGGTCTGCTTCCCTCCTCATGTTAGGAAAATTCTATTATTATTTCTTCAAATATTAATTATCCCCCCTTCTCTCTCTTCTTCTTGGAGAGCTGTGAAGCAAATATTGTTTCTCTTGATGATATCCCATAAGACTTGCATACTGTCTTTGTTTTCATATTTTTTCTCTTTTGCTGGTCTGCTTGGGTACATTTCACTGTTATATTTTAGATCACTGATTCTATTAGAGGTCTCTTCCAGTGTATTTTTGAGTCCCTCTATTGTGTGCTCCATCTCAGCTATCATGTTCTCTAGTTACATGCATTCTTTTTGGATTTGCCTCATATTTTCTCTACCTTTGTTACAGTGCCCTTTTTATTCCTCCGTTGCTTTTCTGATTCTATGAGTCTCATTGAAACTTTTCCTTTAATGTCTTCATGCAGTACTTAAGTCTGTTGCATTCACATATTCCCCTGGAATTCTCTTCCAGTCTTTCATTTTAAATTTATTTATTTATATCTAAAATCTGTTTGTCAGTCTGTGCTTATTTTCATGGGTTAGACTTCTCTGATCTAAAGTCCTCTTATAAGAATATCAAACAGATAGCAAGTATAACCCTGGGTATTAATCTGGAATGCTGGACTTCTTGTAGTTGTGCAATCATATCACTTTTCATTTTTGTTGTGACTGTGAGAAGGTGAGCTCAAGAAATTAACAGTCTGACATCTTGGAAGAGAATCATTATTAGTCATTCTTGTTTGTCAAAACCATTCCCTTTATTATTAGAATACAAGTGTCATGTTCAACTGCAGAGTACTTAAAAGCTTATGAATGTATGTATATCTTTCAGTTTGACTTTTCCTCATTACTCCAAAATAAAGACAAACCAGGAAAATACAATATAAATGTAAATATATAAATTTTTAAAATATAATATAAATGTAAATATATAAATATTTGAAAATATAATTATATGTCTATGAGCTAAAGCAGTATTTTTTGTATTTTCTATTTCTCTTTTTGATAATCATGATTTCATGAAATATAAATATAAAGTTTTGTACTGCATTGTCATTTGGGAGCTCTAATGAGTTCATATCCTGATTATAGTTACACGTCTCCTTTTTAAGAGGAATAAATTAAGTTTTTAGTTTTTGCCCTACAGCAGGATATACAGGAATTGATGTGATTATACTCGCATTTTATTTAAAAACCCTCAAAAACATTCCATATCAAATGAAGTTAAGCAGGTGAATAATTTGTTCTTTTATATTAGTACCCATGTGCATGCTGGAAAACTTTATCTGATTATAGCTGTATGTATTATTGTACAAATATACTTCACTCTCAATGAGACTGTCAACTAAACATGGCATAGTGAAAACTGAGCTCTAAAAAATGCTCCAATACTAATTTCAGTGGTGGTCAGATAACCTTAGATGAATAATACTTTTCCCGTCATTCATCTAAAAAATATTTTGAAAATGATATATCTGGTCTTATGTATATATATATATATATATATATATAACTCTATCTTCTTTATTGATATACACAATTGCATTTTATTAATTTTCATGAAAAATAGTCACAGACATGGAAAAGAGAGAAGTTCCAGAAAGGTGAATTAAAATTAAAAACTACTTGCACTAATACTTTTTGTAGTTCGGATAATTATCCAAAAAAAAACAACTAGATGGTGCATGCTTATAATTTATACCATGTTAAAGGTATTAATGATAGCACTTGAAGGGTAGGTAAAGATGGAAAACATCTGCTTTTAGAATAGCTTCGAATAGCTTCCTATCCTAAATAGGAGATGTACGATTCAGTCGCTATGAACTAAGTACCACTTCCCAACACATAACTTAAGGCCAAGCTAAATTTTCTTCAGAATAATTATGATAAGAAAATAACATTTTGCTCTGTCCCAGAACTATATCTTAAAGGAAAAATAATTTGTATTCCTTTAGTTATAAAATCATAAATTATCTTTGAATGTAAATTACTTTGTTTTATCCCCCTGAGTTATGTTGCCAAACTATGATGAATATAGTCTGGAAAAGGGATTTTCAGATAGTCTATGAAACTGCTACCTAGTAGAAGGGAAAAAGAAAATTCAACCAAATACAAAAGAAAACACTGAATAAGAGTTTTTTTAATTTGATATATTTGTTAATATATTATCATTGTTATAATGTGCTGACATTCACCTGTCTCAGAATTTGATGTTCTTTGAGTTATAGTTTAGTAATTGTGTCCCAATTTTAAGATATCATCTTTTAACTATGAAGTCAAGATTAATAAATAGAATGAACATTAAAGAGCATTAAGAATTACTGTGTGCATATATAGTTCATGAATCTCAATAAAAAGTAAGTCTATAAGTTCAAATTAATCTTAAACTCTTAAGTGATTTTGAAGACTAACAATTCAAAATTTCAGAGCACTGTTCTGACCAAGACTTAACGGTTGATGAGTATAGATTATAGTAGGAGAAATCACAAAACCCCTACTGACCTGAGTATTTGTGGGTAGAATTGAAACCTAGAGAATGAATGCAAATGAACTCTTTATGTTCAAATTGCCAACAATATTTATATTATTTTTCTTGTATAATTTGATTTGAAATAATGCATTTACATAAGTTTTTCCCTTACTGTATCATAATTTATCGGATATGCTGACATATTTAATTTTTTTCATTTGCATTTGTAAGAGTATTCATACATGCAATGAATATACTATGCACATCACTCTGTATTCTACAGTTTTTAGTTAATATTTAATCCAACCATGTTCTGATATCTTGAGGCTAGTTTTCCATGAGATCAGTTTTAATACCAATAATATTAATTTCAATAGATGTCAAATAATATATCTAATAAAATATTAGCTAGTTTTGCCTATTAGTATTTTAATATTTATCCTTACAATTATGCTTTTAAACATTTTTTATTGAAATAACATGTGTAAAATATTATAATTTTCAGGTATACTGCATTATAAATTGACATCTTTATATACTGTTTTATGATCACCACCAAAAGTTTTTTTTAATTGTTATTTAATGCAACTGTATTCCCAGGCTTAACTTATTGAATTAATAAGTAAATTTTGGAATACAGGTAATTGGATAATAGGAGAATGACACAGGCAGATATGGTCTCTTTTTCGAGAAAAGATGAATGTAGGGCGAAGAGTTTAGGGACACTATGCTTCTCTGAATACAAAGGTTCATGTGGACATTCTCAGTGGAGAACATTGACAAACTAATGACTTAAAATCATCATAGAAATATTCACTATGAGAGTAGCATAAAAATCAAAAAAAAATGAAACTGCTTATATTTAATTATTTGAATTAATTAACTTTTGTAGACTTTTTTAATGAAAAGATTTGGACTGTTGCAATATGATATATGTTGCTACAGTCATGCTTCTATTTTTCTTCTAATAACACTCAGACTATGTATCAGTTTCTTTTGTTTTTAAATTATTAATTTGGGCAGAATTCCCAACTTTTGGGGGAGGGTAGATCATTAGAAGCTACTTCATCTTTCCAGATAACTTCCTTTGGGATATTTTACAGACTATCATGATACAATCAGACTTATCTTCTGCAAAAGTTCTTACAAATTTTACTGAATATGCTTTTTTTCCTCTTAGTACTTTAATTGATAGATGCATGGTCATTAAATTTCATCTCTAGTTGATTGCTGAGTTCCTTTACAGTATGTTTTATAGCAAGCACAAACATATATTTATTTTGTTGTGTAACTTATGAAGTCAAAGAGATTATTTTCTATTAACAGACATTTTATTTTAAATGTTTCTCATAAATTTGATTATCTCATCTTTTTGAGACAATGAGAAATATTAAATATGATATTCTGTTAACATGCTCAATCCCCCATGGGATTTTTCATATTTAAAGAAACCATCAATAATTTATAAATGTATTTATTTATATATATGTTTAAAGGTAAATATGCTTTTTATTCTTAATACTTTGGAAACTTAAAGGTCATTATATTTGTTTTAAATATATAATATCATAATCTAAGCAATATTTATTCATCTTTGCTAATGCATGTTGCAAAGAAAAATACAGCAGTACAGAAATTTTTTAAATAAACATTGTTAGGAATATAATACAAAAATATGTAAAAAATTGACACATACACAGATTACACACTGATTTCTGAAGGAAGCATAATCAGTGAATGAATCAATCATGTCTATGCATATCTCAATTAGGGTGACCAGAGACCAACTTCTTTATTAAAGAAATATTTATCCTATGGAAATGGACCTTGATTATGAAAAAGTTAAAATGCTGCACCTTAAAGTATATTAAATTGACCTTTTGCACAAAAAATATATTATAAGTTGAGAATGACAAAACATGCTTCTAAAATGGTAGACACGTATTTCTGTTGTTGGTCAAAGTAGACTTAAAAACTCTTGAGTATATTTTCTATTTATCTAATTATTTATTCTTCTGAATAAAATAAATCTAAAACATAATTTGGCACATTAGTAAAGATCATATGATCTAAGAAATGTGTGTAATGTAAGAAGGTAAACAATACATTTTTTAATGTTATGTACTTCCCTTTATTTCTGAAATTTTTCTGCTATATGAATGATTATTTCTTCTAAATATAAATCACATACTAGTGTCACTGTCTATTTAATTTTGATTAGTTAATTTACTTACAAAAGATTTGGGTCTGGTTATTACAACTTCATGCTTTTTAGTAAATTCAGAATATTGTAAAATGGATCTTCTTGTAAATAGCGAAGGTCACAAATCTACTACAATGCTCCTTTAGCTTAGAAGGAAAAGGTATTTGAACTTTTAGCAGCTGTCTGAAAATTGTATAAATGCCTTTAATATTAATGTTCTTTTCTAACTTTTAGTATCCCTCAGAGATCCTAATACCAGATGTAAGTTCCTTTGTTTCTGTAATGAAACAGTGTTGTTAGAAGTTCTGTTAAACTACATCTTTTTTTCTTTTTCTCTTTTGCTGCAGTTAGATGTAGATTGAAGCATACATATTTACAAAAAACATAAAAATCCTCAAGACAGGAAAATGGATTTGTACAGTGTCAATTAGATTTCTATTATTATTAAATACAGCACTTACAAAGTATTTTATAACAAATGTAAAGTATAATGGAAGCAAAATATTATGTTCCTAAACAGAATCTTTGTACTCAAAGTAAAATAGTAAATTAATGAAAAATTCAAAACTATATCAACTTAGAGGTGTATGCTAAAATATTAGTATTCCATGATATACTTGAATTATGAATACCATTACCTCATTGCTTCATTTGTAGCACTGTTTTTTAAAATAAAATATAAACAAATAAACATGTTAGATAAGTAATAGATAAAAAGATGCAGAAGTGTCGAGTATTGATTTAACCCTCAAAAATAATTTTTGATGATTGCTATCTAACTTGAGTATCACAAATGGTATTAGACTTAAGATGTAATAGTTGTTTAACTAACATTACTAACTGTGACATTTCCCAGGCCATCTCCCAGATTCTCCTATCTTAACAAAGAATGATGTAGAAATGGGCTTTGATAAGTTAAAGTGTTATTACATTTTTTAGAATTTCAGCCGAAGAGAATTTTACTGTGTTAACAGAGTATCAATTTCCAAGGATATCAGAGTATGAAATATTTCTATAAACTATGTCATTGGAATTAGACTTTTGGTAGTGAACATAATATAGTATATACAGATATTTATTTATAATGGTAATATATACCTAAATCCCACATAATGTTATAAATCAAAGATACTTCGTTAATTTTAAATCATATACTAGGAGTGTTTTATTAATATTTTAAAGAAGGAAGTTATTGACAGTCTAAGTTAAAATATTCTACAGAGTACATTTCCGTTGATACAGATGAAAATACCTTGTTTGATTTTTTTCATATTTAATTGATAGTAACAACTGTATTCTATATTTTTCAAAGTGCTGGAAAACCCCTATGTCATCACATACATATATATATATATATTCCATATCGTATTTATTTATAAATTAAGCATTACAATTTATACTGATTAAAGGACAAATCCTAATTGATGTCCTCAAGAGACAATGAGCTGAGTACCAGCTATTTTACTATACTTGCACTGAGCAACTATTAATTGCAATTAGAATTTATGGACTGCAATTGTTAAGTAGATGCTTACCTAATCTGCTACCTTTAAAACAGACTCCAAAAATATAATGACACTTTTATACATCTGAAAGTTGAGACTATAGGGATGTACATTATTGCTCAAATTAACAAGAACTAATAAGGTTCAGCATTAGGAAGCAAATCTGGTGTAATGAACTTTCCATAATATCTTGCTGGCTCTCCCTCACTGCAGACGGTATGCTTGTACGTGTTACATACACTCACATGTTATTACAGGTAGATTGCGCATCATGGAAACATGTACACAGAGTAATATGAACTGAGAGCTGCATTAAATTCATAATGAATTCCAAATTATTGATTTATCACAATTTGATAAAAGTGTCTTATTTTAGTAAGTCTGTATTATGAATTACTATGCCATTTTCATATTTGTGGCAATCACTTAAGCTTTAACAAACTTTAGTGACCCTCTGATGGAGACAGACTTTAGACAACTGAAGGTAAGATATATTTCAATTAGATGCTACTGTGAGTATTTGAATGTACTTTCACTCACAAAATTGGGAAGGCTGACTCGTTCTGCAGCTGTGCTTATTGAACCCCTAAATAGACACTGAAAATTGATGATTGTTGGTGACAAGACAATGACAACAGTTCTCTTGGGAGTAAATTATGGAAGGTAGAATATAATATCATCTATTTATTCCTCAAAATGGGTAAGGGGATTGGTTGCCCAGGAGGAATGGAAGAATAAAAATAGAAATTCATTGACAAATAAACTCCCATAGATACTCATTGACAAACGAACCTCCATGTAGGTGAGGGCAAGAGAATGCATTTAGAAAAAAGCAATTCACACTTTATATATAAGATGACTGACTTCACAATTTCTCCTATGACTCATAAGAGACACTTGAAAGTCATGATAGTCATGATAGTACAGTGGGCACTGTATTGTTATAATTGATGTCGATGGAATGTTTAATAAAAAGGCGAAGGTCCCAAAGAAATTATTAATTTTAGAAAGAAGTCAAGGAACAGTGTTCTCCAAGGAAATTATATAATTAAATATAGAAACAAGGATAAATATATATAAAAAATAAGGAAGATGAATGAGCAAGTAGAATATGTATGGATTTTTAACCTAGAGAACATAGAATAATAAAATTATGATTTTAATCTATAAAATCATGAAGACTTTAGGTCAAATTCAGAGGTATCTCTCTCCAGAATAATAGAAAATATATTTAAACTTAAAAAATTATGGACAAACTAAAGCAAAGACTATTATAATGTTAAGTAAAACAATAGGAGGAAGGATACATTTACCATTGTAATTCAAAAGGTATTTTCTCTAAGTTATTTAGGGGAAAATTGAACTTCAAAAGAAAAAAAGATAGGTAGCCAATACATTTTTTAGTATGGTAAGAAATCTGAAGAGCTACTGCTTGTAAAATAGACCTAAATTTAGTAATTTTTGAATGCATATATAAATGTTATCTGAACATCAATAGGCTTGATGATTTGATCATAGTTACTAATATATGGACATTTAAACAATTAATTTGTGTTCCAAAGATGACAGAACACCATTCTCTAAACCACTTTTTTCCAATCATTATCTTATACTTCAAAGTGAAACAAAATTATTCTAGAAGAAAGGGGAAAAAATGAAATTAACAGGATACATTTGTCTAAAATATCCAGAGTCAGTTTACTTTTTCCTGAATGGTGATAATGAATTTCATATTAGATCTTTCTGATGTACATATTTCAGTGTGTACTTTAGCATCAAATAATCTGCAACTGTTTTGTCTACTTACCTCTTTAGTTCTTCAATGTGTATGCTTCATTTAAACTCTAAAATAATGTTAACTGTCTTGTAAATAATTTGAATCTGTTAGAGATATCTGATTTTCAAATGCTTGGGGAAGATCAAATATAAAATAATTTTATACTCAGAAAAGCAATATATTAATTACAACAAAGCTAGTCAATTTATTTGGTTTTAATAAGACTACATACACATGAAAAAAGCCCATCTTCTAATGAATGCTTACATTTAGAAAACACAATAAAATCGGACACATTCTCCAAGTACATCTTAACATTTTGCTCTACAGAATTAAAAAAAAAAAGGTTGTTCATCCAATATTTCTGCATTTTGTGAAAATGTCACGCAGAGAATCATCAATTATATTGTTAATTATCTCTAGCATAAAAGGAGTGAGATAAAATTTTCTCAGAATTTAAGCTGAGAATACGTTATGGCTAATGCACTGCTGTGCTTTGTTTCAATGAGCAATGATATCTAAGGAATCTATTGCTTCATTTTATCTTTGCTTACAATGAAATTCTCACTTTACTTTCAATTACAACTTACTTATCTTTGTATTTTGATAACTATTACAATAACTCTAGCACCTTTTTTTTTCTTTTCTTCCTCCAATAGGTAAGATAGAGGAATAATTTAAATTAGCAATAGTTTCTTTAAAGCTTATCAAGAGAATAGAATTGTTCAAGGTATATAGATAACTAGAAAAATGAATCTAATAACTAGGAAAAAACAAATTGAAAAAGAGTGTTAGTGATCATCTGCATTATTTAGGGTACAACTCAAACACTTATAACAAAGTGACCCAAAATAGTTACTGAAAATAAGTTGAGTTCTCTCTACACTGGGAATCCAGATAAGAACAACATCAGAAGATAATTCAGGCATCTGGGCCCCTGACATCTTGTGGCATTAAGCAATTCCTTTGTTTGTGTCCTGGCGTGGTTGAAACTAATTTGTCTCTATATATGTATTTGAGTTCACAAAAAGAAAATAGAAAGCCTTGCCTTGGAATGGTATTGCCATTGTAAGGAGATGTATCAGAAATTGCATGCATAATTTCTGGGTTTCTTTGCCAATATTATGATTTTAACTATATTGCAGCTCATAGTTATCAAAAAAATGATAATAAATGGGAAGCCATGTACCTAGAACAAAGAAATAATGAGGTGATATTTATATTTCCATATAGAGGAAGTGAATGGATATTGGAGTAAAATTACTATTCCAACCATAGGATCTCTGCCTGATACATTTCCAATTTACCATCTGGTCTCTATGTGTCATAAGAACACAACACTGCATTACAATCTTTAGTTTTACAAACAGAGAGGGCTGATTTGGCATTGCAGTCCCACTAATTATTTGCTGTAAACATTTGTTAATATATTTAATATTTCTGAGCTTCTCTAGTCTCATCCTAGAAATGTGGATTAAATCGTTAACTTATGTGTGATTTTGTAATACAGTAAAAATCCCCCCAAAATGACAGCAATTAATATTATTAGAGGAAATTATAAATTTCTCTTATTGAATATTTTATTTTTGTTCATGACACCATGATCAACAGTTTTCTGAATTTAGTCCTCTAAGAACTTACACACAACTGCATACACTATAGATACATCTCTATATGTTAGAACAGGAAGAACAGCGATTCATAAAAGAAAAGAACTAAAATTATTTCATTGCAATTGAATAGCCAGAGACTGCTATTATGGCATATTTATCACTTGACTATGTGCAATTTAGTAGCTAAGCACACTTACTAGTGAAATTCTCTGTCTCTGTCTCTCTTTGTTTCTCTCTCTCTCTCTCATATTTGTTTTGATCCTAATTTTTATGTTTTTATATACAGAATCACTTTTTCTGTCTTTAAAATATTGTTTTAACACAAAATTAATTTTATCAAAATTGATCATTGACTAATATTTGGTACAATGGTATTTACTAATCATATCTACTGCAGTGTGTACATTCATTAGAAATTATTTTCAAGTGTACAAATTATTTATCTATTACTTTGAAATAGATGTTTGGATAAATTACATTATAAATATAGTCATTAAACTGTTGATTAAAGTCTTCTGTGAAAGTCTTGATGAAAGAAAGATCGAAGTAAAACAAACAGTTATACTATTAGGTAAACATTGAGTTTATTTTCAGATCTATGCTTAATTGTTCAAATTACTTAATTATTAGTATCCTTATATATATTCCATTAGATTTGAGGATAATTTAAATATTAATATACAGTTTTATTCTGAAATCATAACTTGTCTAACTAGAAAGCTAGTTATTTTGTATGAAATTATAGACCATTGATTACCTATGTTTGTTCTATTAATATTATAATTAATAATGTAAAGTGGGTGAACCTTCACAAAATGAAGCTCATTACAACTGAAATGAAAATTGCAATCAGTGTTGTCGCAATTATAATTTAGAATCTAAAATTATTTGAAGCATCAGACATGATACAGTCTATTACTAAATATACAACTTCATATAGACAAGACATTCTGTTGCTTCACTCTTTCAAATACTGTCTATTTTTTAACACAGGTATACTCCTAGTGATCCACCTCACACCTTATCTTTTATTGAAAGGCTTGTCTCATTCAGTCATTTGTATTTATATTGATACAATATCATACTGAATTTCTTACCCTCACACTATTTTCCTCTATTTAGTTTCTATTAAATCTAGGTTAAATTTTCTGTAGCCAAAATATTTTTTAAGAAAAAAAAAAGCAATATAATAAATGGAATTTAGCATTATGTACTAAAGAAATAATAAATATTACTATAAAATTTTCAAAAGGAAATAACAGAGACAAGTACTTTTTACTCAAAGGTTCATCAGTTATATGTCATATAATTTATGTGAAGTTACATTTCCTTATCAAGTGAATACAAAAATAGTGCTTATTTCCTCAAATAGTAGAAAATAGCAGAAAAGTGAAATACTCATCATATATCAAATGTTCAAAATTATCAATGTTTATCTTATAATCTTACAACTCTATATGTCAAACACACACAGAGTGAAGAAGTTTTCTAAATAAGCAATGTGCTTATAGGAACAAATAATTGTAAGAAGTAGGATCACAGGATTAAATTGTATAAAATTATCACATACATATTAAACTAATGCAAATGATCCTTCAGAAATAGCTTTTAATGAGGACTTTAAGTTTGAGTTTCTAATAAGCATAAAATTCATCTTCATTATGCTTTATCTTCCAGTACAGACTTGTGTCAGGATACTTCTTAGGAATGTTTTTGTCTCAAGACATTGTACTAATTCCCAGGGTACTAGATAGTAAATAAAAATATCAAAATAAAATGATGGGCAAATAAACTTGAAGCAATGTCAAGCACCAAATAAAAAATACAGATTTTAATTAAAAATCTATAAAAGAAAATATCCAATAGTAAATGCATTTAAAATTTATGGATTTCTGGAGGTGGGACTGACAAGACATCAGTAAACTTGCTCTACAACAGAAACAAAACAAATCCTGGAAAAATTATCAAAATGAGCATTTTGATTGGAATTGCATTAAATTTGCATAGTGTTTTAGAGAAAATGATGATTTTTGCAATGTTTACTCTTCTCATTCATGAGGAAGAGATGTTTTACCTTCTCTTTGTATCCTCCTTTATTTCTTTAAAAAGGACTTGCAATTTTAATTATACAGGTCTTTCTCCTCCTTGTTAAGTATGTTTCAAGATATTTGATTCTTTTTGCATCTCTTTTAAATGGCATGGGTTTCCTTATTTCATTTTCTTCTAGCATATTTTTTATGCATAAAAAAAGCAATGGATTTTTGTGCATTGATTTTGTAACCAATCACTTTATTTTGTTTGTTGATTAGTTCTAGTAGTTTAAAATGATATAAATAAATATATATATATATATATATACACACATATGAAAACAGTGATAGTTTTACTTCCCCTTTCTAATTTGGATTCTTTTTGTTTCCTAATTTATTTGGATAAGACCTGTATATTGATGTTAAATAGTAGTGATGAGCGTGAACAGCCTTGCCTTGTACCTGATCTTATCATTGAGTATGATATCAGCTGTGTGTTTGTCATCTATCAAGTTTATTATGTTGAAGTATGTACTTTATATTTCCATTTTATGAATTGTTTTTATCATAAATGGCTGTTGAAACTTGTCAAAAGTTTTCTCTGTATCAATTGACATGATCTTGTGGTTTTCTTCCTTGTTCTTGTTGATACGGTGTATTTTATTAATAATCTTGTATCATCTTTGCATTCCTGGGATAAATCCCACTTGTTCATGAGGGTTGATCCCTTCAGTGCACTGTTACATTGAGTTTCCTAGTATTTTGTGGAGGATTTTTGCATGTATGTCCATTGGAGATATTGGTCTGTGATTTTCTTTCTTGGTGATTTTTCTGTTTGCTTTACCAGTATGATTTTATCCTCACATGAAGTGTTTGGAAGTGATTCCTATTTCCAAAATTTTGAAAGAGTTTGAGAAAAGTAGGTATTAATTCTTTGAAGGTTTGGTAAAACTCACTAGTAATCCCACCTGTTCTCTGGTTTTTATATTTAGGGAGACTTTCGATTACCTAATCAATTTCCTTGCTTATGACAATTCTGTTCAGGTTTTCCTATTGCTTCAGTTTCAGTCTTGGTAGACTGTATTTTTCTAAAAATCTGTCCATGTCATTGAGGCTATCCATTTTATTAGCATAGAGCTTTTCACTGTAGTCTCTTATGATGTTTTGTATTACTATGGATTCTAGTTCTCTTTT
The DNA here is from genome assembly GCA_004363575.1 of Solenodon paradoxus. NCBI lineage: Eukaryota > Metazoa > Chordata > Mammalia > Eulipotyphla > Solenodontidae > Solenodon > Solenodon paradoxus. The sequence continues at coordinate 1,715,862 of RJWH01000010.1, forward strand.
TTTTCTCTTTTCTCTTTTTTTCTTTGTGAATCTAGGCAATGGTTTGTTAATTATATTTTTTCAAAGAATCTACTTTTGGGTTCATTGATCTTCTGATTGTCTTTTTTGTTTTCTATTTCATTTATTTCTGTTCAAATTTTTATTATTTCCTTTCTCTTACTGATTTTTTGCTTTAATTTTTCTTCTTCTAGTTGGTAAAAATCTAGCGTAAAATTATTTATTTGTGATTTTTTTTTTGTTTCTGTAGTTGGAACTGGATTGCAATGAACTTTCCTCTTAGTACTGCTTTTGCTGAATCCCATAAATTCTGTTAGTTCATATTTTGATTCTCATTTGTCTCTAAGTAATTCTTCAGATGCTCATTGATTTCCCACTTTGCCCAAGAGTAATTCAGAAGCCTATTGTTTAGTCTTCAATTAATTTGGGGTCTTTCAGCACTCCTTTTGTTGTTGATTTCTAGTTTTAAGTTGTCATGATCAGAGATTATGTTTGGTATTATTTTAATCTTTATAAATTTGTTGAAACATATCTTGTGCCCCAATATATGGTCTATCCTTGAGAATGTTTCAAGAGCACTTCAGTAGAATGCAAATTCTGTACTTGTTGGATGGAGTGTTCATTATATGTCAATTAGAACGCACTTCTAATTGGTCATTTAAGCTATTGTTCCCCTATTAATTTTCTGCTTGATTGAGCTGCTCCTTCTTATAAGTACAGTGTTGAAATCTCATATTATTGAGTTATTGTCAATGTCTCTTGTTAGTTCTGATAACACTTGTTTAATATATCTTTATATTCCTTCCTTTTGTGCATGTATGTTGTTTTATGTCTTCTTGCTAGGTTGACTTCCTAATCATTAAATAATGTCCTTCTTTATCCTTTTAGTTGGGAATCTGTTTTCCTGATACAAGTATGGAAGTTCCTGTTGGATCTGGGGGGGATTTTTTGGGGGGGCAGTTTTTGAGGGTGGGGTTTCCATTCAACTGTAGGATTGTATTCCAACCATTGACTTTGAGTCTATGTTTATCTTTTGAAAGGAGGTGAGTTTTCTGAATATAGCAAAAGGTTGGTTACACTTTTTAATCCATTCAATCACTCTGTGTTGTTTGATCGGTGAGTTCAGTTCATTAACAGAGTGATTATTGCTATGTAACTGTTTATTGACATATTGTTAGTTGTTTTCTGGGTATTGTTACAGACATCACCTTTGTTCTTCTATTTCTCTTCTTAGTGGGTGTAATATAGTTATGTTTTGATAGGATTCTCTTTTAGCTTACTTCTTTTATTTTCCCTGGAGATATGTTTTGTGGTTACCCTGAGGTTATCATTAAGAATTATGCTTATTTCCTATCTTTATTTGAAAGAAAATTAGTCTTGAACTCATTATAACCACTCATATTTTTTTCTCCTGTCTTCCTGACTACTTCTTTCTATATTTTTATCTTATTTTTTGTAAGTGATATTTATTATACTTTACAGAGATTTATTTAGCATTTTTTGTGCATCTGGTTTTGCAGTGATAAATTCCTTTAACATTTTCTTATATGAAAAGCTTTTTAATATTCTCTCAGGTCTAAGTGATAATCTTTCAGGATATAGGATCCAAAACTGAAAATATCTTTCTTTCAGAATTTAGAATATATCGTGTCATTCTCTTCAGTCATGTAGTTTCTGCTGAGAAATTAACTGACAATATTATGGGGACTCCTTTGTATGGGAGTTATTCTCTAGTTGCATTTAAAATTCTCATTTTTGATTTTTGATATTTTGATGATAGTGTTTCTTAGTATTGGTTTATTTGAATTTCTTTTTTTTTTTTTTTTTGACTCTTTGAGTTACCTGGGTCTGGAGATTTTCTTCATTCCTCAGGTTCCTAATTCTAAGTTATTATTTCTTCTAATACAGTTTCTGCTCCCTTTCTTTCTCTTTTCCTTCTGGGATCCCTTTGAGGCAATTGTTATTCTTTTTGATATTATCCCATAGATCTTGTATATTGCCTTTGTTTCTGTTCATTCGTTTTTCCTCTTTGCTAGTTTGCTTGAATGCATCCCTCTGTCCTAATTCTAGTTCATTGATTCTGTGGTGGCTTTATTCATCTTATTCTTTCATCCCTCTATTGAGTTCTTTAGTTGAGCTACTCTTTTCTTTTATTCTTTGACTTCTGTTTTGAGCTTCTTTGTTTTTTCTTTCTTTCGGTGTTCTCTTTGTCTTCTTCTACTGTCCTCTTGATTTCCATGAGTGTGTTTATCACTGTTGCCCTAAAAAAAGTCACTCTCAGGTAGTTTGCATACATTTGTCACATTCAGATTTTCCTCTGGGGTTTTAGTGTATATTTCTACGTGTATTCATTCTGAATGGCATTATGCTTTTATTTCTGTGGATTAGGTTTTCCTGAAGTGATGGCCTTGTGTAGGGTATGGGCTTTCACTGAATAAGTCTGGATTTTGGTTTGAACACTGAAAGTTCTTTAGTTGTGTGGCATAATTGCTGAACAGATTTGTTGAAACTGAGTTATACCCTGTGTTGAGGCCCAAGAGTCCAACCTGTGGGTTAGAGATTGCATGGGAATTTGAGAACTTTCCTCTAGTAGTAGTCTTAATGGTAGAGAATATCTGAGGATTGTTGTTGGCCTTTAATAAGTGACCAGGCTGCAGTTCTACTTCCACCCACAGAATGGCACTAGTGTGTTACTGTTGAGGTTTTCCTCCCTTCTGGGAGACTCTTCTTCCATAGATGATATTTCAGACATTTTTAAGTGTAGGGAAGGGATTTTCAGTGGTAGGTCCCGCATCTCCAGCACAATAATGGTGGAAGTGGTAAGGGTTTCCCCTAGCTACTTTCTGGTTATGGCAGAAACCTGTGCATATTCTCCCAAGAAAATGTGACTCAGTTTATTGGGGTACTTACCTGCATTCCACCCTGCACCAAGACTCTGTCCCTTGACTCAGTCGCCTTGATTCCACTAGGCATGCTTTCTGTGGCTGGATTTAAACTCCAGGAATCCTGGGTCTTCCTGAGGTTCTACCACCTCCCTCTGTTGTGACTTTTTTTCTCCCTGGGCCTCAGAATCTTGAAACCATGATGTATCTCTGAAACCTGATATTTTTACCTACTATTATGATGTTAAATACTGCTGCTATTTGTGTAGTTTCTGGTCCTGCTTTTCCTCAGCATTTGTGTCTCCAAAATAGGTGTTTCCTACCTGTCCTGTGCAGGGGAGGTAAATGTGCTCTCCTACCAGGTCACCATCTTTGAGTCTATGAAATTAGAATTATTTTTACATGCAATAGTGGCACGATATTTTATTTATTTGAAAAAGTAATCATTAAATCAAAATATGCATTCATTATTATATGAGTGATTCTGATTAAAATAATGTAATGTGTATCATTCTCCCTAGATACACAAATGATATTTGGTATCCACTAACATTCTTCTCCAACTAAAATTCTTAGTTTTTATTGGATTTTGTTTAGATTGTGTTGACTAGATCAAAAATATAAACACATTTTAGATTAGCTTAAATCTACCTCAACGATGTATATATTAAAAATTGCTTTTATGAATGTTTTAGATATTTGTACTAAATTATACATATACATTAATTGAAGTTTAGGAGGATAAATTAGAGCAACCCAAGTCTCTCAGCATTGGTCTCTTGTAAGAGCTGAACTCTGACATGAACTACCAGGAGCGAGAAGGCAGTCCCAGTGGTAAATAAGCACGAATTCCTTTACACATTTAATTTTTCCCTTAATCAAGAAAGCCATCTATTAATCCCTGGGTCTCCACTTTTCTTGTAATCCAGAATGTTCTTTTTTATTTTTTCCTGTACTTTAGAATGAAGTAGAAAGGGATATAATTATCTGTACTTTCAGAGTAAGTATGTGACATTCTTCCTTGCTACATGGTGATTTCTTCCTCTGTCCCCTGATACTCTAGGTCACCTTTCATGCCTCAGTTCAGGATATAAATGTGTATCTTTCTCAGTTACTTAAATATTTACTGTCATGCAATTTCTCCATCTGTATGTCAGTAAATTTTGCCTTCTCTATTAATAATCATACCTAGTGCTTAATTTATTTCCCTGTCTGTCCTGGGAAGATCCTCAGAAAAATGGGGTAATTTTTCCTTTGACACCTACAGGATCATTCATCAGTATATCTCTGTTTTTATGAACAGCCAATATACTATGATGTATATTGTATACTCTCAAAACAATCGTTTAATAATGGAAAAATAAAATAAGAAGAATGACATGAATAGAAAATGAAGAGAAAAGAGCCTTCTTTACTGTATGTCAAAATGACTCCTTTAAACCTAAACTATAATAGACCAAGAGAGATATTCATGTTTATCTTTGCTGTACCCTTGTCTGAATTTTCAGAGACTGTGGGAAATAATAGAATCATTAGTGCCCATTCAACTTAATGCATTTTCTGGAAAACAATGCTTAAATGAAATTCTTTGAAAAGAGAGCTCCACGATGATATGGGTTTGATAAATGGTACAATGTCTGTCACCTGCTTGGAATGTTGCCCTACATATTGCATATTTTAATCATTCAGAATTACTAGCTCAAACAAATAAAAATTTACATTGGTTTTAATCAATATTCTGCGTTCTTATTTTTATTTCTTTATGTTCACTTCCATGGAGCTCTTTTTAATGTTTGATGAGACTATAAAGCTATGGAATATATATTGAGACACTCCCGTAAGCCATGGGCACATTAATATAACTCTGTCAATGTTAAAACATGTGCATTTTCCACAAAAAGTCATTCCTTTCAGTTAGGTTTAAAAAAGATATTTAGGTTTCAAAAAGATATTTAGGTTTCATTTAAAACAAGTCCCACTGTACAAATGAATACTCTATGAATTCATAGACTTAAATTGATGCTTTTTTAATCATCCTTTTTTTTTTTGATATGGCACTTATCTATATTTGATAGGAATTCAAGGTTTTTTCCAAACCTTACTATAGATTATAGAGATCTATAATGAATTCTGGAGGACACAAAAATGTGTTTCCTTACATTATTATTGAAATCACAGGTGGGAATCTATTCCTTATTTTGCCTGACTGCTTTGTTCTTTGATTTTTCCTTCAGTAAAAATCTATTTATGTGGTAAGGCGTCTTCTCTAAATAAATAAAATTACTCTAAACTCATTAGTCAATTGGACTATAGCATAATGAATCACAAAATTAACATTCATTTTTGAAACTTAAATGGTTTGACTTATTGCTACAGCAGCTCTTTATTTCATGGACTATAAAATTCACAAAATATTGAGCTTCATGGGCTATGAAATAAAAGCCTATAAAAATGTCTTGGAATGTGTAATTATCTGCAAGATCAGGCACTTTTACCAAACCGATAATAAAATATAGTGAGTTTTCTGCTAAAATCACTTGATACTGAGTGAGAAACTAATTGGAAAATAGATAAGGCCATCATGATATGCAAATAAAAGAAATGAATGACAATAACAAGAGCATATCCTTCTCAAATTATTCAGTACAATTGGGTTTTCTTAAACCACCTTTATACCTGCTGAAATAGTCCAGAAAATTAGTAAACAAGTTTAATTACAGAAGATAAAATAAAATCACTACCACCACAAGTCTAAATCTGATACTTGACTGTTTTAATACTTATTTTACTCCCTCTTTGAAATGGACTGAAAAATTGCTTAGAGTATTTAAATGCATTTCTTAGTGAGTTACAAGATCTTTCTCTCTCTCTCTCTCTCTCTCTCTCTCTCTCTCTCTCTCTCTCTCTCATCTCTCATTGTCTCTCCTGGATTAGAGATGTACAATCACAATAATAAATTCAAAGCAGAAAAAATCATTTATAAGATTTATAAGATCTTGACTTATTTCTTGCTATGAAGACATCTAATTTTAGTTTTTGTTACAATTCAATTTCAATCAATTGGACCAAACTATTTATCCTGTACTTATGTAATACCTAAGGTCTTCAGAATATAATACATTTTCTATATTATATCCCATTCAAGTATACTCTGGCATGTCCTCTGTCCTATCAACTAGATATTTCCCTGAGGATATACTGGTGGAAATTTTTGCCTACTTTTATCTATTACTGTAAAAATGTCAGCACTTAGGTTTTCTCTATCTCAAAAATTCTAAAATCTGCTGGTTTTTTTTTTTTTTTACCCTACCTCCAAGTCAATGAGAGCAACATAGAGTAGGACTAGGTAGATAAAGCACACAGATATGCTTCATAATTGAGGAATTACACTCAATTATGGCAACTTTCAATCTCATAAGGGAATTACAAACAAATATGCCTAACATTAAACCAAGAGGCAGACATTAATTAATTACTCTGAATATAAGTTAAGTATATTTGTATATAGAATGTCTTATTTTGGAATGTCTCTGGGCAGGAGATATTTCTTTGAAGAGATGTCTCAAAATCTATCAGGAATGACTGTGTTTTTCTTCCAGGAATTTCTGTTTATATAATAGTTGTTAAACTGACTTCTAATCACAGAACGTGCAGAAAAGTTAGACTATGGAAAAGGATTGCCCAATACCATCTTCTTACATACATAAGTGGTAACAGCAAGATGATTACTTCATATTTGAGGTCTGTTGATATTATGTGATAGAATGAAGTTGGGTCCCAGAGATTTTCAGGGTAATGAACTACTCTACCAGTTCTGGGTACTTATCAGATAGATTTTAATCTAAGAACATGATTTCTACCTTTGTTAAATACATTTTATTTAAGTTCATTTTGCTCATGCTTCATCAGATACAGGTATAAATTATTGTCCTTAGATTTCATTACCAAAAAAGACATGTCCCTAGTTACTAAACAACGATTGTTTTTGCCATTTATCACAATTAATTCAATCAGGACATTCCATCTATCTTCATGAATAAAGTACTTCTCTAGCATACTTACAAATGACGCAATCCATGAAGTCATAGAAAGAAACATCTCTCACTTCCAATGCTGTCAAAGCTGCAAATGCAAATGCAACACCCTGAGTAAATTCCTAACTGTTTTGCTCATGAAATTGGAGATCCTGATGTATTCCAACTTAACTTCATTATTAAAAGAATCCCTCTGTGTCATTCTGCTGAAATTCTTACTCCCTTTAAAGTTTTCATTCTTACTAATATATTTAACTGTGCGTCTGTATGTTTCTTTTTTCATGGAATTGAACCATCTATTGTGATTATTGTGGACAATTAAACACAATCTATATTCCCATCTACTCTCATCTAATACTTATACTAAGATATGTAATTATACTAAAGTATAACCATGAAAGTCATTTAACAGTACTATTATAACTTAATAATAGTATATAGTAAGCAAATATGCTTAATAGTTTATTGTATATAATAAGAAATCTCAAATTTTATTCTTTAAATCATCTATTTTATATTATCTGTTCCCTCTTATTGTGTTGCACTGAAGTTATACGCGGTCTTTCACGCAAGTTTTTGACACATTCTGGTGGGAACTAAGAAGGCAGTTAACATTTCAGAATAAATGAAATAATATATAGGGTCATATTTTTTAAATCTGTCAGAGAATCAAGGTTTTGCTGTTTTGCTTTAAAAGCATAAAGAACACAAGTACAGGGGGAATCTTACTAATCTATCTAACACTGAAATTGAGACAAGATGGAATAGGGTGATGACACAAATTTGAATAATGGTAATATCTGCTATCAGCTTCCTGGGGACACTCATTAGGCATGACAAAGTGGAATCTTATTTGGATACTGAGCTTCATAATATTAAGGTAATCTACTAAACTTGAAATACAGATACTATCTTTTCCAACTAAAACAATGTTCATAACAGGCAGCATGAGAATTATGATATAAAGATTAGAGAAATAATATTTGTAAAGTACCTCACATGCAATTGAAATATATAATTTTATGTGTCACCTAGTAGTTTTTAATATTGTTATATTTTGTCAATTTGCAATTATAACATATGGTGCTTATGCACAAAAATTACCTTCAAAACATAATTCATATGACTAATACTTATGAATATCCATCCAATTTCATTTAAATATATGATTGAGATTTTGTTAAGTTTGACATCAGTATATTGCTTAACAATTAAGAATTGAATAATTTTATTATGATTGCTATATTTTAGAGCAGAAATATATCATATCTATTATTTCACATGTTTAATTTTCCCTGTGATTAAAAATCTAATAGTAGAAAATGAAGTACTTAGTGCCTTTCTTAACCCTTGAAGTGATAATTCCCTCATTTTACATCAAAGATTAAGTTAGTAACTTGGAGAAAGTCTGTTAGGTACTATTGTGGATTCAGAATTAAAACACCTCTTCCAATCATAATAATATATATTTAGAAGCTCTGCATGCAGAGATCACTAATTTCACAGACTGCCTTGCCCAATAATTGCACTTGTTAAATTATGCCAATATAATCTTGAACATTTTACTTGTTCCTTGGTTAGCATAAAAGTTTCATTTTAAAGCCTAGCTAATAACCATCTGTCTTCTGGAAGAATGTGAAATAAAACTAATGTGTGTTTTGAAATTGGTATGTAAGCTAACTCTTGAGCTAATATAACTTATTTTTTGTATTTAAATTTTTTAATAATTCTGAGTCATTCTTAAAATATACCTATGAATTAGAGGTACTATATATTGACACAAATTGGAGTTTTACGATATTTCATCAACACTAGTGTCAATCTCAACATGTTCAAGAATAATCAAGCAGCTGTACTTATAATGGTCTTTGTGTTTATTGTCTAATATTTGCATCATATTTATCAGCAATATCTCATTCTTTCGCAATTTAGTATTTTGCGGTGTTTCATCTGACTTTATTTATGTTTACATACCATGCATACCTAATACATCACATAAACTTCAACATAACTATAAAAGAATGATCATATTTGTTTCAATTATTTTATTGATTCTGAAATTATTAACATGTTCCTATATACAAGAAAAAGGCAGTTGAAATCATTTCATCATTTAAGAACAATCTAGTATAATAGTAATCTTTATAAATTGAAAATACTGAATAATTTGGAAAGAAATTATAGTCATTAAACTTTAAATCTGGGAGAAGAAAGGGTGGAATAGGTCTTGGTGCAAACAAAATAGACTGTCAACTTCTGAGGTTTCTACAGCCCCATTCAATATAATTATTCTATGTCTCCATTTCTTTATTTATGTTACTTTACTTTTAATATGTCGGGTTATAGAACAAATAACAAAACATTGTTGAAATGGTAATAGTGTCTAAAATGATAGATTCAGGCTAATCCCAATTTGTTTTTCAGCTGAGTTCTTTGTAGAAATGGCAAGCTGAGTCTAAGTATAATGTCACATTAGCTGCAAGGGGCCCAAAATAACCAAAAGAATCTCAAAAATATGAACAAAATAGAAGTATTTATACTTCCTGATTTCATAATTCACTATAATAAAACAGCAATTAATACTATGTATTATCTCATACTTGATAACAAATGAAACTGCATATCAAAACTTTTGCTATTTTTTAAACAAAGTTACCACAATAAAAAAAATTTTTAAAAATTTGGCATGGTATTAAAAACAAGAACAGACATATAGAAAAGTGGATTCAAATTTAGAGTCCAAGAGTAAACTGGTAAATTGATAAATCTGTGTTCAACTGATTTTCATCAAATATATCAAGACTATTCAATGGGAAAAAGACAGAGGTTTCAGCAAATTGGTTCTGGGACAGCTGAATACCCACATGTGGAAAAATGAAATTGGAACCTTACCTAACATCACACACAAACAAGTAACTCAAAATGGGTAAAATTCCTAAATGCAAAACACTAAATCTATGAAATTTTTAGAGAGAACGGAAACAAATCTTTGTGACTTCAGGTTTAGTAAAGGAGTCTTAGCTATGACACTAGAGCAGAAGCAAAGAAAAAATGTATATATATATGTATATATATATATACATATATATATTAGACTTCATAAAATCAAAAAGTTTATTGCTTCAAAGAACATTATTTAAAAAATGAAAGGAAAAATGATAGAATGGAATAGCATAATTGCAAACTATATATATAAATGAGATGTATTAAGAATATATTAAGAAATATTGAACTCAATAGTAAAAGTAGAAATAAATTAAAATGAGCAAAGATTCTGAATATGCATTTTTTCAAGAAAGATATACAAAGGTCTAAAACATATGAAAAGATGCTTTCCATCATTATTCATGAGGGAAGAATACATAAACCACAATGTAATACTAGCTCGCATTCACTAATGTGACTGACTAGAAGTCAAAAAACAGATAGAACATAGTGAGGATTTGAAGAAACTGGAATTTTTGTAAATTATTGCTGGTAATATAAAATGATCAAGCCACTTTTGAACAATCTGAAAGTTCCATCAAATAAGTTGATATCAAGTGTAGTGTAAGCCCCAACAGTTGTATTTGCATAGGTGACAGACAGACAGATAGATGATGGATAGACATAGATATAGATTTACTTTGTAATGCAAATGTATGACTTAAGCTTTGATTGCCCAAGCATTTACTTCAAAGAGGCATCCACTTTGAAGATAGTTATTTCAAATAAATACATGACCAGATGCATGATTAGATGAAGAAGCAAGACACCTCCCCATGTAGAGACACTTTTGTTTTAGTAATTTTGGTTGATTTCAATAACTAAACATTTGGGCCACTTGTTTTTTCTTGTTCTGCACTTTAAAGTCCTGCTCTTGTATTTAAAATACAACAATAAAATATGAGCTGATAAAACGCTAGGCCTCAAGTCTCAACCTTAGTAAAATAAAATATCTAGATTTCTGTACTCTCCTCCTCTCTAAAACCATGAACTTGTTGTGTGATCATAGATGTGTAGATTTTATATCCTGTAAGTAACAGACTATTTTTTTTTTCAAAGTTTCCTAATGGTATTTACTGAAACACCAATCATGGTACTTCTTACAATCATAATAAGAACCTCAAGGGACATTCTACTATAACATTAGTTTTTACTAGATCGAGACCAGAATGCAGCATAAAGTTGTTGTATGACCCAATAACTTTCTTACTAATTATATACACAAGAAAAATGAAAATGTATACCTATATGCAAATCTGTACAGCAGCATTATTCATAATAGCCAAAATGCAGAAATAAGCCAGGGTCCATCAATTGACAGATGGACAAACAAAAATGTGTACCTGTACAATGAGCCATAATAGCTTTTTATTTTGAGAAATTTCAAGAAAAAAAATCACTGGTGAGGATTTTATTCTCTTATAGGAATAAACAAGAGTGAAGAGGCAATTGTCAAGTGACAATTACTGAAGAAAGACATAAAGTTTCTTAAAGACTGTTTGGAATGAGCACAATGTAACTTCCATCCACATTACAAGAGTTAAGTAGTCAAAATCAAAATCAAGGGAAAAGAGATAGATTCCCCACTGAATCTAATAACTGGCAATAAATGGTGCTGAGGAAACTGAAAAACAGGCTGCCAAAAAAAACAACAACAACAAAAAAAACCTTCTTTAGGGACATAAACAAAAATTAGCTCAAAATGGATCAAGCAGCTGGACATAAGAGCTTAAACTATAAAACAGATAGAGAAAAAGGTAGGATAATGGTCCCATGACATCAACCCGGATTTCTTTGGGGAAGTAACACCTATTGTTAAGGCAACTAAAGCAAAACTAAACAATTGGATATTCAGCATACTAAAATATTTTGTACCTTGAAAGAAACCACCACTAAAATAAGGTTACCCATGGAGTGAAAGTAGATATTTGCACAACATACATTAGAAAAGAGTTTAATCTCCAAAACATTTAAGGAGTTCATATGCTTCAACAATAAAAAAGCAATTGACCCACTCAAAAATGTGAAGAACTAATAGACCCTTCTCTAGAAAAGACACACAGATGGCCTAGAGACACATGCAGATATGCTCTAGATTACTTACTATCAGGGAAATGCAAATAAAAACTGCAACAAGGTATATACAACCTTATATGAGTGAGAATGGACTATATCCAAAAGACTAGAAACAAAAAGTATTGGTAGGGCTTGGAGAAAAAGGAAACATCTCATCTTGTTAGTAGGAATGTAAACTTGTCCAACCTCTTTGGAAAACACTATGGAGATTCTTCAAAAATATTAAAATGAAAATATCATTTGATCCCGTAAGTCTACTTCTCAGCATGCAAAACACAAATTAAAAAAAAAATCTGCACCTCAATATTCATAGCATAATTCCAACAACCAAGGCACTGGAACAATCTAAATGCCTGCAAGCTGATGATTGGATAAAAAAACTGTGAATGTGCACATATATGTATGTATGTATGTTTATGTGTGTACATATATATTATATTATATTATATTATATATTTATGTGTATGTACTCAGTAGAATTTTATGAAGCTAAAAGATGAACTTGTGCCTTTTGCAACAACCTGATAGAACTGAAGTTTCTTATACTAAGCACAATAAGCCAGAAAGATAAAGAGAAACATTAGAAAATTTCACTAATATGTGGAATGTAAAGAAACATAACATGTAGACAACTCTCAACAAAGTTCAATATATGCAAGACTTTGGCTACCAATAGAATAGGAGACAGGAAGGGAACAAAGGAAAGGAGATAAAAAGGTTGTGGTAAAATGTACTAGAACAAGTGAGTGGGTATGGTGTGAAATGCACACAGACTGAGGTGAAAATTCAATATTCTAGAACATGAACAGCAATGTAAACAAAATAAATTAACTTTTTTTACAAAAGAGAAAAATTGTGAATTAGAATCCAATCTGACAGCATAAAATAAATTGCAAATGTAACTCCAGGCCCTCAAAGCTCTTTTCCCTATAATATATTTTTTCTCCTCATTGCCTGTAATGTAAATTCGTAAACAATCCAGCTTCCATCACATAGATTAGTGTAATGTACTCAAATGTAGAGCTGTTGTAGGATAAAAGTAATCTGGGTCCCTGTATAATCTCTTTAAGTGAAACTGAACTGTCAGTCTAAATTTCTGGATTGTTACTGAGGGATAATTTACTGCTACATTATTAAACCTTCTGTACTGCTGACTATTTTAATTGATATAATTCATATAAATCTGAGAGGGGTAAGCTGTATTGCAAGTGACAGGAGTAAGTTAAGCAACAATAGGTTTATAGTCAAAAGACAGAATAATGTCTGATATAAGAGACTATATCACAAAATGAAAATGTACATTTTTCATCCTTGAGTTTGTAACAATAAAAATTGAATATGTTATATAGCAAGTTATGATAATAATAAGTGTTGTCAAATTTAAAGATTAGGGTACCACAAGGGAGATCTAAGTCTGGTGAGTTAAGAAAGCTGTCATGGAGAAATTCTGCTTAAATTGCTTTTTAAAGTCAGGATGGTAACTACCTAGGTAAAAGAGTTGAGGGTGAAAACTGTTCCAAACACAAAGAAAAATAAGTTGTTTAATGATGCAGAAACAATGTGAAAACATTGCATATTGAGGAAATTAAATTCTAATAACAAATTCAAAGGATGAGGGAATGAGGACAGAGATATGAAACCAGATCTTAGAGTCTCATTGTAAAGATAACAATTGTAGCATTTCTGTAAAAGCAGCATCAAGCTTGATGAAAATGTGTTTTTTTTTAGGTTTAAATGTTGTTCAGAATACAGAAAATTGATTTTCTGATTAAGAAGAGTACTCAACTTGGACAAGTTAGAACTGTCATTGCTTAGAGACAATTAAAAACAAACTTTCAAGGCGGAAGGCAGACACAGTAGTAGTATGGAACCAGGGACTCAATTGAGGCTTGAACAGATTATATCTGTTTCATTGTTTTTGGCATAGAGATAATTTAAAAGTAGTAACATCTGTCATTTTTCATGAATTCTGTATTTGCAAATTCACCTACTCACTAAAACCTCCAAATCAACGTATGTACCACAAAGCAATGCTTCATCTTCTCATTTCAGGTCTCATATTATAAGCAAGCATCATTTCCATGGTCATATATATATACATATCTTTATGACATTTATTTTTATTTGATATGGAAAATGTTCTTTATTTTAAACTTAGATTGTATGAATTGACATTTTATGGAAACTAAAAAAGAAACATTGATTAGCCTGATTTGTCTCGTAGTTAATAATCTAGTTCATTATGAAGTACAGCCTTATTGTCAATTATTTTTGGTAGCACAATTTCATGTGTTGAAATGTGAAGCAAAAGGACTAATATTTGGAATGAGATATTTCTATGACTTTTTCAGGTTTAGTAAATATTACATAATTATTAATTTTAAAAACAATTATGGAACAAAATTAACTTTCTTTAGGAATAGAACCGATAAGGAGTGCAAAATGCTATCTAAGAGGTTAAATTTAGGGAACCGAATATAACCAAACTTTAATATAGCACCTTACTTGAAAAGCTGTCAAAGCTCCCCTATTTTATTTATAAAATTCTTCATAAACCATCATCAAAAACACATGTAATTTTTCCATTTTGTTTAGTATAAACTTTATGACAATATTTTTAAGTTTTAGTTTCACTTTAATAATTTTTTAATAATTCTCCTTTTACCCAAAGTGTAAATGGACACATGTATAGTCACAGTGAGTTGAGGGAAACATTATGGAAAACAGGAAGTCTTCTGCTCCTCTCTCCCACCTCTGCTTCCCAAGAAGAAACCAATTTTATGTCCTTTATAAATATTTGATGATTACCTCCATGTCTTTAAACAATATGCTTAGATTTTCAAACACTGATTTTTCAGTTTTATGTATTAATTTTGACATCCCCTTACATTGTTGAGACACATTTGTATTTCTTCTCTCTATTTCCCAACCACTTTGCATATTTATACTGACAGAATAATCTTCCTAATATAGCTTTATTTTAGATCAACATTTAGAACATTACCATCAAAAATAAATGCCTTCACATCTGAGTCACATATTATACAAATATTTGTCAGACTATGGAACTTGGATCAGCAAGTTTGATATCATAAGTCCTCCGGGTGATTATGATACCCTCTAAATTTTGAGAACCATAGCATTATATTAGGATTGCTTTCAATTTTCTGCACTACTTTTTATTTTCTTGAATTAATAATGCACCACTGCTTTCTATTAATTAATTTCCAAACCCTCTGACAATTGACTATTTTCTCTACTAGTATGACCATATCCTATATCCATCAACTTTATATTATTGAAAAACAATTTTTGAGAAAAACATCTGATAGACTCCAATCTGGACTTCTTATCCTCTGACCTAGAAACTTGATATTATTTCTGAAGAGGTTTTATATTTTCACTATTTTCCTGTGGGATCCCCTCTGCTCTATTCTTATGTTGGGTTCTCTGTGTTTCATGTCTTCTTGACTTACTCCCTTGTATGTATAATGTTGATTTATGATGATGTACACCTTAAACCTAGATAGCATTATTATGTAATGTTCCTTCAATACAATTTAAAAAAGAAAAAGTAAATATAAATAGATAAGACCTACAATTAATATAGCCGTTGTTTTGCAAATTCTTATATGTATAAAAGAAACACAAAACAAAAAATATTAGGTGCCTTCCATAAATTAATCAATTATAATTACTCTAACTTCCATTTTGAACATTGCTATAATAAAAATAAATGTGTTTAAATACACACGCTTCCTTACATATCCTGTCTCTTCTTGACTTTCAGTCACTTTTCATTAATTACTGATGTCTTGAAAGGTGAATACCTTATAAAATCCTTTGTGTAAAGAAAAAATTAATATTCACACTCAACAATTCTATTTGCCTTATGAACTTAATTTGCACATAAAATTTTGAAACATGCAAAGTAATTTACAAAATGCATTTTTTTATTGTGTCCACTTTCTTTAACAATGCTCATTCTACAAGTGGATACAGTTATTCTCTGTTTCATTACAATTCTCTCTAATTGAAAAATGAAGTGAGTTCAAACTATTTCATTTCCCATGAGAACAGATTTCTGTGCTGGTGATTAGAGAACAATCATAATTTCTTTTCAATCATTTTATAGAGAATATTTCAAAAATATAATAGTAGTAATAATAATAATATCACTGCTTTCTCTGAAGTATGTATCACAGATGACATTTTGATTTAAACATGCAAACTTTTGTAAAATGTAAGCTTGGAAATAACTTAGACAAGAACTGAATGTTCATCAGGAGAGAAGATTCTATGATTCTACCATTGCTGCTGTGTAACGCATTCAATAAATACTTGATGTGCCTCTGAATGAATTTCATTATTCATGAGTAAAATTAATGTTAATTCAACGTGTAACATTTAAAAGTGGTGTGTTTGTTATTTGTTAAGCAGTACCAGTATTTAACAACTAAATTTTGCGAAATCTGAAGTATTTTTTAAAGGCTATGTTTAAAAATTGTGTTTCTATTAAACTTTTGATCTAACCAGAAGATTCATCAATTATTTTGTCATTAATTCATCACTGTATTTTCAATTCATTATGTAATCTTATGATAAAGGTATTTAATTCTTTTTGCCTGATTTATTTGTAAAAATGTTTGTATTCAAGGAATATAAATTAAAAATAAAACTTTAATTTTATATTTGAATACAAGATACTCATTAAGAGCTTTAAGAAAAAAAAGCTATATTTGTATTTTTCACTTACATGATTGACTAGTCTTAGCAGTTTGGTAATCTGTCTATGTATGCTTCAAAACTTTTGGGTTTGCTTAATATTTTAACATAAAATCTGTCATTCAGTTTATCATTTATTGAAATGTTTTGTGTCTATTGTAAAAAGCCTAGATTTTGTTTATAAAGCAAATTCTTGGGTGTGCCTCAATAAGTAATTGTCTTTAAAATGACAGCTCTGTTAGTATGAATCCCTTGACGTTAAAGACTACCATGCTAGACATCTTATACTCTTCACAATCAGTAAAGTCAGATAGTCAGATGCTGGGTCAGCAACTTTCTACATAACATTCACTTTGGTATCTAGCACAGACTGCCGAATCTCTGTATAGTTCAGTCATACAGTTAGAAATTCTCTGGACTTAAAAAAAAAAAAATCTCCCTAATTTATATTGTAATACTCCCTCAACTGTGTTAATGTCTGCTGAATTAAAGTTGAGTTTAACTTGCTCTAATTTTTCTTTTAAATTTCCTAACAATTTTTTAGAGAGCGTTTCAAAATCTCCTCTTAAAACATTTCCTTCAGTTCAGTATACATGGACTTAGCATTCAAATGTGAAAAATGATAAAATATCAACTAGATTTGATATTGATTGAACAGTCATTTATTGACTTTGATATTTGATATTGAATTTGATATTGATTGAATAGTCATTGTATTATGTAAATATATGTCAAGGTACAGAATATTTTGATAACAGATGAAATTTAAATGAATACATAAAATACATTTAACTTATTTCACTTTTTTTATTTATAGAGGTAGCAATAATTATATGTTTATCAAAGGCATTGGATTTATTCTTTCTTTCTCACGTCCTGGAAGCTTTGAGGCCAAATTTGATAAATAACAATCAATCTTGTAAGTGCGGGACTCTGTCTACTTAAGGTACTTAATGAAGTAGGATGCGATTCTTACATATTTTTTAACTGAAATAGTAGTTTCCATTTTCAAGGATGCATAGAACCATCAGAGAATAGGATGCATGAATTATTGTCACAAGAAAAAGCAAGAGAATATTAATTATTTTAAATGAACTAAGAAACAGATGGAACCATTAAAATTTCACAAAGTGGACAAGCATTATTAATTCATATAGTATTCATTATATCTCTACTGATCATATCAAATTCTACTTGGTATTATTAAGTGTGATGTACAAGACTATAAAGTTTTTGATGAAAGACCTTATGAATACCTTAGTAATACAAAAATGTTTGTTTTTCTCTTTTTATAGTGTTATGAAGTCATTGGTTGGTTTCAAAAGAGTAGATACTGAAATCCCTTGTACTGTGTTGATATGCTGGTGCTACAGGACAATACAAATCAGAATAATTAGAAGCAATCATTCTCTTTGATTTTTGTGTAGGTGACCTGGGAAATGAATTAAAGTTCCTGATGTGCTATAGCATTATTAATTATGGGAGTTACATCATTACTTCTCAGTATGATTTATTAATTATGTGCTAAATATAATGTATCATTTAAATGTTCAATAAGCATTTTACTTACTCTTTCCCCAAAAGATAAACATTGTTATTCTTCTTTTATGTTAAGCATTCATAATCAAAGTAAGTAAATTTTATCAATCCAATCTTGTCCTTTGGCAAGGTCCATCGACAGTGAACAAACATTACATGACCCAATAGTGGTCTTGCCTTGACATATTGTGAGAGGATCTCCCTTTAATTATATAAAATTTTGCAACCATTGGGAAAATACACAGCATTAGAAAAAATATTTCAAATGTCAATTTATAAGTATCACTTGTAGCATGAATATCCTTTCTATTTTGACTGTTACCAAAAAGCCTTTTCTCTGAGTTTGGTATTTGAGAAAAAAATACCAGTGAGATTGTTTTTTAGTTTAGATACCTAAGTCAAATGTCTGTAGGCAAAATGAGAGTAAGAACCAGACCGACTTTCTTCAATTTGCTTTGATTTGCCTTCAGTAATGCTAATGATAATGATTTAACTAATTTATGGAGTAACAGCTGTCCTGAGCAAGTAGGTGAGCTGTGTGGGGAATTTCTTGAGAGTCAGTTATGGTCCTTTCCACTATGGGATGAAGATTTCTCCTTTATTATTTCTAAGTGTATGTATAAAATGTCAAAGCCTTTGAAAAGTCAAAGATTGGTAAGAACATTGAAGTTTATACATATGATGAGTGCCGCAGACACTTTGTGTGATAACTGGCAATATTTTTTCATGAACTATTTGTCTCCAAATAGTGAAGTAAATGAAAATGTCCAGATATGTGTCATCAGTAAAATTGCTCATATTTTTCATTTTACATTTTATTTTTATACTAAATTAACACTGCTTAATTTTCCTGTGTATTTTCATTCTATTGTCAGAACTGAGCTTGTTTTGTTCCTTTCTTTTTATGTTCCATTTTTAATCCTTTCTTTTTTCTTTAAGCATTTTGTTCAATAAAACTATTAGCACAGGGTTACTATAAAAATGTAGAGCATTGACAGTGAGACAGAAATAAAATATTGTGTTTTCTATCTAAAGATCACCTTTATTAAGAATCGAGTAACAAGTCCAAGGAAGGGCAGGGAAGCAGTCCGAACTCAGTGAAGAAACGATACCTCAGGATACTTTCAAGCTTATGATCAGTCTCTTGTTCTATTTCACTATGAATACCACGAGTTTCTTCTCATTTCCTGCCTCACATGTAGTCTCTACCACTTGATAATCAAATTTATATTACAATAACTAGAATAAAATAATTGATATCCCACAGCCTATTAATGCTGTTCATGTCAACAAACCTTCACAATATGCCTATTAACTAAATATTTATGTAATATTGTAGAAGTTAGAACAGATTACTGTGGCTCAAATTCCATTCATGCTATTCACTGCGTGACCCTTTGCAATTACATCTCAGTACTTGGCTTTCTTCTTTTCTACAGGAGATAAAACTCTAATGCATATATTATACAATATTTTACCAAATAAAAATATTTTAAATAGAGTAAACTAAGTTACAGTCAATGCCTATTTGAACACGGCCTAGAGTCTCAGAGGTTTTACATGAACATTTGAATCTCTTCCTAACAAGGCTGTCCTGATCAAGAGCCATAAATAAAGTCATGATCTACAGTATAACCATGAAAAATATTTTGTGAATTCTGTGGAAAATACAGGAACTTCTATTGCATACATTTCACCTAAAAGCTAATAAAGACCTTGAGTGAAATTTATTTTTAATGAGTTTCTTGCCACCAGTGCCTTCATTGGTTCCAAGCAAAGAGTCATTAATTATCACATTTCACAAATTCCATAATGAGCTGCATCCTCACTCCCTCATTTGCCAGTGGAACATGGAAACGCCTTATGCATGTGTCTGGAGAAAGATTGCTTTTAGAATTTCTAATTGAACTAGTCACAAAATGATCCTGTGTCAACTTATTTTTCCCTATGAAACCACAAAGTATAGATAGAAGCAAATACACAAATATGAGTAAATAAAAGTGGTTATATTTGCTATTTATTCTTATCCTGGTACATGTACTTCATCAACCACAATACAGTGACAAAGAACAACTAACAAAATAAACTTATTTACCTAGATCTTTACAAATATTTTAAATATGAGTTACTCAGTAGTATTAATGAAAGCACTACATAGTTGACAAGGACTATTGCTAAAAGGAAGATAAAGTTAACTCCAGGATGTTCATATGGCTGAGTTCCTAAAATAAAGATGTTTTGACATAGTAAAATCTTTACAGAAATTTAATGATGAAAAGAGAATGAGAATGAAAATGTGTAAGGTAGAGAGGTACATGGAATAGCTCAAAGCAAAATATTTTTAGAGTTGTTGACATAAAGGTTCTATTCACTTTCATTTTAAATATTAGTATTTCAGATGTGGATTTTATTTTTTTGGATCATTGATAAAAAGTGATTTTCAGTAGATGACTATTTAGCATATATGTATTTTAAAAAATGAGCCTAAACCTTTCATTTGATTGACAGTAGAACTCTGGTGGTGGGTATAATATGATATACACACTGACTGAGGTGTGAATCTATTCTCCTAAAACTTCTACAGTATTGCAAATTAAATAAATGTTAATTTTAAAAAATTAAAGGTAAAAATAATGTAAGGAAAATAACTCGCTTTTTTTCTTCTTTTTTTTTTTAAGAAAGGTGTAAGAATGAAGGCAAGCAGACAGGAAGGCAGGCAGTAGAAAAAGGAAGAGAAACACTTTTAAAATTTATTTTATTTAGTTCATCGTGGTTGCTGCCCCAGTTCTGGGTCTTGAACCTGGAACCTTGGGGTGTATGTTTACTAATCCTGGCAGATTTAACTTCTAAGCCACCAGGACACACCGTAACTTTTAAAAACTATTTCATAGAGTGGAAAGTGGATATTTAAGAGGAGAATTTTTATTAAATTATTTTGCCTACTACTCTATCTTTAAATTTAGGATTGCTTTTATTAATCCTAAAATCTTCTTCCATCCTTACTTGTCTCCCATTCTAAATGTGGTTTGAAATCTTGACTAGATCTGTTAAAATCACTTTTATTTATCCATTTTTTTCTTTGTCATTTAGAAAGATGATTGAAAATTATTGCTTTATATTGCTGGTTAATTTTCTGGAGCGTTAATATTCTTTATAGATAATAATATCATTCATTCATTTCAATTGGTCTAAAAATTTTTCATTAAATTCTCTTTGGGTTTTCAGTCGGTTTCTTTTGTCTTTCTCACATTTAATTTTCATATGCTATTGATCTTTTTTCTGAATTTTATAAAACACATATAACATACTTTTGAGAATTACCTGTTTGTAGGATAAAAGTGTCAAAGAGGGACTAATGTCTGACTCTTCTGTCACTGCAATGCATATCTTTTTTATAATACAAAACATCTGAAATAAACTCATAGGGTATATTGTGACTGTCAATAATTAGAAGAGCAATAATTTATTCTTTAGTAAAAGCATAATATCCCCAAAAAGAAATTGCATTCTCCTTTACATTCCCTAATTCCTTGACTATTAATAAACAGGTTGATTGATAGAAACACTGAACAAATTTTAACTGTAGAGTCACAAAGTTTCTTCTAAGACTCTCCTGACCTAAAGTGGAATATATTTTTCCCACTCTTGGTTCTTTCTAATATGAAGGTAATTTATGCCTGGATAATTTGAAGATGTTTATTCTTCCAGTAACAGAATTTGTGAAAAAAATTTATGATAAATTTCCCCTGTTTTAGTCATTTATCTCCCTGAAATTCTAAAGAGGACTTTCTACTTGGCATTCATGATACCCAGTCCCATTAGAAATATTGTTTTCTGTCTGAGTATATGATATATTCATATGTTTTTACAGAGGCCTGAGAGGACTGATATAAAGACTGATTTATCTAGTTGTAAAACAGAATCAAGGATTTCCATCTAAAATGAAACCAGAAAATAAGAAATGGAGAATCTCACATATGTATATGCACCATCAGAATAATGTAAATTAAGAATCAAGGCACGCTCTGGTGGATTGACAGCCAAATTTCCTAAATAAATGCCTAATTTTCAGGAGACCAGTGAACATCCATTAAAAATCTCTCTACATCTTCAAGTCAATGAACTTAACCTCTTGGCCTCTGGCTGGACTTCCCCAGTTTTTTACATTCCTTGAGCATAAATATAAGTTGTCCGAAATCCCAGAGGTCTTACTTACAGCATGCTACAGCATGTATTTCCCTAATTGTAGTCATCTGCTATTCTGAATTAACCCAATTTTTGCTAACTAGTTTTCCTCAATTTTGCTTTTTATTTAGATTGGTAGTTCATAGCAGAAAACATCAAGAGTTCATACAGTAACTGCTTTTTAATGAAAATATAATTCCTGGCTTTAGTAAAATGCATCATGATGAATTTGGACTTGGTCTTACTAACTTAGCAGGAAATATAACAAAGTAGAAATTATAAGGGAAAAAAAGATATGGGGCCTCTGTAGGGAGATACTTGAACTGGTTTCTATCTTCTGTGTGTACTGAGTTGGTGATACTTGGTGAGGAGGAGAAATGTTCTCCCCAATACCTTGGATCAATACACCGAAATAGCTTTAAAGAATTACATTTTTCCCTGATCTTAATGGGGTTACACCTTAAAAAACTAATCACAAGTTAAAAATATCCTAAATCAAAAATGCCTGTAGTACATCTAACCCCCTGAACATCACTGCTTAGCCTAGAAGATCTTAAGTATGCACAGGACACAACGCTAGCCCATAGTTGGGTAAAATCATTTAAAACAAAGCTTACTTTATAAGAAATTGTTGAATGTCTCATGTAATTTATTCAATACTGTACTGATAGTTGAAAATCAGAATGCCCTAATCCAAACGTTGAAGTGCAGTTCCTAGTGAATTCTTACAGTATTTGTACCATCGCCAAGTGGAGGCTGTAAATTGAACCATCATAAAAGTTGGGGACTGTCTGTACATGCAAAGCTTTATCATGGTCAGAACTGAATGTAGAAGTCAAAAAAATCAAATGAGTAAGAAAATTCAATATGTAAAAAATTACATAAAATAAAGTATGTGAAATAAATTAAACATGTAAAATATCAAGATGTACTAAAATCATCACTTTGATATTATCACCTAGACTTCCTAATAAAAGCATTCCTGATTTTTGAAACTTTGAAGATTTGTCAAATTTTGGTGTTGTCTGTCTTCTTTATTTTCTTCTACAAAGTTATTCTGGCAAAAATCCCGGAGTGTGATCCAAAGAGAATCCCAGCTGCCACATCAGGAGAGAAAAGTTGGGTATATAAAACTTTAAGAAGGAAACACCCTTCTGTTCCACTCTATAAATTTTTAAAAGTTGACATCTAATGTGTCAACAAAATTCCATGAGCAAGAATAGGCAATCCCCAGAGAACCTCTAGAAAGCAGATGACGACAATAAAGATACTGTAAGCACACTGCACAGTACACTGTCAGCATTAATTCCACATTCGAGAACTTGGAGGCATTTTGTATATTCTGTGCTTTTCTTTTAACTACTTCAGTAATTTTAATTCAGACATATATTATCTGTGTTAGATGTCATCTTTCACAACATTTTACATTTAAAGTTGAACAGAGAAACAAAACAAATCAGCTTATGACACAGTGACAGCATATTTACATTTATGGAAAGCTATATCTAGTCTTAAAAATTGTTAGCAGAAACAATTTAAAATATAATACCTAGAAAATTTACTTTTGTACCTACCTGTCATCGGTGTTTCAAATTGACGTGCAAAAGAAATTAGTGTTTAAGAAGTAAGTATAAATTATACAATCATGGTATATTTAATTTTATAATACAGTAGAGTAGAAATACAGAATTTCTAAATGCTAAACAAATATGTATTATATATGCATGCATTAGTGTGTGTGCGTGTATATATATACATATATATATGTATATATATAGTTGAATGGTAGAACTTTGTTTTCCAAGAGAATACAAATAGTCAAATAAAGATACAACTGAACTTTCATCAAGAAATCATGCATTAAGAATATTTTATAATGACTTATATGAAAAGAGAACAATCAGTTAAATGCAAAATTTTGTTTTTTTTTTCTTCTTCCAGATTAAGTGCCAGGGATATTTAGTTTGGTCTTCTTCAACTAGAGAAAGATGTTTCTAAACTAGAAGGAAAAAGAGGACGAGAAAGGGGAAATTGGTTAAAAGGTGCCATTTATATGATGAAGGATGGAAACAGACTTACAGAGGTTGATTTATGACGATATATACATTAAACCTATATTTTATGATATAATATTATGATTAAATATTCCTTAAATTAAAAAAAATGCTTTGGAGAGGGTTAGAGGATTATTTAAGTGGGGAAATTAAGACATATTAGATAATAATTAGATCAGGATGTGGTAAATATTAGTGCTATTTACCAGATACTGATTATTCACCCTTCCCTTTGGAAATTAATAGGATTTCACTCCATGAACCGTCTGTGACTAGGAAGAATACTAGAATTAATTATGGCCACCGAATGTGGGTGGCAGGAAAACAGAATTTTGGTAGGAGACTCTTTAAAACTTTATTTTCTCTGTACGGAAGTAATTCCTGAGAGGGTAGTTTTATTTCTAAGGTCTTATTTCCATACACTCTCATTAATAATTATTTATTATTTATGTTTTGAACTTTCCAACTGACTGGTAGATGATGACATTCTATTGTAACTTGAATCTTATATTTCCTTTGATTCTACTTACATTGAATCTATTTGGAACATTTTATTATTAGGAAGTTTGAGTTTTAAAAAAATTTTAGACATTTATATGTTTTATCATGAAATAATTCATTTGCTGATTATCTAATATTTTACATCTCTGTTTGATCTACAAAATAATTACATATATTGTATCATCATCTAAAATATGACTTTCAGATATCTTACCAAGTTTCTTATTTGATTTTTGTCCTGGTGACATTTAGGTCAGGGAATTATTTTAAGGTTAATGGATTATTTTTTTTTTCCTTAGAATTTCATCACTCACTAAAACAGAATAAATGAAGTCTCCTCAGTTTTCTCTTTGCATTTTTTATTCTGTATTAAATTTAATTTTTGATGAACTAGAAATTAATTTTAGAAAGAATAACATACTTGTCATGTTTTATCTTCTATCTATTTAATATTCACTACTATTTTAAACATTTATTAATGTATACAAATATGTACTATTTGTTGTTAGAATTTTCTCCCATGTTAAATATTCCTTCTAATAACAAGGTATTTTCCAACATTTTATTTTTTTGTCTGATTCCTTATTTAGGAAGTATATTACGTGGGTGTTCCCAATATGTATTTAACACTATTAATGCTAATCGAAATGTTTCATTGATTTTGCTATTAAGCACAATATTCACTTTTAAGTAGAAGTACATGGATAAAGAGAGAGGTAGGCAGAGAAGTAAATAAGTTAATAAAAAGATGGGACATAGCACATAAACACATAGAGTGAAAAAAGAGAGGTGAGGAGAGAGGGAAGATATGAATCTTCTGACATCTGGTATATTTGTGTGCTCAATGTAATATATTTTTGCCTAACTGAATTATCCTTGAATTCCAAGGAGGAGCACTACATAATCATGACACATGATTCTTTTAATATAGTGTTGAATTATAACTTCAAATATTTGATTTAGGAATTTGTAAACTTTAATATGACTGATATATGCCTGTAACTTCCGATTTCGTCACCTGTATGTGTAATTTAATACGCATTAATATTTTTATGGAAAACATTGAAATTGTTTTCTTTCTGCCAGCATAAAGTACTGAACTTACTTCTTCCTAAAATATAAGGTAGACCATACCTTGACATTTTATTTTGCACTCCCACCAACAATGAATTCATGGTTCTCTGCAGTTTCATTAAGCATTGTCCGTTTGGGGACATTTTAGAGAATTCCTACATGCCCTGTGCCCTAAAACATATATAGCCCACCCTATTTTTTCACCTATATGAATGGTATTTTCACTTATATTAATGATTTACATTACTCATATTTTGTTAAAAAATCAAAACAACTGCAGTTGTTTGATCTGAAATCCATGACACTCTAATAGTTACAGCAGGTCAGGAATTCATGACCAGCTGGCTGGGTAATTCTGTTTCAGGGCTTTTTCACCCTCATAGGTCAGCCAGGACTGCAACCTTTTGAAGATTTCACTGGAGTTTAGAGGATTTCCTTCCAAGAGAGCTCATTTACATACTCGACCATGTTGGTGCTAACTGCTCTCTAGAGGCTAAACTTAACTTCTCCTCAAGGGTACTTGAGTATCTTCACCACCTGAAGAACATTTCCCTGAGACTGAGGGATCCAGTTTCTTTATTTACAAATCAGAATTTGATTTTTCCACTTATCTTTTGGTTGACTTATGTTTATTCAATTGTCATTTCTTAAACACAGACTCATCGAAAATAAATTGAGAGCTCAAGTATCTCAGAAATTTTTGACAATGTAAAAAGGTTTAGTCACTTTTTTACGTGCAGTACTTTAAAACTATTGTTCTACTTCCTTCAAGCATTTCAGATAGCTGAAAATTTATGAAGCCTTTTGTGTTTCTCTTTTAGGTGATTTGTTCTCATAATTTTTCAACCTATACAAATATTTACCTATTAAATGAAATTAAGGAATGATAGTACTTCTCAGAGGGGATGGTAGTTAATGAACATGTTAAAGTTATGGTTGTACTACAGCAGTATTACACTGGTATACATATAAACATACTCAAATCACAGATTGCCTGCACTATGTTAAAATACATGACAGCAAGTTGAAAACAGTTCATTTTAAGGATTATTTTTCTATCCAATTCCAAATACCTAGCTATTTGAAGATATTCACTATTTGCCCACCTGTTTTATCCTTTCAGCCTACATATTAAGACAAGCTCTAAAGGACCAAAGAGTGGGTAGCAGGAGATTAGACAGCACAGTGAAAGTCCCTTCATAGAAAATTCAGCCATGACTTGGTGATTCCAGTTGGACCTTATTTTAATTCTAGAATTATTGTAAAGCAGTATTAGAAATTGATTCTTTAACATAAGCTTTAAAACTAGCACTCCTTATATCTCATAGTCAAACGTTCCATTCTGCTTAGTTTAAAATACACTGTCATTTAGATACTTTAAGAAGTTAAAAATTTAGGGAATCATATTATCAATAGGGGAAAAAAATCAAAATATTTTCTAAAAGGGAACTGATTGCATTTCTAAAAAAATATTTTGTCTGCAGCTAAAAACTTATCATTTTAATATCAATATCAAAAATTTATTTCTATCATGTAAAATTATGCAGAAAAAATCTGATTTTAAAGTCCTTAAAATGATCAGACATGAGTTTTTAAAACTGGATATTTTTCTTATTAGAAACAAGAAGCGTGTACTCCACACACAGTCACACTATTGAAGAAGTAAAACTTTAGTGGATTTAATTAAATCAGAGATAAACATAAACTGGTATTTTGTCAGAACCAAGATTGATTTAGGTATTCAGAATAAAATGAACATAGCAAGACCCCCAAACATAAATATGTTACCAGAGAAGAGATAACCTGGCTTTTCTTTCCCATTAAATTTTTATAAGACATTAAACAGTCAACCACCACTATTTGAATAATTTTAATCCTTCCTATTGCAGAGGCACAGAGTAAGTGGCTAATAGAGTTTTAAATAGTGTTACTGCCAGTCATATTTCATTTCTTTGTGTTTTATTTTGTTTTTTCTTAACTCCTGCAAGTTTCATGAACTTTTGCATTCTACAGGTGGTGGGTTCAATACTGTTTCTTCCAAATCCCCCAATTCATATCTACCAAGAAATTCAAAATATGATCCTATTTGAAAATAATATCTCTATAGATGTCATTAAGACAAGGTCATATTGGATTAGGGTAGACCCTACATGAGTGATAGGTGTACTTATAAGAAGAAGAAAAACACACTGAGATATACAGAAAAGGCCATGTAAAGATGGAGGGAAAGACTGGTATGTTAGTTATAACCCAGAACTGTTGGGACACTTAGAACTTAAAAAAAGTTAAGGGAAGAGATTTTTTTCTAAAGTCTTCCAGAGCAGTGACTTTGTTGCCACCTTTATTTCAGATTTCTGTCCTTGAGTACAGTAGGTGAAACAAATTCCTTTTCTTTTAAACTCTATAATATTTTTACTGCAATCCTAAGGAATTAACACACTGAATGTGCTGACTTTAACTTTCCTTTTTTAAGGTACGGACTGTTTTTTGGTATAATGATTTTCATTTTTTCCTCTGATAATATTCCTTTATACTTCTGTTACTGGTTTTCATTATTCTTTCTATTAATCAACTTAAAATATATCTTGATCTTTTTAAATTTATTAACCATCACTCAATGTGACAAGAACCTGTAAATTAAAGACTGTTTCCCTGCTTATATTTTAAATTAATTATAATTTATTTGGGTATAAAATTCTTTTTTTAGAATATTTAGATTGATACACTGTTTCTAGTGTTCTTTATTTTTTAATGTCAAGTTTATCTTAGCCCATTTCATTTCTGTTCTTCCCTTCCTAATAATTTCAGGAATTTTCCTTTACCTTGACGTTGAGTAAATTCACCAAGATACTCCTTAGTGTCAATTCTTTATTTATTCTACAACATCATGCACTCATTTTCTTTGCAATATTTAATTCTTCCTTCATTTTAAACATGTATTTTTGTTGCTTATATATGTGTAAATATGCACTATTCAGAATTTGCTCTGCTCTCTTCTGAGGGTTATAATTAGGTGTACCTCAATCATCCTTGCAATTCATATCTCTCAATAAAGTCCACTATAATACAGACTGTGCAGCAAATTAGCATCTATTGCAGAACACGTAATGGTGATTGATAATTTTAATTAGAACTGATGTTCTTTATCTTTCAGTTGATTCAGTTTAGTCATTCTGGCAAAAAGACTCAGTTGTAGCAAATGAAATAATCTATTTATATATTTGTCGCTAAATCTCTTTTATACTTCTTTTCTGGTGTTAACTGAGGAATATGGTTATTCAGCTATCTGTGATACATAATGTACAGGATTGACAGTACCCGTCCTCATGAAGATTAGCCAAGTTGAGGCTTGAGTACCTGATCCAAAAACTGTCATATTATCAATGCAACAGTCAACAGAGTCACAAACTACAAATTAAATATCACTTGTGAGGCAGCAACAAGACAAATGTGTCATTAAAAATGAAATGCACTTATTATTCTCTGGTTGTTCATTACTTCTGCTTAGACTATAGCATTCTTTCATAATGTCTTCTTTTAACTTAGAATAAATTCCCATTCCTTCTTAATAATATACCTGAGTGCCTCTGACCTTTTCAAACTAAAAAAAAGAAAAAATAAAATAAAAAAAAATTAGTGATTGCATTAAAAATAAAACAAATCAAGATATATTTATTTGGAAGCTTGATTTAATATGGAGTAAACTTTTCAGTAGACAGAGCATGATGTGAAAAGTTAAAAATTATTTCTGGTAAAAAATTATGATAGTATCCAGATGTGATAAGTGACACTTCAAATTAGAGAATCACCAACTGGATAGAGAAGTAGGGTTGAATCACATTCATACATAACGAGTTTATTATTCGACATAATTTTTTTAGAGATTAATACTAGGTCTGATATTTAAAGACAACCTTTTAAAGTATTTCAGTTTTTGTAAAATTGGTAGTGTTTATTTTGGAATTTCGCACTTGGTATTCTTGAAACAAAGACAGTAATGTAGAAATCTAGCAAATCAGCTCTGCATAATAGACTTCAGCTTTGTACATCAGTTTAAATTGAATTGTACTGAGTATGTTTTCTGATAGTGGAAATTTCTCCTTCCTTTTGTGAACCCTGGATCTATATGTTTTTGATAGGACTGATTATCATAGTACCTTGCTACTTGATATAGTAGTGAACACGTGACCCAGCAGTGGCAACATATATATGAAAGCTTTCTGCTCACAGAGTTTGGTCAAATGGCACACACAGAATATAAAGAAAAAGACAACTAGAATATGTTTCTATCATTTTTAAATGAAATTCAAGGCCTGTCTCATCTCTAATCCTTTAAATTTCTTTAATTTCTAGTCTGATATTCCTCATTCCTTAGATGCTTACATGAAATTCCTAAAAAGATGGTGTAGAGGAAAGAAGTAAAGATCAGAAATAAAATTAAGAAGAAGGCAGTATGATGACTAAAGCACACGTTATACAGATGACTTTGAAGATACAGGGGCATAATCCAAGGACCTCGTCTGGAAAAGAAGGAAATGGCAAAGAAATGGATTTTCTCCTAAAGCCTCCATAGAGAAGAGTTGGTTATACACATTGACTTTAGCCTAGTGAGACAGATTTCAGAATTCTGCTCTTCAGAATTATAAAATTATTGGTTTCTGTTGTCTCTGATCACTAATTTCCTTGTGTCCTATATGAAAAATTACCACATAGATCAGAAGAAGCTAATACTAAATATATATGTGGGTGTGTGTGCATGTTGCATAGTAAAAACAATTATTCAAATATAAATGTAATATGTATTTTAAACATACTTATTTAGTTTTAAAGTCAGGTTATACTAAATTGAAATCACAAATTAGGGTGTTTATCAATTTCTATAATTCAGATTTTTTTTAAAGGAAACATACAAGAGGAATGTAGGTGAGCTAGTAGGCAGTCAGGTAGGAAGAGACAGGAGGAAGTAACACTATTATTTTACATTTTTGTTATGTACTTGTTCACACTGGTTTCTTCCCCCTGGTCCCAGGGGTATGGGACTTGCTTCTTTAGAGATGATTGACTTAAACAGCTGCTCCCCCAGGGCATGCCTCTTCCTTGGATTTTCTGTTCCTTGAAGTATTTCTCCATATCTTTAAAATTGTACTGAATGAAAATATTAAATTTTCAATTTTTCTACAAATAGTGACTCCAGTTACATTCATGTACCTCTGTTGATCTGATTCTGACTTTCTTTATTATATACACTGTCAATCTCTTTTAAAATTCTAACTATAAGAAGTAACTGCTAAGCATTCCTGACTAGAATTCTAGAGAATATTTTTCAAGTGACTGCAATAAAATGATTCCTTATAAGTTTGTAGGTACAAATTCCGAAGTGCAATTTCATGCAGCAGAAAAAGATGAAGAGGTCAAGTAGTTATAAGCTAATGAGAAATAAATTGCTATAATCAGTGACCTACCATTGCCTGAAGGATTTCTTTCTACAGTAATGGATTCAGCTAGCATAGAGTCTTAATGTTGCTGTTTGAAAGTCTTGTTTGGCATTTGTAATATTATTTTAAAGCTTGATTACATCATGGACAAGTTAATCTATT
The DNA here is from genome assembly GCA_004363575.1 of Solenodon paradoxus. NCBI lineage: Eukaryota > Metazoa > Chordata > Mammalia > Eulipotyphla > Solenodontidae > Solenodon > Solenodon paradoxus. The sequence goes on from RJWH01000010.1 coordinate 1,747,511, forward strand.
ACAAAGCACTTGCCTGAAGTGATTTAATTTTAATGTTTCATGAGTAACCAATTGCATGGGACTATAAGCATAATTGGCTTATTACTTAGCAGTAGGGTGATTCTTTTCATTCTCTTGTAAATCAATTTTTGCTCTGGTGTTATGGGCAATATCATATAATATATATATTCTCTCTATATATATAAGTTCTACTAACTTAAAATATTTTTGACAATTATTTATTTTTTATTTATTTCAAGACATCAACAATATTACCTAGAGCCATCAAGGTAGTTTCTATTTTTTGATTTTTTTTAGACATTTATCATAAGTATTTTCTTTGGACCTAAGAGATATCAAAAAAAAAATGACTCCTCTATAGGTAAAAATTAAAATTTAAAGAAAAAACATCTTTAAATGAGGAGGTTCACATAGGAAACAATTTAATAGTAACCAGTTCTGTTTATATCACATATTTCCACTTTTTCCTCCTATTAGGTACAGGGTAAGAATGTTGTTCCTGGTAAACATCTACTTAAAAAACAAGAGATTCTTTGGTCTACATAAGCCTTGCCCTATTAGAGTGAGAGTTTAATGCTTCAGATAGTAATTGGTCTGTCAGCCTGGGTTTATAGGAAAGAACTGTAGAGCAAATCTTCAAGTGATCCTTAGTCAAAATGTAGCCCGATGCAACATTTATTTTTACAAGCCAGAGTTCTGAGGTTATTTATTATAGAAATATCTGCACTAGAACCAAGATTGGTTTACGTAATAGAGTCATATAGACTAGTAAAGTCATGTAAAAAATAGAATCAACACTTTTTCTGGTATCTAATTTGCACTATGCCTTCTCTACTGATTTTTGTTGTTTTTCTGCTAAATACAAAAATCTAAATAAGTATACATGAAATTCTGTTTCACATGCTATAACAACTTTTCCAGTTTAACTTAAATATCTTCTATAGCTAATTATTCATATAGTAATGTGATAGGGTACATTGCATGAAAATAAAAAATAAGGTATATTCAAAACCCAAAATCAAGAAAAAATACAAGATCAGGTACAAGATATTTAAAAATCATCATTTTCCATCAAAATAGGGAGTTAAATTGTTAAAATTCAGTAAATTCTTCTACAGATATTATTGCTAAGAATTTCTTAGAACACCTTCGTGGTGTAGGGATTGGTTGCTGTCCACTTATCTCCCAAGGGCCTAGATTCCTGTCCTGGGATTTCAGGGAGTAGCCAAAATTAATAGTGAAGTAATTAAAGTGCTTCTTTTGCCTCTCTCTTCCTGACTACCTCTGTTCATCTTCATTCCTGCTGGCATATTTCCTTCAGAAAAAAAGATACATACATACATATATATATATATATATATATATATACACACACACACATATATGTATACAATTTTAACTTACACAATAAAAAATATCAAGCCCAATTTGGAGGAGATGGAAAAAGAATGAGACAGAGACATAGAAGGGGGAACTATATGAATATGCAATGATAGAGCATAAAATTCATTACCTTTAGAATACTTACTTTAACATCAGTTTCAAAAACTGCTGAAAATACACATCCAAATTATTAAAGAATTTTAAATAATGCAGAAATTCTACAGCTTTACTGTAAGGTGAGTGACATGCAACATTGAAATAAGGAATTAGGAAACTTCATCTTTGCTGAGTTACTGTATAAACCACAAATCCCTGAGGATCCTGCTTTCTTTCTAGATAATCAATACCTCTTGCAGTGAAACAGAAACCTTGGCACCTGGAATCCTGGGTACCTGCCCAGTGAGGAAAACCTTGGCTGGAGGGGTTTCTGTTAATCTGCTGAGATCTAGAAAGAAGTTAAATGTTAAAGGGAAAGCTTAAGACATTTTGGGTGTGACCTCTGCTATGTAAACAATTATGATAACCCTCATTTCTTCTGTAAACCACTTATGCACATACTCTAGCACACTCAGAAAAACCAAGCTATAAATACCCTTCTCTATTTGGGTACAGGGCTGCTCGATTTGGTTGGTGCTCTCCCCCTTGCAGCCACCAGCTAATAAATGCCTCTTAAATTCTCTTTAACTCTGGTGTGTCTCTCTGATCTCATAGGTTACTTTGTAACAGCACGTTTTTTTATTTATTTCTATAGATATTTAACATGAAATATACACAGACTTGAGAGTGGTCAAAACAAAATGCTGACCTCTTTTATCAAACATTTATTTCTAATTTACTTTTAACAAAAATTTTTTATATTACTATCCTTCATCAGAATTCAAATTCCAAAATCAGATATCAGAAGAGGTATTTAAAACAACGATTTACATCATCTTTAGCATAATAGGTAGAAATACATACACACACTGCATAGACTTCCTCATCATTTTTATTAACTTTCCTATTTAATGTAATTGAAAATGCTGTCCAAATAAAAATATATTTACATACTACTTTTTTTTAAGTTTCATCTAAAATTTTCATAGGTTCAATAAGGCTATAAATACATAAATGCCGCCCAAATCAGTAAAAGAGATAACTATGAAATGTTAAAAACTGTATTCTATATTGTCAATTAATTCCTAGTCATCTGCAAGTAAAAATAAAAATGTAGTGGATATTACATAATGCCTTTGAAAATCATATGAAAGCAGATTCAAATACACATAAAAGGAATTTGAGGCTATTTGATATCAAAATGATAGATTGTAGAATTGTTGAAGATTTTTAAATAGGTGGAAGTTAACATGTAGGTTTTCTCTCCTTTTTTTTAGAGGAAGACAGGCAGGCAGACATGAGGGCAGGTATGCAGGGAAGAAGGGAGGAGGAAGAACTATGTTTGTTCATTTATTTATTTATTTATTTATCCGTTTATTTTTATTTATCAGTCCTGGGTGATCCACCCAGTTCCTTGGGCTTTACCTGGTCCACATTCTAGTTGCTGACTCAGCTGCCCAGTCATTAGGGAATGCCCACAAGGCAGTTTTCATTTCATCTTTTTCTTTTTCCTAGTTTAATGAAACAATTAATGTTACTTTAGTAATTTATTATTTACTTAAAATAAAATTCTGTCTTGTTTATCTCAAGACAAACACTTCATATGTTTTTGTTTATATCACTATATTTTTCACAGAGTAACATATGTTGACATTTTTAGATTGAAATAAAATAAAATGAATTCCAAAAGAAATTCCTATAAACAAGTACTCTGAAATGGTTTCTAATCAGAATTTATAAAACTAGTTGGATAATCAATTAAGAAGGCAGAATACACACTAAATATATCTTGCATTCCTACCTATAGTTCCACTAGTTCCAATATCTTATCAAAGTATAACTTGCATAATTATACAAATTATATCAATTTTATATAGATAACATTACAATGGCTGAATTCTTCATGAGTAAGCTTTCGTCAGAGAATTCAAGAAATTTAAGCAAAGTATATTGTAAATGGTACTCCACTGAATAAAGGATCGTCTTTAAATTCCATTTAAAGACAAATGGCACTAGCAATTTTTACAGAGGAGACTGACCAAGACCCTGATTAGTATATTAGTATAATATCTGGACATGGGAGCAGATGTGATGAATATATTCTGATCCAAGCAGTTCCTCTAAAAGGAGCTAACAAACTGAATGCCGCATTGTAAAGTAGACAGATAGAGGGAGAGATTGTGTTTGTAAGAGATACAAGGATTATTCTCAGTTCACATTGATGTATAGTTATGTCAAACAAAGAACAGTTCTATACTATATTTGACTCTTGATTCACATGTGGATTTATTACATGGCTTTACTACATGAAGGACAAGAAAAAAACTTTGGGCCATAGTTCATAATCCCTTTTGTGATGAACTTTTCCCTACTTTCAAAAGGTTGCTGAATTCAGTGTCAGGATTCCTGTACAAATAACGTTTTTCGTGGACAGGTGAGTTCACTGTTTCTCAATAGCTGTCAATCTATGGTTAAGAGATGGTATTTCTCTTGCATTTATTGTATAATGGGAAAGGAACACACAGAAAGCCCCATTGGTTTTTTAAAAAATACATAAAATATATGTTCCTTTTCAAATAACATGTACCCCCACAAGGAAAATTCTCTTCCCCAAATAGTGGAGTCAGACCTATTTTTGACTTTGATTCTCCCATGTTTTTTCACTGCAGATTTTAATCTAAAGTCTCCAGACTTTATCTCAAGGAAGCAAGAGAAAGAGGGGTAAAGAATGAAGGAAGAAAAGATACTAAGAAAAATGTATCACCGATTTATTTTCTCAGATTTTGGGATTGTTTTCAGAGATATCATTTGAACTATGGAATCTCTGAATCATTCAGTCATGGGGGAAAGTCTGTGGAATTTATCCCTGGTTTTTATCTTTCATTGGTCATTGTTTAACTGCACAGTATCAGCTTCCCTGTATTCCTGGGAGTTACTACTTGATCCTACTAGAGTAACACACTAAAAAATCAGCAACAATCTTTTCCTACAAACTAGCAAGCAAGCAGGAGAAATTACCATAAACTGCTTGCATAAATACATTCAGTCTAAAGGATACAGCTGCATAGGTTCTAACCTTCAAACACACATGTAGGAACCCAACATAAAGTGGAATTTTGCACTCAATGGCAACAGGAAAGCAACTGAAAGGAGGTGGGAGGTATATATGGCATGAATACTAAACTGAAGGATGTTAAGATCTTCTTTTAGGAGACAAGGACAAAGAACAGCTAATCTGTGGGTCTAGGCAATCAAGCAGGTGTTTCTAACTATGTTTAAGGTAATAATATTGATACATGTCTTAAAAAGTCATTTTTATGACTCTAATAGCAATAATTAACAAAATAAAATTATATTCAAAGTGAATTATTAGATATTCTATATTAATTGCTATGTATACAAATTGTAAAATTTATATTAAAAGTGATCTCCACAATGGAATTTTTCTAAAATTTGTTGATTTGGTTATTTAATCTCTTCTACTGTCTACTACTCTAGACCACCGTTTTAAGTTTTTCAATATATTTTGAGTAGACTAAAAAACAAGCTTATTTTTGTTTATTTCTGTTAGTTATGTTCTTCACTATACCCAACGGCAAAAAAATCCAATACTTTATACTACCCAAACCAAGTTGACTGACTTTTGGTGTTTATTCTATAACCTTTATATAATATAACCTTTATAAGATTAGGACTTTATAAACAAGTAAATGAATACTTTAGAATATCAACTGTTTCATACTTTTTTAAAAAGGCTGATCTTAACATAGTTTTATCGTTACAAGTTTGGTAAGTATTTAAATAAAATGCATATTTAATAAATGCTACTTGCAGTCCTCATTTAAAACATATAATTTAAAGTTTTTACATTCTAGGAGATTCAGATAATTTAATATTGTGCTCTGGGAAAGTTTTGAATTATACTGAAATACTACTTTCATATCAACTCTTATTAGATTTTACTTATTTTTTTTCTGAACTAAAGAGCTTTTCAAATTATATATACAGGTCAGCAGGCTTAAAAATAAGGGTTATTAATTGTCTGAGGCCATAGTTACCTATGATGGTAAGTATATTGCCATCAGTTTAGATTATTATTAAAGACACCTATATTTGTATCAATTCCTTTGCTAAACTTATTGAGTAACATATATCAAAATAAATAGCATAATATGAAGAATCTCCAAACAATTTTTTTAATTACTTGGCAAGATAAAGTATGTCAGGAAAGCTTGAATTTAAAATGCAATTCTACTAATAAAAGTGTTTCTTAGAAAAATGACAAGACTGGGACAACATAATTGTTAAGTTTGCAAATTCAGAGTAATTGCAAAACCAAAGTTACAGATATCCTTAAATATGCAACAATAGTAATAAAAAACATTTGGAATTTTTGAATAAGGTATCTGGTATTGAGTATGACTGTGCATATGTGTGTATATTAAATATTATATTCATACCTGCATATCCATATACATACAGAAGCATATATCAGACATGCATTTATAAGAAGAGGATGAAATTAAGTGGCTAACACTTGAATAGATCATGACATTTGTGTACTTATATCCAATTCTGTCATCTCACAATTCTTCATAGCCTAAAAGACATGTATTTAATCAGTCTGAAATGTAAATGAGGTTCAAACAGCCCTAGATCAAAGAGAGAATGAAGGATAAAAAAAATTGTTCAGTAAGTCTCCAAGGGAAAAGTCAGATTTACATAAACAGTTAAAGTAAAATATTTCCACATCAAAAATTTGTTCTAAATTTATCCTTGGCAGGGAAACCTAAAAGTAGCCTTAAGTCAAGGCAATAAATTGTTTGAGACTTGCATTTGGTTAATATAGTTGACATTGGGATGTCCTACTTAGCACCCATGACAAATGTTGATAAAGTATGGGCTAAAAGATATTGTCATCGAAATAATTTTGACCCCTTGGGCCTAGGAGATAAATCCTTAAATTCTTATTTGAAGGCTTACTGACTGATAATTCAGAAGAATAAAGTTAATACCTATATTTGCTAAAAGATTAAACTATTGACGAAAATTTATTTTAAAAGCAATATCTACTATCCAGAAAATTCTATGGTGTTATAAACTAATGAAACACCAATAATAAAAAATGACTTATGAACTACTTTTGGAACCATTGTTATAAAGAGAAGGAAAAACATAAGCCATAAAATTCATAATCTTTCTTTTTAATTTAATTTTTTAAAAGCTGGTATATAATATACTATATCCATTAAGAACCAGAATAAAAACTACATAGCTCTGCTAAATATAATGATATGCAAAATGCCCTTGATTACTCAGCTGAAGAATATGTGAATCTATTTATTTCCCTAAAAAATAGATATTAAATAAAATTAGAAAAGTAACAATAATAATAACATCAAAATAGAAAGTCAAATTGATGTAAATAATCTGTCCATATACAGGATGTCAATTATTATTAAAAGATAGGATAATTATAGAAGTAAAGACATTTTAAGATAAATAGTTTAAGTAATATTTTTCATGCATCATGGAGTTGCTGTCTCAATATTTGCCATAGTAAAAATGCTATAAGTGATATTTCATGTTTGTTTCTCAAGAAGTGGTGCCACTTATTAAAATAGATTTATTAGGCATATACTGCATAAAAATATTGTAAAATTAAATAAATTAATGATTTCCGAGATCTATCTTGGTCTCAGAAGAGAAAATGGTTCAGGAACAAAAAACTCAATTCTCCCTTTTGCATTTAAGAATAACTAACAGAATTGTCCAGGAGGAAAGAAAAGGTCTCTTTCCAATTCCATACACACTTCCAGATGTCAAGATGGTTCAATAAGCACAAATTCACATGCTGTAGTCACCCTTTATTGTTCCAAACACAGAATTCAACAACCATAAGTCTGTTATATATAAGCAGGTATTTATCCTCAAACCAGAAGAATTCTCAGGTGACTAGAAAGTATGAAATTCCAGCAGAGCTGAAAGAAGGAAGAGGAGAGTAAAGCAGTCCTGAAGATGAGACTCGAGATCACAGAAGAAATGATGACCCAAGAAGGGCACAGCACAGACAGCTCTGCTCCTGGGGTTGCTGGAGCTAAAGGCAACAGAGGCTAAGTGGAAACAGTCAAAGAATTGCTTGCAAAAGCTTTACAAAGCTGACTGTCATGAAACAAGACAACTCACAAAGCAGACACTTCCTGTGGCCACAGTAGTGTCATTCTGATGCGCGACGCCCAAGAGAATTTTGGAAAATTAGTATTAATATTAGACAACATAGAGTAAAGGAAAATAATATGTGCATTCAATCTGATGAAAAGACAAGTCATAGATAAAACTACAATAATTTAATATAATCTGGCATAGCACACTAAAAATAAAATAAAATGTGATAAATACAATTTGAGATATTCATTCAGTTCTTTGTCTCAAAGTAAATAGTTTTTGGAGAAATTTGATAACAATTAAAAACAAGTTCAGTCTAACTCATTAGTCATTCAAAAACATTTTTTCATCCCCTGCTATATGTTAGATGTCGTTGTAATTCTCTGCAGACAATGAAGAATAAGATGAAGACCTCATGCTACGGAGTACACATTATAAACCTGTATGTGGGGTAACCAAATGGTTACAGCTAAGCTGTGAAGTGAGATATGCTGGGATCATCGCTACTATGTAATGGTGGCTGTGTTATTCTTCTTGAGGTATAGTGTGCCTTATATAAAATAGGATTCATTCTTTCTCACGAAGAAATTGTCAGGATTAACTGGATCAAATAAGATAATTTAAAATGTTTGAAGTAAGGTTTTGTCCATCATAACACATTTATCATATAAGAAGTTTACCCGGTCTGGCTCTGTTTTCCAAAATAATGAATCCTTGACATTGACCCACAAACCTGGACTTCTTACGAATAAGAGATTTATCCCTCATTTTGCTATATCTCTGGAGATGTAAATGTGTTAAAAGAATAAATGAGTTTTGAAGTTGCTCTCTTTCCACTATAAACAGAATGGCATGCTTGACCTATTTTCTCTTTCTATAGTGCTATTTAAAAATATTTTAAATTTACAGTCAATCATTTTGAATTTTAACTTATCTGCATTTTTTTTCTGATAACATCTTTTTTCCTAGAAGCTTCAGATTGAGTCTTCCTTTGACTTTGTCTTGCTCTGTGTGTGTGTGTGCTTGTGTGCATAAACATGTTTGTGAGTGGGAAGATTAAGAAAGAGAAGATGGAATTTGAACATTTAAGGCCCTCTCTTTGGCAAAAAATAATAAGAATAAAGTAATACATGATGTCTTTTGCTATTAGACTTTAATGAAAAGGCACCATTTTAATATAGATCTAGAGTCTTGCATCTATGCTTTGGACCTAAAATTTCTTCATTTATTTAAATGATACATGGCAAGTCACCTCTTTTTGTTAGGTAAGAAAGATGAAGGACACAGAAAATTGTTAATCTTGTGTGCTAAATGAGATCATTTTAGCATAACAAATCACACTTAAGCGAAGATCTCACAAAGATTAATTTACTCTGCTTCATCATTTACCATAAATTACAAATCTGTTTTGTCTTCCAGGTAATCAACGAAAAGGTATAAGGATATTTTTGATCAATTTCACTTGCTATAGAGTCTGTTTTTAAACATTTGTGTGTAACCCTTTAACCCAAATCATTGTGTTAACTTTAAATATTTGTAAATATATTTATGGTATCTATTAATGCTTTTCAATAAAACTTCCAGTTCTCTTTTTTTGATAAACACAGTACTTATGCTATTTCACCTCTGCTAAAGTGTGTCACTCCGGATATTTTAATTCTAGCTTGAATATGTCCAGTACTCTCTCCTGCTGCTATACAGTTGAAGTCTGTGTTGATGAAGAAATTAAATTCAAATTTCAGATGAAGATTACCAAGGATAAAATATATATTTTTTTGTTTCAATTATCTGTCAATTCAAACTACCATACAACTTAATGACTTTAAAACCTTTTGTATTTATCTACCACAGTTATTTGAGTTAGTGAACTCAACTGAATGGTTTTTAGCTTGGATGTAAGATGGAGATACTGTCTTCTGAAGGCTAGAAGAAGCTTGGTTGAGACATTTGATTAGTTTGTCTATGATTCAGCATTGACTTCTCCCATAATGAAAATGGCATTAAAAAAAGGGAGGTCTCCCAGAACTGGTTCCAATATCTAAGCAAAACCTTATACCTAGTCTCAGAAAACTCGATGTTTACACTATAATCTATTAATCAAGTAAAACATTGGATATTCACTAGAATGAATGAATGGACAATTAAGCAGAATGTTTCAATGGAAGAAAATTTAAAATACTTGTGGTCAGTTTACTCCAAAACATATCCACGTTACAGACAATTTGAATTTTATCCACTGACCATGAGCTAAAGACCATCTGACATAAAGAAAATATAATGGTAATTTAGAATTAAATCTAGCAAGCTATTTTGAAAAACTAAAAAAATAGATAAATTTTAAAGTTTGGCAAAAAAGTTTTCAAATATGTCATAACAAGGGGAAAATGAAAAATAATAAAAAAGGTCTTTGAAGGAATGTGTTGATAGAGATGCTTAAATAAAAAGTATTCTGTACTTTAGTTGTAAATTTTTGAGGGAAAATAAACAAATAAAACAACTTAAAATTAGACAAGTTAAATAAGTCCCTGATTATCATTATCAGTGAATGAGGAAAACCTATTAGAGAAAAAGAAGAAAAATCGCAATTTCACCAAAGCAGACAAGTAAGGATACAAAAGAAGATGAAACAAGAATGAAAAATAAAATTTAAACAGTGTAAACTGACAGACTAGTTTGTGTATATTTCTTCATAATAACCCGACTGATGCTCTATAGGAGAAGACAAAATGTATCATTCTGAGCAAAAATTGTGTATTGTTATATTATTTACAAGTTCAGACTCTTGATTAAAAAATAAGGTTAAACATAAATGTCAGTTAATATGGAGTAGATTGGGGTAACTTGATCTGAGTGCATTGTTTTTAGAATACGAAATGGTGAAACTACTTTAAAAGAAACACTAAAAATTTCTTGTAAAGTTAAATATACTCTTACTGCACGAGTCTTAAGTTACTTGAAAAAAGGATATGAATGTTAATGCAACTATTTCAGCTTATATTTCCATATCAAATTAATTCAGATCAGTATAAAAGACTAGAGATTTTCAAATGTTTACCAAAATATAAGTGTAAAAATAAATGTTGGAATAATAGTAATTTTTCATGAACACATATAATAGCCTTAACAAATTTCAAAAGACACATACAGTAAAAGAAAATAGATATTGTGTGATTTATATGAAATTCAAAAATGATAAGACAAAACCATAGTGATAGAAAGTAGATCAGATGTTACCTAGGACTAGCTGCAGAAGAGTAATATAAATGAATATGAACATGTTCTATAGCATTAATGTTCTATTAAAAATTAATAGCTATATAAATTAAGATATATTCAGCTGTATCCTTTAATACATATATATTTTCTCTATGTCTATATCTATCTATAGATTGATACAGCTATATAAATATAGAGATAGATTATACACACACACTTGGGATCTTCTCATTTACTTGCCTGTCCAGAGAGTTGGAAACGGAGAACCTAGCATGTGTATGCAGGGTCTTTTAGCATCCTGTTCCCTATTGGAACTAAGCAGCTCATTCTATTTGCTCAGAGGAGATGGAGATGGACTTCTGAAGATGAAGGTATGTTCATGCCCTGGACTTCCTAATCATGGAATTAATATTATAGAGTCCATTTACCACCATTACAAACTATATTAATTCTTCAACATTAAATGCATCGCCTGTCTTATTTGTTTTAATTCTCAAATAGGTCCAAACCAGAAGAGGGAAAAAGTTTTGGGTAAGAACTTAGTCACCCTCAAATTATCTTAAAATATATTAACATTGCATTTAAGATTCTTAAAATAAGAATTTAGGAAGAAACGTGTGAAGAGAATCTTGGTAGCCTATGTTTTGGACCTTTAACACTGGTAGGTTTTTAGTAGTTTATTTAAAATCTATAAAGTTAGACTTTAAAGAGTTAATTTGCTGTTTTGTAAACCCTCAAAGACTTGGCTCTACATTGTATCTTCCATGAATCAGCTTCTTATATTTGGTGTCCTTCATGGTTATGAGATAGCTGTGGACATGAACAAGGACTAGAGTGTCCCTTGACACACAAGAGAGCATAAATATTTCCTTCAATAGACCCTGGAAGTTAAATACTTGCAGACAGGTCCCAAGTGATTACTACTAAAAGAATAATTGTCCATAGATTAATGCTTGTGCTAACTGATTTTCATCACAGGCTCATAACTTAGAAAGATAAAATTATTACAAGCTGTTTAGAGGAGTCATTCCCAAAGGAAGTGCTTTATGGTTGTGTTGAGATACTGGATCTTCCATCCTCAAAGGGTCCATGTTAGGTGACTCAGTGGCTTCTCATGTTGCTAGAAGAATCAGACATTTACCTTAGTGCACTCTGAAAGTCTATTTCATTATGTGCGTGTGATAATTTAAGAAAGTACAACTGCGAAAGCCTGGGTTTTGATAATGATTAAGACTTATTTGTGAAACTACAATGGAATGTAACTCCCTTAACTAAAATGACTTCTAAAAAAGTAGTTAAATAAATAAAGAGTTCTTCAGGAGGGAGGTAAGGGTATGGTGACAATGAAGGCTGAATAAACAAACTGTACTGACCACTACAATATCAGGTTTTTGTTTTTGTTTTTAAATTCAAGTAGGCTATATCATTTATTGTCACCTAAAGAATAAAAATTATAAATCATATTTGAATGGATACCATTTGACTTCCCAACATAAAAATTTCTGAAGTTACTAAATAAAGTCATGTTTTTTCCTGACTCCATGTTATTTACAAAATGGTTTGGGTTGCTGTTAGGGACTCCTTTCTTCCTAGCTTAATTAGAAATTTTTTTTCCATTGCCATTCATGACTCATATTTGTTAGAATCACTGTTTAAGAGGCAAATGCTTATCCTCCACTCTTTTCTCATAGTGCAAATCACAATAGCATTTATGTGACTGTAATTATATTATCAAATGAATGCTTAGTTTTGTCTGTCTCTCCCAATTGGATTTTCTGAGGAAAAAATTATATAATTTACATATAACCCTCACCTATCAAGCTCAACTTTGACACACTTGGGGGGATGAAATTTTTAAAGCAATAAATATTTTCTAACCCCTGCTTTGAATGTAAAGCTTAGTTTGGTACTGAGAGCATGGAGACACATAAGAAACAGTTCCCATTCTCTTTTTGATGGAAACAAAAATGATGAATGAAGTCACTTGAATTAGTTACCCACTTTTTCTATTTGAAGTAGTCTCCTCTGGGTATTATTGCTGTTGTTTTTGCTGTCTTTGAGACAACTTTCAATTCCTTTATCCATGAGTAGATACAATCTTCCTGTAGTTGACCTTGCAGAAATGTGTGCACATATTAGTTTAGTGAGAAGCGAGCAAGATTTGACTGTTAGCATTCCAGAGTTTCTAACATCTTTTATAAATCCTTTCTTTCAAAGCATTAAAATCAAAATAAATGAACTGCCAACATTTCAATCATTTTAGCACTATGTGAGAACAGCACAAGGTGATTTTGTGAGTATAAAATAGAATTAAGTTGAAAGCTGACAGTGGGAGTGCAGATTATGTGATGTGCAATATCCTTGCAAAAAGGGAGAAGAGAGGGAAATATTCAGGGACTCTTTTAGAAAAATAAAGAAAACATTAATAAGAAGTATTAAGGTTTACTTACAGGATTCATTGCTAAATTGCAATAAAAAAGAAGAATAACAAACTATTTTTCTATAAGATAAAATCTGAATGGGTTACTAGGACATTTTACCTATCACAGTAGATAGTGTGGATCATGTTGTTTTAAACTGATTATGTCATAATGGTTTAATTGCACATGACAATCCTTAGAGTGAATGATTAGGCTCCTTTTCATTACTGTTTTTAATAACTAGTAAGCTATCTAGCATGTCACAAGTTTCATGTTGTTTTTTAAATGCATAGATATATGAACAGATATAGAAATTAAGAAAATTAAATTTAAAATTTCCTGATTTAAAAAAAAGATCATCCTATGTGAATATTAATAATAAAAATATTTGGCTAAAAAGTATATCTCATTTCAAAGATTTGTTCTTAATTGAATGATTCTTGTACATTAAATTAATCATCAAGTGGAATAAATTCACATGAGGAGGAAGAAGTTTCACGTGACAGTAGAGTAGGTCATTCATCCTAAAGATAACAACTAAAATGTTCAGAAAAAAATATAAAAAAAAACAAAACTGCAGCTATCTAAAAATAATATTAGATGACCAAAAGATTGATTTGAAAAATTAGACGATATTTTTAAGGAAAGGGAAAGAATAAGTGTATTTACATATATAAAGTATCTTGTTTGAAAATTCATAACAGTCAATATAAAATCTTGAATACCACTATAGATAGATACAGTACCCAACTGGTTAAATAACTTGAACTGAGTTGGAGTGAATATAACCACTGGAAACTAAGGTAGAATTGCAAGACAGAAAATAAAAGATAGCAAATTTGGGATAAAAACTGCTTAAATTTCATGTATATCCTATTTATTTAAAACTGCATTTAAATTGGGCACAATCTCTGACTGATCACAGAATTAAGTAGGCAAGGAATAAGTTCCAATAATCCTACTTAAGAGGAGACAAACAGATAAGAGATCATCTTGCACTGAAAAGGGGATAGAGTTTGGACTGAGTCCAGCCAGGGAAAAATTAGCAATAAATAAATGTATTATATACAGATGTTGATTTACATGATGTACATCTTAAACCTGCATACCACTATGATGGAATTTTCTTCAATAAGTTTAATTAAAAATATTGAATGGTATTTTAGAAGTACATTACATAATTTTCCTTAAAGTACTTTGGAAAATATGTTTACAACAGTTGAGCTAATAGGAATTCTCTAGAGAGATGCAATATGAGGAAATCAAATTAAAATTCTAGATCTGAAGAACAACATGATGTAGTGCAAGATAGATAAGACAATTCATGAACTGAACATTCAGACATGAAGCAATAAGAGAGGAAAAAATTAAAAGACTATAGGACATATATGAAATGTAATGGAAATGCCTAATATGTGGATATTTGAATTACAGTAAAAACTGAACAAGATGCAAACAGTATTTTAAGAGAGAAAGGTGGAATATTTTTTCTAAACTGGAATAAAACCACAGATTTAAAGAGTTTTGAGAGCATAACTTCAAAGAAACAGTATCAAGAAATTGTAAATATTTGTATAATAGTAGGACAAAAAAAAAGTTTTAAGAACAACTACAGAACAAAAAGTTAGCATTACTTTCAAAGGAACAATGAAAAGATTGACAAATGTCTTCTCAGCATAAACACTGGAAGCCAGAAATAAAAATAGAATGAAAACTAACTCCTCAAATATAGATAGCTGGCAAACTCTAATATGTCAAAAATTAAATTAAACAATAAATACACTAATGAGGGAAGTCACATGTATTCAAGGGCAGGAGTTCTCTGTATCCTCACTTCAATTTTCCTGTAAACCTTAAACTGCTGAAAAATAATGGTGTGACATTAAAACAATTAATATTCTATTAATCTAAGAAAGAAATATTATCAGACTGTAGTAAATATATATATGTGTGTCATAATAATATAAAAATGTATTCCTCTTTAACTACTTGGAGGCAAAATATAAGTTATACACAGGACGGAATAGAACACAAGTTAGAAACCTTGGCTGAATACTAATGCTTATAACATTTAAGACTTCCTCAAGTCTTCAGTGATAATACCTTTTTATTACTATGATAGTTTGCTTTTTCTCAGTAATGTATAATCCAATAGTATGTCATATATAAGATATATATAATGAAGTTCATTTTATCAGCTCTTTGAAATTACAAACTCTAACAGTAATTATCTGAGTCTAAGTGAGTTGTTAAAATAGAATGCTAAATAAAATTTCTGACTTTTCATTCAATCTATATTTACTGAGCATCTACTATATGGAAGATGGTTTTTATGGTACTGTGATACAGCTGTTAATAAAATAAATGAATTCTTAGTTCTCATGGATCTTATATTTCTGTTAGAAAACAGACAATAAATGAACAATTAATAAAAGAGATAATAGTTAATGATAAGCACTCTAAAGGAAAATAATTGGGAAATGAACATCCTGGAGACTAAGGGTTGCCCTAACCAAAATAGATATGAAACAAATCAGTTGAGATGACTTTTAAAGAGAGATATGAATGAAATGAAACGTGTTGTACAGATAACAAAGGTTGAGGCAAAGGAAGCATTGAAACCAAAAGTGCCCCAAGTATCTGAATGAATGGTGTGTGTGTGTGTGTGTGTGTGTGTGTGTGTGTGTGTGTGTGTGTGCATGCGCATTTGTGTATATAACAAAATATGGATGTGAGAATACTTCCTTTTATTATTATGTCTATGTTTTCATGATTTTAAAATTCGGAATATTAAGATCATTCCAAGAGTGCATTTTTTTTCTGTATGTGGGCTGGTAGTAAATATAGTGTTTGAATTTTCAAGCATAATTAACTTAGAGAAAATGGAAATATATTTGTCTTATAGTTTAAATTTCTGAATATACTGTATACATGCATAAACTAACACATATGCTAATAAACATTTAAAATAATATTTATAGTGTAATTCTAAATTTAGAGTTATATTGTGAATACTTGCCAGATATCATTGTGGGAGATATCAGAAAGTAACTGAAATATTGATAAAATTGTAAGCAAATGGAAACAAAAGAGTGAGGGAATAATTAAACTTATATCAGACTTTATGTAAAAAATTGATAACAAGATACAAAGTACATAATTATAAAATTATAAAGGGGTCAATACATCAATAAGATAAAATAATCATAAATATACATATGTACTAAATATTAGAAGGTCTAAACATAATAGTGAAATGCTAACATATTTGAAGGAAAAATTAAACAATACAATAAAGAAATCATATTCCTCTGTCAGCAATGGATAGATAATAGAAAAAGAAAATTTTCAAGAAAGTATTTTGATTTAAACCATATTTTAGACCAAATACATTTAATAGACATATATAGATCATTCCTCCTAATATCAATGGTATACAAATTCAAAAGTGCACATAAGACACTAAGATAGGTCATATGATAGAACACAAAGCAAGTGTTAAAAGCTTAAGAAGACAGAATGTATATATGGATATATACTTTTTTCTAACCACAGTGATATGAAACTAGAATCAAAATAAAATGAAAACTGCAATAGCTACAAATATATAAAAAAATTACCAGTCCAACTCTAAATAACTAAAGGGTCAATGATAATTTTAAAGAGAAATAAAAAATACATCTCAAACAAATTATGAAAGTACAACATATCAAGTTCTATGGGCTGCTGCCAAAGCAGATCTGAGCAAAATGTGTTTAGAGATAAATATGTAGGTTAAAAAATTAGAAATAACTCAAATAATTAACTTTATAACTCAAAGACAAGGAAAAGAAGAAACAATATAAACATAAATTTAGCAGAATGAAAGAAATAATAGTCAGAGAAAAATAAATGAAAATAGATGAGAAAAAAATAGGAACTATCAATATAACTGATAAACGATTTTTTATACAAAGTAAACAAAGTTAACAAATACTTCGGTAGAAAAAGAAAATAGCATGCATTCAAATAAGTAAAATAAAAACAAAACGTTGTAACTGGAAATACAATTATACATAAGAGAAATATAGAGAATAAGAGACTACAAAAAATGTCAAAAATTAAGTTGTCTAAAATAAACGGATAAATTCCTATAATCAAACACTCATACTGAGACTGAATCAGGAAGAAATATAAATTTTCAACAGGCTAGTAACGAGATTGAGCAAGTATTCAAAATCTCTCAACACAGAAAAAAACACGACTCAATGGCTTCACTCATTAATTCTACTAAACTTTTAAGAAGAATCAATGCTGATCCATTTCAAACTCTTGCAAAAAGTGAAGAGGAAAAAATATTACTAAACTCAGTTTTCTAAGACCATTGTTATTCTTACACCAAAGACATAAGGATAGTACATTAAATCTGTAGACCTGTATATCTGATGACTATAGTTGTAAAGGAAAGTGTTTGCAAATCAAATTCAAGAAAACTATTATAAGGATTATGCACTGTAAACAATAGTTGTTTATATGTGGGATGCACGGATGGTTCAGCTGAAGTAAATCAATAAAATGTAAACCACCATAGCAGAACTGAAGATTAAAATCACCTGTTTAACTCTATGCATGCAAATAAAAGTTAGCATAATATACCACCATTTAATAAAATAAACGTGGTATTTAACATACCGCAATTGATTAGATATATACATCTCTACATTATAAAGGTCCTATATGACAAAAATTATAGCTCAATGATGACAATTTGAAAATTTTTCTTCTTAGAGAAATACCAAGCCAAGAATGTTCACTTGTCACTATTATTTAATATTGCATTGTGTTACCTAGAGCAATTAGGCAAGAAAAATAACTTCAAATCAGAAAGAAGTACAATCATTATTTTCACATGATAAAATTTTATAGATAGAAAATCCCAAGCACTCACCCATAAAACTTTGGATATAATCAATTAATTCAGTAATGCTATGATACATAAGTAAGATACATGAATCAGTTGCTTTTCTATATCTTAGTAATAACGAATCTGAAAAAGAGATAAGAAACACTATACCACTCAAAAATTATCAGATACAATAAAATACCTAAGAATAAATTGTATCAAAAAAATGAAATATTACAAAAAATTTGTTGAAAGAAATAGAAGATAGTATAAATAGATGGAAAGACAGCTCATGTTCAGGGATCAGAATAATTAATATTAAAACATCCATAGTATCAAAAACCTGTTACAGATGCAACACAAACCAGCAAGGTCTTGATATACATAAAGTCATCCTTAGAAAAATTACCAAAGTAGGGCATAACATTTCCTGATTTTAAACTATGATACAAAGCTATAAAAATAAAGAAAACAGAGTATATGCCAAGAGCTGATCCACCCTTGCTGGTTGATACAGTGACAGCTTGGGAAAGAGATTTACACAGCATATGCTTTGGGGACTCTATCTGGGCATTTCCACTTGTATTGTTAATAATAATTAGACTGTGCACCTTGTGTACGGGATTAAGACCACCCTATGATTTCAATAACAGTTCAGAAGTTTCCCGCGTGAATTCCACTATTGACCCAATTGCACCCCTGACAATTTTCCCCACTGAAACTCCATGTCCTTCTATAAATAAATTGTTACAACAGCTCAGAAAACAGGACCTAAGGTGGCCCCTTTAAAAATAAACTCAACTAATTATTTTATACAACCCTTGAGTCATTGTCCTATATGGGTATTTATGACGAAAATGATAATAGAATAATTAACTACAAAGGAAGACTACACACATAAGAATGTTGCCTTTCTTGGTGAGGCAAGGCAGATCAGACTCTCCCTGGTGCCTAATGGCCGAACAGGTAAAACAGGCCATTAGGAAACAATTGGCCAAATATTACATAAAAACAGGCTGTTGCCATTTACTGGAATCTTGGCACCCATGCAGAAAATAAGCAAATGATTATAAGATGTAATCTTTAGATTAGACTACGAAAATATTTTATAGGTAAGGCTTGCTTTTTGCAGATGATGCTTTTTCTATTCATGTAACGTTTTCCTTTATGTAACCCTTTCCAAGTAAAAATATTGATGGTTATAAAAGATTACTTCATATATAGCAAAAGATAAAAGATATAGGAATAAACTGGCCTTTGTAGGTATGTAAAAGAATATCGTTAATGTCAAAACAAGTGCCTTTGATAAAGGCATATATTATGCAATGTAGCTGTAACCAAGAAATGTCACTAAGATGTTATCTGGAAAAAGTTGCCAAATGAGGTAGAAAAAAGGAAAAGAAAAAACAGAACAAAAACAAAGAGATAATATTTACTTGCAAAATTGCCATATGTATGTATTCAAAAAACTATAAAATAAAATGCTCACTGGCTATCCGGCAGAAATGCCAAAGATGCCTGCCAGATGAAATAAAGAACTCGGCTCTCTCATTCCCTTCTCCTCCCCTTCATCTTCGCCGTCCATCCTCTGGGATCCCTGGACCTGCTGGAGCTGGACTCCGGCAAGTACAGTGTTGACATAAAAAAAAAATTCACAAGCCAACAGAACCGAATAGTGGTCTCAGAATTAACCTCAGAATATAATCAGCTAGTATTTGACTAGGGACCAGAACAACCAATGGTAATAAGATAATCTCTTCAACAAATGTATTAACAAAATTGAAAATGCAGTTAGAACAAAAAGTTGGACCACTATCTTACATCTCTCACAAAAATGAAACACAGTGGATAACAATCTTAAGCATAAGACCTGATGCCATAAAACTCTTGGAAGAAATACAGAGGAGAAATTTCTTGACATTGGTATGGCCAATGTTTTTATTTTTTATGTAAATGTAAACAAATGAGAGTACACCAAACTTAAGTGTTCCCACACAGTAAAATAATTAATCAAATAAAGAGGTTCCCTACAGAAAGGAAGAAAAAATGGAAAATATTAGACAAGGGATTAATATTCAAAAAAAATATATACATAAATCATGAAACTGAATAACAAAAGCAAAAAATCAAGCAAATAATCTAATTAAACATGGATAGAGCAACTAAATAGATCCCCCCCTGCAAGGAAAATATCCCAAGGAGCCAAAAATACATTAAAAAAATCAAGCATACAAGCAAACCAATAAATAAGCAAAAACATTCAGCATCTCTCTTCTAGATTTGTAGATGATAGCTAGCTAGCTAAAATAAACTAGCTAGATGTAGATATGTATGTGTCTGCAGCATATATACATATATTTGTATATTTATTTAGAATATAGATATTACAGTTTTTCATGCTGAAATATAGAATACTCCAACATAACAATTTGAAACAAAACCACCCAATTCCAAATCATGGAAAAAAGTAAAGCAAAAATTGATACTTCACAGAAGAGGACATTTAGATAATATGTGCTAATTATTAGATTATTCAAATTATTTTAAATATTAGATAATATATGAAGTAGCTTAATTTTATTTATGTCTATGACTAAAATGTAACTAGTATTTACCTTAATATATTTTTGTTAAAATTTCAAAGTTGATTTAAATTTCACACCAAAGATGCCAATTTAAAACCAGTATGATATATTGTACACTGAATAGAATGACTGAAATGAGAGAGAGAGAGTGAGAGAGGAAATCATCTAAAGTTGTTGAGAATGAAAATCATCCTAGTGAGAGAATAAAATTTACACATTGGAAACTGTCAGTATTCACTAATGCAGATTATTTTACATTCAAGCATTTTTACTTCTCAGAGTATACCCAACACATGCATCAATATATACATGAAGAGATATACATAATTACATTTATAACAGCATTGTTTTCAAAGGAGTCAAAATGGAAAATACTCAAGTGCTCAGCAATAGTAAAATGCATAAGTAAGTTGTGGTGAATTCAACAGTAGAATATTCATTAACAATAAGAATGAAAACGTTATAATTAAATCAAGCACTAAATATGATGCTGAAAAATTTGATATTAAAGACAAAAGTCATTACAAGTAAAATAATAGACTTCAAAATAGCAAAATTAATTCATTGTGTTAGACGTCAGCATCATTTGTACTGCTTTATATACAGTATAAGAAGGGGTTAGAGGAAATTTAAGAGCTAAAATGCATATTGTTAGGTTTGCAAATTACAAATGTGTTCAATTGGTCAAAAATTCACCTTGTATATTTACAATTTTTACCTTTCCTAAGTGTATATTTCAAACAATAAATTAGATTAACTTAGAATTGTTCAGTACATGAAAACAAGTTTGTGAGATGCAGGTTTTTCTCCTATAAAAAAAAAAAATCTAATAGAACATCATTGCTCGTTGAGAAACAGGATTACAGAAAAACTGGTGACATGCATAATCTTTTCAATTATAAATAGGCTCTTCTCTAACAGAACTGTGTGAAAACAAATAGTCTTGCCTTCAAAGATATGCAAATTATAATGGTAGTTACAGGACTATAATGAGAAGGATAAGCACTTTCCAGTATTTAACTCACTTTTGGCTTATGCAAAAGCAAAAGAGAACATTTTCTGAATGAATAGCTGAAGTTCCATTTCAGTTACACAACTCCAGATCTATCAATGTCTTAATTTCTATAGCTACATTCAAACAAAAGTTGAATGAATCACAA
The DNA here is from genome assembly GCA_004363575.1 of Solenodon paradoxus. NCBI lineage: Eukaryota > Metazoa > Chordata > Mammalia > Eulipotyphla > Solenodontidae > Solenodon > Solenodon paradoxus. The sequence goes on from RJWH01000010.1 coordinate 1,769,418, forward strand.
TGTGGTAAATTTCTCAAACTACACACACATTCTTCACTCCCTTAACCTGGTTCAATAATCTGAGATATTATTAGAGACACACATAGGAAAATGTGCCCTTTCATTGAAAATTAGTTTCATACTGAGTAACTATATTTGGTTATGCCTACTTTTCTCAACTGGGGATGTAGTGGAAAATGAAAGCTTACCATTGAGAGTCTCAGGCAAGTCATCTACTTTGTATCAAATCTCCAAAACTCTACTGCTCTTCCTCTACATCTTGCTTTCCTCAGATGAAGTAGCTGGAAAACTGTATTCTGGAATCACAAGGACAACTAAACCTGTCATTTCAGTATATCTGATTATCAGAGGTAGTTCTTAATTTAAGGTTTTTCATTGTGAATAACATAATCACCGTCCTGTATTGACATTTTTCAAGGATTGTGGGGATGATATCAGACAAATATAAAATTGTTGCTTTTTAGGAGTGGGAAATGTATAAAATGTTATAAAACATGACTATAAAATTTTCTCATTAGCATGTCACCTATATGTCAATTTGTAAACATATTTTTGAAAAATAATTTATGTATTAACATTTACATAAAATATACAAATAATCTGTATTAGGGTAAGTATAATTTAGATGTTTTTAACATAGTATTGTCAAGTGTTGTTAATGCATATTCTTCATTTAATATCTAAGTTTGTCATGGAATATGTTTTGGAATTATTTGATCTCATCATTTCGACTTTTTAAAAATTTTCCATGAACATTTTGCAAAATTAATATCCAAAGACATTGGTAAATTCCCATATGATACTTTCTAACTTTCTAATAGTGAAGAATGAAAAATGGAGCTATCTTGGTACAGCCTAGTGACCTAGTGGGTAAGTATTTCCCAAGAACCCATCTTCACAACCTAGACTGAGGGGAACAATCAAGATTAACAAGCAAATAAAGATAAATAAAAGTGCTTCTCTTCTTCTTTCTTTCTGGTTTCTGTTTATTGGTCTTCATTCCAGCCTGTACTTTTCAGAGAGAGAGACAGAGAGATGGAGCTGTAATTCTACTGTATATTTTGCTGTAAAGTCAGGTAGCTCTTATGTATTAAACAAGCACTAAATGTTTTATTAAATTAAAAATTCTAAACAACCAACATGCTTTTAGCTCAACAAAGTTATTATCATAGAATGGCAATTGAAAAAGCACTATTACATTGTTTAAAAAGCCAAATTGTACATAAATTCTTTTATATTTTGCAAAATAGGAAAACTAAACAACTACACATAGATAGAATCCTAATATCCAGACAAAATAGCAAATAGGATATTTTTTTGTAGACATACATGAATTTTCAAACAAATAAAAGTTTACTGTTGGAAAATGTGACCTTTTTTTCATAATCTGATAAGACCCTTTACTTAAGATTAGCGTTAGCATTGGCTGAGACAAAAACCTGACAAAACACTATTTATACCATATGGTTCTTTCTGAACCAGTCACCAAGATTAAACTTTTAATATACTATATGATTGCTAAAACTTGATCAAAAGCCACTTATTTCACCTATCAAAAAAGCAACCTGAAGAATGAAAAAATGAATTGAACAGATTCACAACCCCAACACCAGTAGCCATCAAAGTATAGCCCTGTTGGATGCTTGTTTTATTATTCTTTGTACAACTGAACAAAGTCTAAATAGGAAACAGATGACATACTCAAATTAATATAATTTAAGAAATATTTACTAAAGGTACTATTTTCCTAAGTGTGGATGGATCTGTCGAACCACAAGGGTTAATGTAATGAGGCTACTAAATGCAGACGCTTTCTCATACTGTGGACAGCCAGTATTTAAATAAAGGAAGAAATAAGGCTACTATGAGAGGTATATGCTACAGTCAGGGGATGCAATACAAGGTGACACGACATGAATATACTCTAACCTCATTCATTCCTTCCTCTGATCCTATGCAGTGAGCTCATTGGAAGAACTCGGTGAGAAATTTAGGAGTACAGTGAGTCTGTTGGGATTACCCATTCACAGTAAAGAGTCAAAGAAAGTAAAACTAAATGGATCAATGGAAAATAAAGTGCAATGACTGACTCGTCTTTCAAAACTTATCATGTATTCAATTAAATGAAGCAAGGAAATTATTTTTAATTCCATCTTTCTGTAATCCCTTAAAGTATAGGAATGCTATTTTATTTTATTTTTTTCTTTTCGTATGGTCCCATATTCTCTGATGGTTTCTTGAACTGTGTTGTACTAAAATATTTGTATGGCTAATTATCGGTTTTCTGATTTTTTTCTTTATTATCTGACTTAGAAATAATAATATATAAAGCTAGCAAAGTAGTTTTCAGACTCTTAAACAAACCTCATTACAAATTTAAAAGAATTGTTAGGGTTATGAATTAGTGAAGGCGCATAATCTGAAAAATCTCAGAATTTTAAAAGTTTTATTACACCCTTTCAAAATACTTCATGAATAATTTAGAAAAGTTAACTTTTCATGGTATTTATGTCTTTTGTGGTACTTTAGGCAGTTAAATTATTGCTTATATATTTCAAGATATGCTTTTGACTACATGTATAAGCATATATATGTCATACATACATATTCAGAATGTGAAATTTAATTCCATTTAAGATTAGTGGCATGCTACCTTTCAAATTACTTATTAATTTATCTTGGCATTCAAAACTTTCCTTTCTACCTCATTTACCACTCATATTTCATGTGGTATTAAAATTTTTCTCTGTTTTATTAAACTACTATCACAGTTCTTCCCCACTTGATACTATCATGCCAACTACCTGCAGAAGAAATAAAATACCTTAGCAGTTTATTCTTTCCCACCTTTCCACTGTTCTTCACAGAAATGGTGATCCTACTCTATATTTAGACAATGTTGTGTATAATTGGGAACCAGACATGAACTTTACACTTCTACTGTAGAGGTTATTTATTGGCTTGGGCAATATACTAAATAGTTATAGTTATATAAAAAAGATTCAGTGGTTCACAATCTACATGAAAAATGTGTGGGGTTATCTTAATTCCATGATACAAATTGTTCTGGCTTACCTAGTGTAATTATTAGACTATTCTCCAGTTTAATAATGACCAGTCAGGATCATTTGCATTATAAAGTAGGTTATTACCATATTTACAAAATACTGTTGGTTGTAGATGTTAATATGTATGACATAGAAATAAAAGTTAATTGCCATAAACATTTAGAAAGCTAGGTTAAAGTAGTTTGAATTTGTTTTATTTACAGTAGATGTCTTTATATATGGTTTTGCTTTTGTGGTTTCAGTTGCCCAAGATCAATAGCAGTCTGAAAATATTATATATAATAAAATATTTTAAGTGATACCACATTTTTGTAACTGATTACGTTATAATTGTTCTACTTTGTTAGTTATTCTTACTACTCTTTTACTATATCCAACTTAAAAAAAAATCATAGATATTTATGGATTTCACTTCTAGCCTCATATTTTGAACATGGGTCCTTGGACTTTAAATTATTTCTGCACGGCAGCCACCTGAGCCATCTGAGACACAAAGATGCATCTATTCTTTAATTTCAAAAGGTGTTCACTGAAAATTTACTATATCGTGATTCCTCCACCCAAGTTAACATGGTATGATGTATGAGTGGATCATATTTCACAAAGGAATTTTTATTCCTATGTAATACTTCTGAACTTATAGGTAGCACTGTTGAAAATAGCAATACACTGGAAGTTGTGAAAGCATACCATCTATCTGCTCTTTGCTGAGACATGTTCCTGACCCTTCTGTTTTCCAGGCCCTCTGCTATGTTTGTTGGCTGCTATGTCATTTCTTTTCTACCTGTTGCCATTGCAAGTAGCTAGTGTGATTACATAATTTATTATTCAAACAGAAAAACTCTTGAGAATAAAAGGGAACACATGAATATTTATAAAGAGAAAACAGGAAAAGCCATATTGCCTCAGTACACCTTGATACATGGTCAGTCGACTTAAAAGCATATTTAGGAACTAAGTGTTCTTTACAGATAAGATAGGAAAAGTGACTTAAATGAATTAACTCATATCTATAATTTACTTTAAATTGATCACCATTTGAGATGTGTATCTTTGACAGATTACCTTCAGGTACTGTTGAAAAACAGCTAAATAATGTGGAATATGAATTCCAATGTACAAGATAAACTCATGTATATCATGCTGCATTTAGAAATTCTTATTTAGAAAGGTTTTACACAGGACGGTCAGGTTAGGATGAAATTTATTTTTAATATTGGAATGACTAAAATTCAAATGGTATACAAATATGAAATAAATATCATAGGTAATAATATAATGTTAATTTGAACACATTTTCCATTTTGTATTCATCATTACCATTTATTAACAAGTCTAAAATGAGAATAATTTTTTAAGCATTTTTAGAGTTCATTATATAAACTAATCCTGCTCTAAACTTGACGGGGGATTGAATAAGAACACTTGAGATTTAAGAGAATGAAAGCTATACTCAACTTAATGCTGAAGACTGTCCAGAATCAGTAATAATAAATTCTGGCTTGGGATGATGTTTTCTTAGCACACTAAGACTATCTTTAGAAATATTCTAACCTGAAATAAGCCGGTCAACTTATTAGTAATTTACCTATATTGTTTTGTTTTAAATTGCTAAATGTAATACATACAATAAAGATGAATGTAAAATAAATGTATGTATCAAATGCCATGTTTAAAATCCCAATTTTAAAAACCTTATTCTATGTTCTTTTTAAAAAGTAACCATAAGTTATAACATTATGTAGGTTGTAAGTGTACCGCATTGTAATTCTACATATCTACATACTATATTATGATCACCATCGAAGGTCTAGTTCCCATGCTCTATCACACAATTCACTTGAATAACCTACCTCCTCTTTCCTCTTTGAGTAAACAACATTTTGCTCTCACAGTCTAAGATTTTTTTTGTGTGTTTCATTTCATCTTCCACTGTGAGTGAAATCATACTGTAGTTGTATTTCCTAGTCTCTTGACTTCACTTAGCCTATGATGTTTCATCTTCTACTAGTTGAATAGTATTCTATTGAGAAAAAAAAAAAAAATATATATATATATATATATCACATCTGCTATCTGATTTGTCAGCGGGTACTTAGGTTGCTTACTCATGCTGGCTGATAAAAACAATGTCACAGTGAACATAGAGATGCATGCAATTTTTTGCATGAATGTTTTTGTATTCTTCTGACAAATACACAGAAGTGAAACAGCTGGGCCAAATGGTATTCGTACTCAAAATGCTTTGAAGAATCTCCATATTTTTTCCATGATGATTGCACCAGTTTATATCCCCAATATAAATTTGAAGATTGTGTGCCCACATACTCACTAATACTTGTTTGTTTGCTGTTGTTTTTTCTCTTATCTTTCTCCTAGTAGACTTTTTGCTAGTTGTCTTTTTACATGTGTGTAAGGTGGTATCTCACTGTGGTTTTGATCTGCATTACTTTAATAATAAAAACTGATGAGCATCTTTTCATATGTATGTTGGCTATGTATGTGTTTTCCTTGGAAAAGTAGCTATTCAGTATTTTAGCTCACTTTTTAAATAGTTATTTTTGAGTTGAATCAGTTCCTTATATATTTTAGATATTAATCCCTTGTTTGATTATTTATAAATTCTTCCTTGAGTAGTATTCCTTCTCATTTATATGATACTTTCTATTGTTGTGAAAAAGCATTAAAATATGCTATGCTAAAGACCCTACTATTATTGTGTCACTGTCAATGTCTTAATTTTGTTGTTAATATTACATGTATGTATATATATATATATAATACATATACATATGTAATATATATCCAACTTTTTACAGGTTTATTGATAAATGTTATACCTTCTTGCTATATTGATCCTTTTATAATTATATTATTACACAGAGCTCCTTTTACTTTAGTGGGCTAGTAGTTCTATTTTAGTTGATAAAAATACAGCCATTCTGTTAAATTTTGATTTCAGTTTCCACCAAAATTCTTCTCTACTCCTTCAGTTTAAGATTATTTTTCTTTAGTGTTAACATGAATCTTTAAAGACAATATACAATGCATTCTTTAATTCATCCAGACACTCTGCCTTTTGGCTTGTGAGATCAGTCCGTTTATATTTGTGATAGTTATTGTTGTATGAAGATTTCCTACTGTCATTTTATCTTTAGTTTTCAGAATGTTTCATATTTTCAGTTTATTTTCCCACATTTCTCTCTGCCATTATATTTATGTGGTTTTCTACAGTGTTTTTTTCTTAGTTAACTATTTATTTATGCTTTATTTTTTTCTCCAGATGTTTGCCTTATTGTTAACAAGGAGTTTGTTTAAAAAGTCTCAGAGCTCAAAAAGACTTTGTGCTTTGGTTGTTGTTCTTAGTCTTTTTGTTTGCGTGCTAATATATACTTTTTTCCATTTGCCTATGCATGGTCTTGCACATATATCTTCCCATTTAATGTTTTCCCTGTTACAAATTATCCCTTTTTATACTGTGAAGTTATTACCAACTTATTGTATATGTAGCTTTTACTGCTTTTATCCCCTTTAACCTTTGTTAGAACTGAGAGTTTAATACCCTGTTCGGAGAGAGTGTTTCAACTCTCTGATACTCTTGATCACCTTGCTCAAATAAAGTATGCTTTTTTTTTTCTTTTTAGATATAAGCGCTTCTTTCAAGATTTCTTATGAAAGAAGTCTAGTGACAGATTCTGTTTGTATATAAAAACCTTTATTTCCCCATCATCTGTGAAAGATAACATGGCTAGCTAGAATATTCTTGGCTGGTGATCTTCTTTGAGTATTTTGAACATGTTATTTCAAAGTTTCCTGGCCTGCTAAGAAATGTGATGATAACTTGGTGGAAATAGCTGCATAGTTTACGTATTTTTTCTTCTCTAGAGCCTTCAATATTATTTTATTATCATTGAATTTTGACAATTTCACTACTTTTTGTTTCGATATGGGTCTATTAGCATTTAATTAGCTGTTCTTTTAGGTTAATGCATATATATTCAGTTATTTCTTAGATTTGGGAAGTTCTCAGCTCTTACCTCTTCCTATAGCAATCTATTTCCCTTCTCCCTCTCTTTAATTTGAATAATTTATTTGAATAATTAATCTATTATCATTCTAAGTCTCTATTCCATATGATCTTATGGAGACCCGCATGGCTAATCAACAGGGTCCCTGTGATAGGACTACAGGAGCCTAAAGAAAGACAGACAACATTCACTTAGAAAAGTGGGGGCCTGGTGGGACACTTCTCTGCTCTCAAAGACAGTGATGCCGAGTCTGGCTTCTTGACTTATTTAATAGGGCTGGATTACAAGTGAGGTAATGGGAATAAAACAAGGAAAGACTTGTAGGCACAGGCTGTTCCCCTGCAAACGGAAACAGTTGAAGGTATAGCAACTTTGAATGTCGAGACTCAGTTTGCAGTTTACTGTTTATCTACTTCTAGCTCTGCTGAATGTGAGAAATTCTGCCTTGGGAAACTTTGCAGAATAAGCCAGAAAGCAATTCGCTCCCTACATAATCTGTTCCATTTTCATTGCTTTCTGTTTTCCATATAATTTGTTTAATTCTTCAACTCCTGAATCTGTTAGGTTCTTGTTTATAATTTCAGTCTCTTTGATAAAGTACATCTACTGTTTAATTTTGTTTCTGAGCTCTTTCAGTTGTTTTCTAATTTTCCCTATTATCTCTGACTTCATGGTACCATTTTGAATTATCTTTTAGTTCACAATTTTCCATGTCTTTAAGTTTGGTTTCTGGAGAATTGTCATTCTCTCTCTCTGATGCTATATTACCTTGCCATCCCATATTATTTAATTGTCTATTTATCTGTATGTGTATTTGTTATGTCTAACGTATTTTAAAATTTTTATTTTATTTATTTCTAATTAAGTGGCTAACTGGATGTCTTTTGTATTTTTCCTTAATAACCTGTGGCAAGGCTTTAGTATTTGACCACACTTTCTAGGGCTATCATGTCTTAAGTATGATGGGTGACTCTGGATCTACTACTGTGTTAGTAGGTAGTGTAATGACATGGAAGGCATGAGCCACCACAGTGAGTAAGTGGACAGAGGCACAACTCGCATGAAACGCACTACTGCTATTCCTTTTCTTTAGGGTCTTAAGCCCGAATTTCAGCTATCAATATTCTTGATATTCTTTAAGGCATAGGTACTGACATGGTGGGAGGGCTCATCCAGAAAATTTCAGCCACATTCACTTTCACAGGGGTTCAAACCTATGCTGTGTGCCTTGTCTTTGTCTCAGATTTCAATTAGATTCAAAGGCTTGGGTGTCTATGTGGTGCCATCTCTATGTCAGAGCTGCATATTGCCTTGGCATATGGTTGGCTGCCCTCTCTGAATCTGCTACCTCTATGAGATAAAATTTATTCACCGTCTGACACAGAGAGGTATAGATCTCTTTAGCATCTTGCAGTGATGAACATAAGGACACTTGTTGATGTACTAGTTGTTTATTAACATGTACACTAAAGAATGGATCTTACAAGGTAGTTATGCTAATGTCACTCCTCATGAAAACCTTTTCCTAGTTCTTGAACAGAGTTCTCTCTAACTAGGGTGCTCATGGGAAATATATCATTGCCAAATACAGATTTAATTCAAAGTTCATTGGCCAATAATAAAAGGGGACTAGTCATATGATGTGTATCACTGACATGTGAAAAATCAAATCAGTCAATCCAAAGATAGCTAACAAATGGAATATGGAAAAACTTTAAAATAACTCCAGTACACTAACTTCTTTAAAGGTTATTAAAGGTGAAAATAGATTGCTTTTGAATGGTGACAGTATTTTTTTCCCTAAGAAGCCATACTGACTAAAACTCATTTAATAGTGAATCAAACTTTAAAACCTTTAAGTCAAACTGTCAATTTGTTGAACACTATATTCTTATTAAGGCAATACATAATCCGGTGCTGCACTGATTACTGTTTTATAGAATGTTAACTTCAGGGTATAGGAAGTATATAGAAAGCTAGTGGACCAAGGCTCATGAAAGATTAACTGCATACTCTCTTCAAAGAAAGAATCACAAGCATGGAATTCTGTAATTCTCAATACAGTTAACTATAAAAATAATTATTTCAATTATTAAGGAGCAATGCACTATACTTTTATATTTTTAATACTGTGGAAATACCTACTGGCAGATAGTGCTACAGAAATAAATTCAAGTATATGGATATAAATCAATAAGACAATATAAGAAATAATGTATAGTTAAATTTATTTAGAATAACATATTTATCCTAAATATACATTGTACGTGATATGATATATGTTTAGGCAAAATAGTCTACATATGACTTTCTATCTACTAGAAAGCATGAATGCAGGATTCCATAATTTCTAAATCTATTGGAGAGAGGGAGAGAGAGAGAAAGAGAGAGAGAGCTCACTGCCCTTTATATTTCTAAATCTATATTTATATAAATCCTCCACTGGAAATGTATGTATTCTCAATTTATCAAATGTATCTATAATTAAATTTTGCTATTTTGTACAAATAAAAATAATCAATTTATTTAACTTATATCCTATTATTAGACAATCAAGTTATATTAGTATTAACTTGTTTTAAAGAAATGAGTTCTATACTAAATATTTATATAACCTATGATTGATTAGTTCTTGAAAATTTATTTCTAGATTTGAACAAATATTGATCATATTTTAAGTTTTGACTAATATTGCAATATTAGCCCTTAAAAGTATTATGCCAGTCATTGATAATATATGAGTGTCCATTTCTGAGAACTTTACATATGTCAGGTTTCTATTTAATATGAACTTACCTTAGATAGGAAAATGGAATATTATCATTTAAATTTGTATCACTGATTTTTATAATGATGCACATCTGTATCTTGTCTAATTACATTTTCTTCCTAAAATTATCTGTCTATTTCATGCCTCCTTATTTCTTAGAAAAGTCTTCATTTTACTTACATATTTTTAAGATTGGCATATATAGTAATATAAGTAATCACCTTTTGTATATATGTTGCAATTTTCTCCTTCCAATTTGTCTTTTACATTTTGCTATCCATTTTATTATTTTTGTAATATTATGCAATGCTGTACTTGTTTTATTTAGTTTTTGAATGTTTTCTATGACTTATAATATTTATTTAGGCATACATACATATAATCTATTTTAAAATAATGCTAAACTCAAATATGTAATCTGCTAAAAATAGAATATTACTGATACTTTAAAAACTCACTGTGTAGCCTTTCCCATCTGTGTCCATTCCAAGCAATTAAAACTCTGAGTCATAAATGATTGTAAGACAATCACAAGGTACAAGATATGAATCATATAAAATTGTACTTAATCATTGGTTCTTTTTATGGATAGGTGCTCTTTAGTAATGTTTTCTTCATATAATACCCATCTTGAAAATATACATTATTTATTACATATATATTAATAGTCAATAAAATTATAACTGTGAAAATGGCAGGATCTTGTCTAAATTTTACCAAGAATTCTATGATAGTGTCAGCAGTGTCTTAAATCAAGTGGAGACCTGTGCATCTGCTTAGGTCAGACATCTCGGGAGTCAACTCAGTGAAGACATACTGTATGTTTCCTACTTGGGACTAGATATTTTTTGCTTCTATTAAATTGTTGAGCTCCAAGTGGTAAAACTTTAAGAAGCTCATCAATGAATTCAACAAGTCATTTTCACTGATACATACTGGTAATTTTAAGAATACAAAAAAGATTATTATTAACCCATTCAACTTTTAATAGAAATTTAGATTATATCATGGGTTTTGGGTCCTTCTCTACTGATTAACACTTATATGACACACATTTCTCTTGTGCGTTTAATAGGAACAGTTCTATTGATAATATCTGAAGAACTTAGAGCAAAAATAAAATGGATACTAAGTTACCATATATCTTAAATATTTCCAAGTTACAAATAAAATTAAAAATTATTAAATGAAAGTACCTTTTATCCTACCTTGGAAATATTTAATATTACAGAATGTTTCTTGGTTTTCACATGTAACTATTACACATATCACACTAAATCATAATTACTAAATCTTAAATAGAAGCATAATGAGAAAGAGATGGTTGCTTACAATTATTGTGGACTCACTGCATTGATGGTCTCTAAACGAGAGGATTTGACAATTTAGTGATTTACTTTTCATTTAACATAATCACATATGCTCCCCAAATCCTCCTCACACTCAGAAACAATGTTTGTCTCCCACAATAGCTAACAGCATAGTCCATAAACAATGGTTAACTTTTATTTTGAACCATAGGACAAGAGAACAAAAGCATCTTTGTCTTAAAGTTTCAGTGTTAGACATGAGATATATTTGGTTATAGATATGTATTGGACAGTCTAATAATATAATGATCAGAGTTTTGGACCAGGCGATAAAATTTTGACCCCTTGAGATACTGGACACTGAATTTCTGGAGGATATGGACATTAAAGTTCTGCCACACAGGATATGTGATTAAGTTCTAATAAAACCTCTGCTCCTCGCAGGCTCAGGTGAATGTTCCTGGCTGGCAACACTTTTTGCAGGTTGTCGTACATTTTTTTCCAATACTTAACCCTTTCCATAATTACGTGGAAAAATGAAAATTGGAAGCTACAGGTTTGGGGCCCTTCTGGATTCCACCTGAGGACTCACTTCCTTTGGTTGACTTTAATATGTATCTTCTTCCTATAGCAAACTGCAGCTATAAGCATATCAGCTTTAAGTAAGTTTAATGAACTATTGGAACTGAGGGTGGTTTGGAGAGCCCTCCAAAATTGTAGTTGATGTTAGAAGTGAGAGAAGTCTTGAGTAAACATTAAAACCTTGATTTTATCTGTTTGGCTAAACTCTTTGTAACAATTTCTCTGACATTCTCCTAATGTTTCTGGTCCTATTTCTTACTAATTCTCATTAGTCTGGTATAGTCCTGGTTGAGTTTATTTAGGTGTCTCACTCCCAAAACATAATGTTCATTTAGCAGTGTACATATCACCTGGAAATAGCAGGTATTGGAGGGGGTGTGTAAAAAAAGGAACCCTCCTAAACAGTTGGCGGGCTGTAAATTGGTGCAACCTCCTTGGAAAATAGTATGGATATCCCACAAAGATGGATCGACCATTTGATCTAGCAAATCCCACTCCTAGGCATATACTCAGAGGGTACAAAACCTATATTCAGGAAAAAAAAATCTAAAGCACAGTTCACGATAGCCAAGTCATGGAAATAACCTGAATGCCAATAAATGAATGACTGGATAAAGAAGCTATGATAAATATACTCAGTGGAATTCTTTGCGACAATCTGGATGAAACTGGAGGGAATCGTGTTAAACAAAATAAGTGAGATAGGAAAGAAATACAGAATTGTTTCACTCATTTGTGGAAAGCAATTAAATTAAATGAACATATAAATTCCAACAAAAATAGCTGGATAAAGGATTGAAGTTCTGGGGAAGGAAAGTGAAAAAGGAGAACAGGTAGTGAGGACACTGGAACTCTGGTGTTGGGCATGGTATGAAATACTGACAGAAGCAATTTCAATATGCTAAACTGAATAAGCATTGTGAACAAAAGAAATAATGGATACTACTATTAAAAAAAGAGAAGTGCATGTCCCAGATTTTGACATGGTACAATATACTAGGCTGTTGCTAAAATATAGATTCTGATTCAGGACCTTAGGGGTGAAGCCTGAATTTTTGGTTTTAATGATATATATATTTTTTTACATCACAATATGCATTTTAGATATTGAAAATGCACCTGAGTCTCTGTGTATTTCACTCCACACCCACCATCAGAGTTCCAGTGTCCTTTACCTTGAGTTTTCCTTCTTTGAAACACACACAGCATACCCTATGTTATATAAGCTTAAATGTATATGTTTGTATTGATTACTGAATTTTATCATTCATTTTCCAGAGCATTATAACAGATAGAGTAGTTTTTGAGGATTACATATCATAATCTTTCAATAGAGTAAGAGGATTCTTAAAAATGTTTATTTACCTGTAAGTTCAGTTGACATGATTAGACTGAGTGATCTTTCTTATTTTATTTCCTGGGATTTGTCTACCAAGTCAAGGAAGTAAAGACATTAGTAAAAGGAACAAGTTAATTGCAGGTTATATTCACTTTTTTTAATCACCTTTCCTCCCATTCAATAGTGAGACTTTAAAGATGTTTGTGACAATCCTAAATTCTTGGCATTTGTAACCAAGATGACAACTACTGTTATTTCACAAAATTAAACAAATAAACACATTTTGAGTTTCTTGTGAGAGTCTCTGGGACATGATGAACTATTGGTCTTTACAATGTTTTTACTTTCTACCCATTATGTTGACATTTTCAAATTATAATCAATCAAAAGTTTTTTTATCAACAAATGAGCACTGTCATTACTTCTCAGTCTCAGCAATTTCCAGTACTCTACATAATAAGATTGATAAATAAATTATACTATAATAACATTATTACATATAAAATACAAATGTTCTTAAATCAAGTTTACTAATTACACTTATAATCTTATTAAAATGAAAGGTTTTTGTCACTTTAACTTCCATAGTCTGCTTCTCATAAGCAGATGGCTACTACTTGTGTTTACCTGTATTTTAGCCTTTTTATTTTAGCCTATTTATCTTTTTCTGTTTATATGTTGATATTAATTAAATACAAATTAGTTGTCTGATACTTGACACATCTGAGATTTATTATCTAAAATAGATCAGAATCTTAAAGAGACAAATATTTTATAGCAATAATATATATCATTAAATTTCAAAATAGGAAGCCTCTAAGTCTTTGAAATAGACTTTCAGTGTTCCCCCCTCCTCTTTGCCACAGGTACATGGTCATTGGATGGGGTTGAGAAAATTATGGCCCATTTTATTAATTTTAAGAGAGGATCTCTGTACTTAATGGTTTTAAACCTGACAGAATGAAAGTTTTTCCAGCATTTTCTGCTACATTATCTTCAACCCATTCAAATAAAATCTGTACATCCCATTCCATACCTTACAGATTTGCAAATGCCTGATGATAGCTCTCCAGCTGCAGAAGTGAGAGGATTCAATTTTTAAAAAAGTAAATGAAAACCTAAACAATTAAGCACATGTATAAGTCAATAAAAATTTTTAAAGATAATTTAAAGACTTTAAACAGTATTAATCATACTTAAAATATAAAATGGTGCAGGTGAAATATAGCTTAAAGAAAAATGAATTAAGATAAGCATTATATTTCTTATCTGCTATAGTGAAATCCTGGAAGAATATATACAACAGAACAGAGGAAAAGAATATACATCAATTCTAGAATTGTGTTCTTATCCCAGGTAACAAAAAAAAAAAAAAGGAAAATATTAAAGAATGCAAACTTTAAATGTCTTTAAAGAAATAAAATAAAATTAATAATGATAATATAAATAATAATGATAGATGATTCTGATATTTGCCATCTTAGGCAACTGTTTATTTCATCTTAAAATATATTTCACCCCAAAATTACCTTCAGTTAGATATTAATTTTTTTTTCATTTTTTAAAATAAACAACATTTGTGGTCTGCTTGATTATAGCTGATGGAACCATACTCTTACTTAAAATAAATATAGTAGCTAATTTTGGAGAAAGACAGCTATCATGATTTCAGTGACATGTTGATATACAGTGATGCATATCTTAATTTATATAGTGTTATAAATTTATAGTGTTATACGCAACATTATTTCAAAAAAAATTAAAAACAAGAAAGACAATATTTCAATACAGGCAATATAAGGAGCACAGAGAAGCTTTCATGAATCAGATGTAAAGTTATAGCATATTCATGAAACCAATTGAACATATAAATTATATTTTTGAATGATGATATGTGAATATTGGTATGAGTCATCAAATATACATTTTTATAGGAAAGATACAGGAAGGAATCATGAGCAGACAGACAGGAAGATGGGGGTAAGAAGCATTTGTTTTATTTAATTATTCATCCTGGTCACCACCCCCACAGACCCAGACACCCCTAGGTATCTAATATACCTGGTTCCTTGGAATACATGTGACTATACCAGTAAGAGGTAGTGAACTTATCTGATAGACCAGCAGGCTACACCCAAATATATGTTCTGAAGAATGTGTGGAAAGTTCAATAATAGTTTGAGATCAAAATATGTAATCATTTAAGAAAAAAAATCTATGAATTAGAAAGGAAGCAGTTGTGGAATTCAAGAAGGAAAATGATTTTAACGCCCTGCATTCATGGTAAGAAAATAAAATAGTCAAATATAATGATGTTGTAGAGAGAAACATTTATTGTTTAATACTTATATTAAAATCTATTGTTTTTGTTTTATTCTATTAGGGATCAGAATTAAATCACCAATAAATCATAACAGAGTAAAACTTTCAGTTTCAAAGTGAATAAAAGATCTAAGTATAATGTAAAAAAGAGTGCCCATGTCTTTACCTTAGTAACACAAACCTACCACTTAATAACAGGAACTTCAAAAATGAGTAAAAACTTGAATACTCATAGATATATATGTTCACTGTTTTGATTATTTGAGGAAATGTAAGGTAAGCTTTTATAGCTACTGTTTTATATCCACTGACAAGGGAAAACAAATCTTATAAAGGTCTGAAAATAACGCACTGGCAAAGAACTATAAGTTACTGGTAGGAGTATGCATATAGATTGATACTTTGATAAAAAACTGTTAGAATTCTTTTTAAGTTTGAATATTTTAATATCACTATGGTTTACATATGTCTCCCAAATTTATATATTGAAGTATTACCCCCGGTTACCTCAGAATATGATGTTAATAGGAGGCTAGACGGAGTTAATTAAGTTAAAATGAAGTCATGAGTGTGCCTTAATTCTGTATGATTGGTAATCTTTAAGAGAGAAATGTGGGCATATACAGATAGAGAAGATGATATAAAGAGACATATGGAGTGGTCATTTCCCCACAAAGGAGTGAGGCCTAGAACATATGCTTCCCTCAGAAGGAGCCAAAATTACCTACATCTTATATTAAACTTCCAAACTCTCTCCAAAAATATGAGAAAATGCCATTGAAGGCATCCACTGGCATTATTTTGTTATAGCATCCCTGGCAAAATCATACACATACCCAAGTCTTCCCTAGGTATTTACCCAAGAGCAGAAATGTTTCATCGAGTCTCTACCTAACAGACACTCATTCATCTACTAGTGTCTATCGCTCTTTCTCACCACAAAAAGATTGAGTAGCAGTACAGACGACAAATAACTGGTAAAGTTAAAACATGTTTAAACTTGACTTTTACAGAAAAGTTTGACAGTAGAAACATATGCATTATTTTAGTACTCTAGACACAGTAAAACACTTGTTATCACTCCTAATTTTCATTGACAGAATGGATATAAAAATGTATGTATATATTAAGTACTATACTTATAAATGATTAAAAACTACCTCTCTAGCCAAAATTAAATGCCTACATAGGTATGTAGAGGATTTCATTATACATTTTATTGATATACATAATCTATATAGACCGTAATTTTCATTTAATAATAAAATATATATGGTTTGTTTTAATTTTCATAGTCCATTGAATGACAGAATATTTTCATTCATGTATACTGTTCTTTTGTAAGTATGTAAACTTTGGCTGGATGTCATGAATAAATGTATTTCCTAAATGACTCTTGGTTGACATTTTCATCTACACAAGTCAAAGGTGAAACAATGTTGTTAAAACTTCATTCACTCATCAATAATCTGACTAATTTCCTTACAGAATTTTGTAGTGTTTAAACAATACTAGATACTTGTTACCTCGTTTTTTGGTATGCTACTGACAAAGTGTTGGCTGCTGGCATGGGTTAAGCGTTTGGTAGGAAATGGGGAGATACTGAGTCAACAAGTATATGTTATTATTTTAAATGAGTCAGCTTTGATTTATAATATGTATCTTAAGGTGCAGATTCATTGTTCACCAAATGACACACCATACTCACCATCAAATTTCTAAGAGCTCTCCACACTGTTCACTGGACCCTACCCCCGCCTTTCCCACCTCCTTCTCTGCTGGCTCTCTCAGTTCTCCTGTCAGTGTCCAGGGTTAGTTTTGTTTTGTCTGTTCGTTTCCTTTATTTCTATGTATTCCACATATGAGTATATCATCTCTTATCCGTCTCTCTTCTCCTGATCTATTTCATTTATCATAATAGCCTCTAGTTTCATCCATGTTGACATTATATGCTTTTCAACATTTAATTGGTTTTGTTACTATTTGATCAATTTGTTTTTTAAGTCTAAGCAATCAAAAGCATAAATTGAACTGTGATTTGTCACAGCATTTGTCAGTTTTCCATAGCTATTCTTATTATGGTTTATTTTAATGCTATATCTGTAACCTAGGGATTCCATAGACTCTCACAAGTGTTTTCAATTTATTGACAATAATGAGCTCTTACTGATGTTTGGCTGCATCTGTACAGGTAAACAAATGGCTATATCTATCCTGGAAGTTCATTGCTTTTCTTTGATTTCTGTTTAGTTGATTACTCTTCCATCTCAATCTGAAATTATCAGGAAATTTGTGCATGTGCAGATTGTTCCACTGGTTGTCGTTGAGAGGGTGAAGTTATGTTTTTTCCAGATTATTATATCTTTAACAGAAACTCTAAGTGTGGTTAAGTTCATTAATTAGCTTTCTCTATGCTGTTATCTGACATCTTGTCCCCCAAACTTTTTAACAAAAAAAACTGAAATCACAAAGTGATTTGCAAGTAGATTATATGCTTATTTTAAAACATCCTGTATAGCTCCTGAATCCTTTTGATAATATACTATATTTGACTCTATAAACAAAAACATTTTGACAATAAAATGTGCAATATTTCCTGGTGCCGAGGGGCCTATACAAATAAAATTCACACTATTCTACAGAAAACTGTATTAAAATTCAGATTATTATAATAATATGTGTTCCTCCTTGTAAGACTCTTAAACACAAAGAATAGCAATGTTGCAATGTGCAAGAAATTTGGTTTAAATATCCACATTTTAATTGCATAATTCGACAACTGTTTTTGCATTTAATATAGTTTCATCAAATTACTACATTTAATTATCATCAAAATATCCCTGCTTCTGTTATAGCCTCACATGCAAACATTTGCAACATTATTTTAATATTGTTTCATGCTATGATAAACACATCAAAATCATATTGTATTTCTTCCACATACTCTTCAAACTAATACTTATTTCCAGGTTTGTTTTTTTTCTCATTACCGACACTATAATTAAAGTCACTTATTTCAAAATAAAGCAGAGAAATAGAATAATTTTAGTAGAATTTACTTTTCTTAATAATTCATGATTTTATTTAGAAAATTCTGTTGACTTAACAGCTTTTCAAGGAGACAAAACATTCTTTCATGTTGCACTGCATTGTTAACTAATAACAGCAAAGTGACATATGAAGTTTTCTAATCCTTCCACATCAGTATTTCCAAACGTTTTCAATAATGGTAACATTAAATTATCATGGCTGAAAGACAACTATAATAATAGAATAATTATAAAATTTTATGTAAAGTTTTATATTTTCCAGTAAATTTAAATAAACCAAACTTAAAATTAGTTAAATTTTTCAAAAAAATCACTTCCACTTCTAATTAGAAATATATGATACTGGAAAAATCTTGTTCTCAATATTACTGGAATAGAATCAATGAAGGGTTCATTAATGTCACATTGCAGCACCTACAATTAACTACATTTTACTTAGTTAGAAAATACCTCCTATAAAGCTATCTGTTTAGAAGACCTGAATATCTTTTGAATAAATTAATTTTAATATGTTTGAATGCCATTTCAAATTAATTTTGTTAACTTAATAATTCAAATTTTCTTGCTAATATAGACTATTATTTTATTACTATTACACTGAAATCTTGCTAAATTTACTTATTAGTTTCAATATAGATTTGATGATTTAAGATAATCTATAGAAAAATAATATCTGCAAATAAATATTTATTTCTTCTCCTGTATTAGTATGCTTTGACTTTTGCTGGCCTTATTTTAATGGTTAAAATGATATCATGTTCCATAGAGGACGTGAAAGTATACATACGTCTTTTTTCTAATCTTACTAAGAAAGTAGTTTATATTTTGCTATTAAGATAGAGGTTTATGTAATTTTTTTATAATTTTGAAAAAATTACCTTCTGTTCAAAGTTTGATGATTATTCTGTCAGGAATGGCTTCTGAATTTTGTCAGTTACCTTTTTCTGTGACTTGAAAAATTGTGTGGTTTGTCATTTATATTCTGTTGATATGAATTACATTGATTTTTTTCTAGATTAAAGCAAGTTTGCATTTTTACATTAAATCCCATTTGCTCATGATGTACTATCCTTTTACATATTTCTGGATGCTATTTGCTAAGGATGCTTACATATATGGCTATACTATTCTTTATTGATTGACTTATCAATTAATAATGAATTGTTCAGTTTTTTTTTTACTGCTTTAAGACTTGTTAAGACGTCTTCACTGTTCCATCATCGTTCCATAAAACTATTATTGTTAATTCCTTAAGTATTTGATATGCCTGATAGATATTATCATGCCCAGAATATAGGGAGGAAGTTTATATTTTTAATACAATGAGTGTAACCTTTTGAGTTACTTGAGTTTTCTAATTCATGATTGATGTAATTTTATTATTTTTTCCTTTTACGTCATGGGATTTACCTTGCTCATTCTTTTTTTTTTTCTTAATAAGTTGGGCTCTTAAGTTACTAACATTTAGACTGCATCTTTCCCCTGATAAAAGCAATTAAAGGTATAAATTTTTTCTAAGCACTGCTTTGAATGAATCTTAATGTTTCTGACACATTATTCAATTAGAAATTTATCTTGTGAATTTTACTTTGACTCATGTATTATTTAGAAGTTTGCTCCAACCTGAAGCTTTTTGTTACATTGTGACATAGCTAAGAACATTGGTCCTACCTAACCATACCAAACACATCAGATCATAGATATTAATACTGATACATCAATGTCATCACATTCATAACTTCTATCATGATATTGCCAAATAGCTGTTAAGAGAGACATATTTTTGTTTCTTATTTAATTGGTATAATTTATTTTTATTAGAAGAATAATTCAATCTAACATCATTCATTGCATTCAGTTCATTTATCTCCCCCAGTGTGAAACCGTTTTTAGTTTTCTTAACTTACATAACTTTCACATTTTTGAAGTACCCATCTAGAACATCAGTTAACTTTAATTTTTCTGGTATTTCCTCATAATGACACATACTCTATTTTTCCAAGAATGCCATGAACATGATGCCTTATTCTCTTTGAATTAATTATATTGTATCTTCTTATTTTCTCAATTGATGTGATATTAATTTGATCACTTTTTAATAATAAGTACTTTGTGCAGCAGTCTTTAAGGAATTTACAAATATCCTGTTTCTCCTCCAACTTTCACCCACTAGTTTCAGCATCCATTTGTATTTATTGGCTGAATCAGTTCTTACTGTGCTGGTTGCCAAAGGGTAATTTTCTAATTCAACATTCCTTCTGACTATGATCATCAATTTTAGAGTGTCAAGAGATGTGAAGGTACAAAGAATGTTCTGTATTTTAAACTAACAATTTAATCTGTCACAGTTTCAGAGAGGTTGGCAAAAAACATGAACTCCTAGGTTTGAGTAAAAGAGAATCACATTACTCGGAGCAATTAATAGTAAGTAATCATCAGGATTGGTGCTGGTACCTTAAAACCCAAATCCCACAAAGCAATAAAAAAAGCTAGATAACATCTTCATGTACAACAGGTTGCTTCATAAAAAAGTTAAAGTCAACTTGATCTTGATCTTTGCCTCAGAGAGGGGCAGTATCTCTGCTACAATGGATCCTAAACAAACTTGCTCTTCTCCAGTCAATGACACTCTTTGAAAACAGTCTTGTAAAAAGTTGAGTCAGTGCCTCCGCACACAAACATTTTGAAACATGAGAGCTCCATGGAAAATTGTCTCCCAATCCAGCACTCCTTACTCCCTTCAATCTATCATCTAATCTGTGAAAGCAAAGGTGAAATATTCATGGATGTACCTTTGCTTCCTCCAACAGCACAGTTTCAGGCAGATACTGCAAAAAGTCTATGATCTTTTGGCATGCCCTGGAGGAGTAGTGGTTGGGCACAATATATATATACATCCATACATCCCAAAGTCATGGGTTCTCATCTCAGGGATGAGGGAATAACTAAAATGAACAACTATTGAATAAATAAAGTGATTCTTCTCTTGCAGCCTGCCTGCTTCTGTTTGTCTTCATCTATGCCTGCACTTTTAATTAAAAAAAAAAAAAAATCTATGATCTGTAGGCCTCTATCCTCTCAATGTCCTCACAAATTTAAAAAAGTTTGCTGAAATTCATAAGCCCTCTTTTAAGATTATTTTCCAATTGGTTGTTTCCAAGTTTTAACAAATTAATTTTTAAATCCTCATATTTTTCACTTTGCTTTTAAATTCCTTTTATTAATAAATAGGCATTACTATTTTTATTCCAATATCCTTAAAGAAGATGTTTTTGAATTTCCTTTATTCCTTTAATAACACATCAGTAAGAGATTATTTTGCTATTCACACCATGCTATTCTTGGCATTAAAGAAGAAAACACTGTGGCTGTGAAAATAAAAAATATATAAATAAAACAATTCTACCTCCTTCCATAAGAAAACAGTTGTAGTTGTGCACATGGTTATGTGAGTAGAGACTTATGTGTGCAAATTTGGACAATTTAAGTTTAAGAATGTTCCTTTAACTAGTCCTCTCTTTTCTCCAGCCACTCAGGTAAGATCAAATGTGAACAGAAATATGACTCAATTCCAGCTAATTTTGAAGAAAAACGAAAAAAGGAGATGATTCAAGAATCTGGGTCTGTGAATTTATAAAACAGCTCTAAATGAGAAAAGTACACGAATGTCTTAGGTAACTAACATTAAATACACATACACACATAGATTATATATATACATATATTCTTTTCTCATCAGTATAGCGCTAACCCTTTATTAAGATTTATTTATTAACCCTATTACTACAAGGAATCAAATTTCCCCATTCAATCAAGACACCAGAGCAAAATGAAATTATGCTAAAAACTGAGAAGGTAGACATTTTTGTCTTGACAGATTTATAAAAAGTACCAACTCTTTGCTTAGTCATTTGAATATTTAAATTGTCTATGTATGATTATGCTATTTGTCCAGTTCCATATCTAGAAACTGAGTGTTGAAATTTTTGCACAAGTGTTTTCTAAGTTGAAAATATATTTAATTCAAGAATTTATATTTACGTTTTAATTAATTATATCAATTTATTACTATACACAATTTTTTTACTCATTTAACTGAACTTCACAAATAACAGAATTTTTCCACATATGCCCATTTTTAAAATAAATGGATGCATTATTTTTGGGACTGTCACACGAATCACCCTTTAGTCATGTTCAACCTTTTCATTTTGTCTGTTGTTGGATGAATACATGCATAATTAGGTACACAAATGACACTGTAAATTGTGGACCTAGATCATGATAAAATGATGAGAAAATATTTTATATATTAATAATAATTTATTTTATAAAATTGCTAGCATTTTTATAAGCAAAATATGCTGAAGAGACACTGAAGAAACAAAATAATTCTTTGTTTTATATCCTTATGCTGTTTGCCAAAAACAAAAAACAAACTCTTTAAATGAGACTATCTAAAAAATCCAACACATTTCAAAAAATTTCATCATCTATACACACGGAAACTAAAAATAAAAATAGTATATGCAGTTATCATTTAAATTGACTGCAAAATTTTAGGCATGAAATAAAAATGACATCAATAAAAGAAACAATATATTTGTGTACTAATTGTGTTGTCTTATATCTTATTTTGAGAAAACATATTCAACTGTTATTCTTTTGATGCTAGAATAATAATGTTTGTAGTAAATTCCAAAGAGTTTTCAGACATTGGAAAATGCAGAAATTTTCCCGAAGAAAATAAATTGTTGTAAACTACACATTGTGATTATTATGTTTTCTACAAGATTTTTGAAGGGAATATTTGTCAAATAAGCAATATAGTCATCAAGCAAATGATTATAAAATGTGTTATTTCTGTTAATGCTTTAATGTATCTCTTAACAGTCAGGCATTATTTATCCAGCAACTCTTGAAAATCTTGGCTTAATATAACGATTCAGTTCATCCCAAGTGACTAAGAATATCCATCATCAACTGAAAAAAAATTTATATGCAAAAGAAGGAAAGATCAAATGTTACAATAAATCACATTGTTTCAGATATGTATAAAGTTTCAACTTTGACCAGTGTTAAATACAATTTCAGCTATCTTAAGTATGATAGGAAAATACAATGAATTTACTGAAAGTGTTTGAAAAGTGAATGTCTATATTACTGATTCCTTCTTATTTTCACTAAATGTATTATTAGAATTTTAGTATAGAAACTCATATAAAATATTCAGAATAGAAAAATACATGAAGCATTCCTACATATAATAATTTTGCAATCACATTTATTTTCTAGAGTGTTCTAAGGACATAAAATGAATGTTAGGAAGGCATGTTATACAGAGCACACATGGATAGCAACAAAGAAAAGCAAAACAATGAAAAGAGTCATAAACTTCAAAGTCCTTTTTAATCTATAAAATTAAGATGATGGATGCCTTGAATAAAATACCCTATTCATAATGTCCTGAAATTAATAGTATATTGATATACCACAGATCATCTTTTTCCATATAATGAAAACTCAAGTAATCTCAGTACAATTTATCTTTAAGGCAATATCTCACACACAGTGCCCTGTATGTGAGGTACAATATATGCAATTTGATAATGCTAGACACTAACATTTCATTTCAACGTTTTTATTTTAGGAGTTAATCATCAGAAAATGTTGGAGTTTAAAGAATCTTGCAAATGTAGTTGGCCGAACCTTGTTCCTTCATTATAATGATTTCAGCACCTAGAAAAATTCACCCTTTTCACTAATATTTATTGGAGACAAATATGCTTCTAAAATATCCATAACTCCCACTATTATTACATTAGAAATAAAGATCTTTCTCTTATTGATTTATGCTTTCTTATGAACAGTTGAGAAAAACGCAAAAATTAAGTAGATTTATATAAATTGTAACTATCAAAGAATTCTTAAAATTGCATGATTTGAGTTGGGTTTTGTTTTTTGTTTTTTTGTTTTTTTGCTCCCCAGTGAGAGAAACGTCAGTACTTGCAAATGGAATTTGTATTACCTAAATTTTTTTATCATCTTTACTTAGAAAATAACTATTTATTTGCATAGTATATTTGTATTTTCTATACTTATCTCTATAATACTTAAAATTATTAGAATTGACATAATGAAAATAGTAAATGCTTGAAAGAAAAACAGAAAGAAAATCCATAAATAAAACCAAGTCACTACAAATATTTATTAAATATATATGGTATTTCAAGCAGTGAAAAAATGATTCTTTGATAAATGTTTTAAGCATAATCAGTCCATTATTTGCAGGAACTTATGTCAAAGGTTTTGTTTTTATTTCTGGAATATGTTTAGTCACTTATAACCTCAGAGCTTTTAATATGCTGATTTCTGAGAGTGTACATCTATAGGTTTATATTTAGTCAGTTCTAGAGCAATCAACTCTGCCTAGTTTTCCTGGTACTCTTCCTTTTTATCACTGGAAGTCTCATGTCCTGGGAAACCTCTCAGCCCCATATGAACCCAGATTTTTGCTCTCTCTGATTCAGGCATTCCATTAATTTATAAATTAAAGTTCATCTCCTCGAGAAGTAATTTCCAACCAACTTCCTAAACAAAATAAGTCCTCTCTACACATTCCTTCCAACTGAAATTATCATGTCATCTTTATTTCTATATTATTTTTGTTATTACCGTATAATAACATGATTCTTTGTCTGCAAAGACAATTTTATGTGCAAAATAAAATATCTGGTACATAAAATAATTCAATAAATATTGTTGTACTAGTGACTCATGGATTATTTAATTCCATATATTTTCAGTTTTATTTATATATTTGTGTGATTATTTCATTAATATCTCCCTCCCACACTAGACTATACTCTCTAGGAGTATTAGGTTATGACTATATTGATCCACATTAAATACCCTAGTACCTTGCACAGTGTCTGGGATTTCAATTTATGAAATGAATGTATGAATGTAGGAATAAGTGGGATGATAATGACTTAACCTCTAATCCATTCATTCATTGATGCATGAATGCATGCATGCATGTAATCATTCATTCCTAGGCAAGGAATCTGGAAAACTCAATTGAGCATAGTTAATCTTTGGCTCACTTTCCATCAACTGGGGTAAGTCTGTTTGGAGACTGACTTCTAAAATGACTTCTTCACTTGAATGTCGATAGTACTTGGCATATCTCTTCATGTGTTTATTCACATGTCTTCATTAGTCACAACTTGTTTAATTCAGAGTAGTTGCTCTTATATGACCAGACCCCAAAACGATAAATAGAAAATTTCAGGTCATATAATGGCTGTTTCTGAAACACAGTATAATTGTTACTGCATATTTTTGTCAACATGTTTTAGGGTACTATTAAAATTTAAGTCAGTGTGTAAATGGTCCCTATCTCAACGTAGCAGTGGAAAAACCATACTGCAAAAGAACAGTGGAAAGGAAAAGACTAGCATGACATTTCTATGAGAAATGCTTTTTTTTTTCCTACACTGACTATTAGAACTATATAACAACTATCATATGATTAATTTTATAATATAATAATCTATTATATATACCACAATAATAATTTGTAATACTTATCTATGCTTATTATATGCTAGGCATTTTCAGGAATAAATGTTCACTTATTTAATTCACCCATCAAAACTACATGGTAGTAATGTCATTATTATTACTACATTAAAGGCGAGAGTCACAGTATTAATTGACTTTCCCCACATTACATATCACAGAGATATTTAAGAGCAAAACTGGAATTCAAAGCTCCTTAACCAAATGTCAGGGCTCATAACACAGTAAGTAATAAAGAAAATAATACAAAGTCACTCAAAATTCACCCCTGCTGATTTCGTTTCAGGAGATACGCTGTGGATCTTGTATACAACTATTATAATCACTTGTTTGTAGGGGTAGGAATGGAGATCTAATACCTTATTGTAATCAAACTTCTAAAGAATTACATAAATTCACACATGCTAATATAATTCAGCCTCATTCTTTTGACAGAAATAAAATATTTCCATAAAATGAGTATTTTCATGAATGTGTTGATTTACATGGAATCTGGTATTTATTTATTTTAGCAACAATCAAGAACAAATGTCTAAGTAAACACCTAGAATTCAATATTTGATGATTTTTTCCATTTTTCTCAGAAACGTAGAAGCATTCTCATAGCTCAGCTTCCTCTTTCTACAATTTGATTTAACTACATCAGACTTTATTAATGGTAATCATTTTCAAAGTGATGTACTTTAAAAATGTTAGTTCTTGAAATAGTTGTAGATTCTTCTTACCAATGTGATTAAGGTGATTAGAATATGTATGTGTGTTTATATGATTTTTCAATTAAAGTTGAAAGTTTAAAATGTGAATATGTATGTTTCAATGTTAAAATCATTATCAAATAAAACTACTAAAGATAAAATTGTATACATCCAAAAATAAACTAACAAGGGAATATTTTTAATTTCCCTTCTATTTTTACGCAAATAATAGCTAGGGTGTTTGCAATAATTGTTTGAATGTGTTATTCAAGAGAATCATTTGTTAATCATTTAATAAATTAATGTTACTTCTCACTATGGAGCAAATTACATATCTGTCCATGTGTACAACAGATCCCAATTCATTCACTCTGACTTTTTAATGGACCTTAGAAGTTCATCAGAATTGAACTATGATTTTTCACGTCTTAGATATCAAAAATAAAATTATAATGCAATATATTTCTACTCCATAGGCAAAACACTCTTCCAGAAATAATTTAATGATTTTCTAGATTATTTTTCTTTATTCATAAACTTGTGTAAAGCATCTTGCTTTAATAAGCAGTAAAATGATAGTTTCCAGTAATGTGGTACATAAAAAAATAGCTTTTACAGTGAAATGTTTCATGAAGAAACAATGTTTACCTTTTTTTTAATATTGCACATTTTTCCAATTTTGAACTTGAAAATGCACAAAGCATAATAAAGCATCTTCAAGATACTGTTTACCCAAGAAAATGCATTTTTTAAATATAAGCCTCAACTATGGAAATTTATTTATTCAATAATAAGTTGATAAATTATGGTAGATAAATTGTGAGACCTGACTCAATAGTTGCCCTCAAATTTAAAGACATAAAAATATACAGCTATAAGAAAAGGTGACTATAAGAGAATATGCTACTTTTATTAAAAATATTACTGGTCATTTTAGCAGTTTTAGCTTGAAGTTTCTGCTTTGATTTATCACATGCAAATTAAATGTCAGAATGTAAAAAATTACTTTTACTCTTTTTTTAACTTGCCTGGTATTTATACTTTAAAGAAAATAGAGCTTCAAAATGAGGTATTATTAAGGTAAAAGCAATGATAATCTAGTATGGAAAAGAAAATAATTAATGGGGTCTCCACTAGCTCTGTATTTGGCAAACTGAGGTGATATTAATATGATAGCAAGTCTATTAAAAGATGGTCAGATTTGCTGGGAATGTTTGGATTTATGTAGCTTGTCATTGAGAAGTTGGTAATACATCCTGGAGAAAGTCTACAGTTAGATACATATTTAGGCTTTTGACTGAGCTGATAAACTAGATTTAGGAATGTAGAATATAGATTTAAATCATAGTCATTTACAATGATAGTGCATAATGAGTTTAAGGTAGAAATCTGAAGTCAAATTATTTTGAGTTAAAAACATTTGGAATGCTTACATTTGCAGAAAATGTTGACGTTAAACCTTGTTAGGAACCACGAAGAATGATAGGGATGTTTACTTAGTCGACCAAATGTCGCGCAAAGTTTATGCTGACCAAGAAAGGATGGGAAAATTTATATTAGAACGATCAAGAAACTGGTAAAGCATCACGTGAGAAATTTTAGTAAAACTGTTGTGGGCTGGATTGCAATAAAATATTGTTGGACATTAGAGTTATTAGAAAATGAATACTGACTATCATTTTATCTTCACAGAAGCAAATCCATCGGTTTCAGTTTAAAAATAAGGATATCAGAATCTCAAGTATTTCAAATGAGACAGCTGCTGCCAAAAAACAACAAACGTATTTGAAGCGAATATCTATTTGAAGCAGATTGTTTACAAAAAAATTATATCCTATATAGCACGTTCTAAGTTCTTTTCTTTAAAAATAGATGCATGTTTGCATGTTTTTGATTAATAATAATTCCAGTTTGGCAAACATCCCTACGATTTTTTTACATTAATATATGAGCAAATGTGCTATTAGGTTTCTTGTTAATAGACAACCTCCCTTTAAAAATTATTTTATTTTTTTAATCCTCCAACTAGAGAATTTAAATATTTCCCACTGCCCATTTTTCTGTACAATAATTTATAATACTATCTGTAAATTTATTTTAAAACATTGTCAGAAAATACATTATTAAATATTTCATTATTCATTTTAACTAGGAAATGAACACATGAATGATACCTGTTTAGTTATTTCTATGCTAGCCTCTGAGAATATTTGGTATACCTCTTTTGCATAATTGACCATTTATATACCATTGCATGCATACAGTTTTTCTTATTTTTTTAATTTTAGCTTTTTTTTAATTTTTAAAGCATGCATCGCCATGCAACATCTGTATATAATACATTTATTTTATCACTAAAGATACTTTATTATAAATACTAGACTATTTGCTGCAGAACTTCCAATATATATATGTGAGGCAAAAATAATTAAATACATATTTTACTGTTTTTATATTAATATCATGTAACAGTGCTTAAAAGTAGCAATTATTGGCACACCTTGGTGGCCTAATGGTTTAGTTCACTGGACACATCCATACCAAGGTCCCTGGTACAGGATATAGAGTTCAGGTAAACAGGCAAGATGAACAACTAAATAAAATACACCTAATAAAAAAGTAGCAAGTATCTCTAATTTGGGGATATAAATTGCTTTAAATGCATTGATTTAGCAAACAAATGATTTCTAGAAAAATAACCTCTCTTATCTTTTCATGAGTGAAGTTGATAAATGCCATTAAAACACTCAATTAGTGATACAGTATTAAAACATTTAGGGACTTCCCTCTTGGATATTTGTGTTTATCCTTGCACGAGGTAGACAATAAAATACTACCTTTATGGAATATTTCTTAGAGGATTTTTGTATTGTCAAATTAAGAATGATGAAATAAGTAAGTCAAATAGATGTGAACAATTGTACTGAAGGAAAATAAAAATGAA
Source organism: Solenodon paradoxus (assembly GCA_004363575.1). Taxonomy (NCBI): domain Eukaryota; kingdom Metazoa; phylum Chordata; class Mammalia; order Eulipotyphla; family Solenodontidae; genus Solenodon; species Solenodon paradoxus. The sequence goes on from RJWH01000010.1 coordinate 1,799,110, forward strand.
AATCACAAATACTCAGGTTTTAGAAGTCAAAGTTTAACTTAATCCAGGACAATACCAGGACAGAGAAATACTTTCTTTTGAATATTGACTATCTATATCCTTAGTTGCATTAAAGTAGTAGTTAGTGTGATGTGGATTAAATCTCTCTGATAGTGCTTAAGAATCCATGAACAGGTGTACCCTGATTGAGCAGCAGTTAGGTCAATAGTCTGGAAGAAGCATGTCACATACCCTTGGGTTAGAGTCCCTTGCCCAATGGGAAAACAACCAGTGTGAACAACTAAAATAGAAAATTAAAAAAAAAAAAATGCTTTTTCTTCCTCTCTCTTCCTGCTTGTCTTCCAGCTTGCCTTCATTCCTGCCTGCAACTTTCCTTAGAAGAAAACAACAAAAACACATGAGTAAAAATTAAGTTCTTTCCTTATTACTGATATAACATATTTTGGGAAAAGAGACAATGGAATGTTGGTCTTGTTTAGTGAATTTTTTTTTTTTATGAACAATGAGTGAGAGAATTCTAACAATTCTTATCCAATTAATGAGAAACTCAGATTCAGTAGTGTTTAAAATGATTGAAAACAAATGGGTGTAAAACATAAGAAAGATCACTATCATCTCAAACAGTGGAAAACGACAAGTGAATTCTTAAGCTCCACAGGTTAGAAAGAAAATATTAAGATCTTAGATAAACACAATTTAGAAGTACCTAGTAACAAAACCGTGCTTTTCTCAAATAAGGAAATTACGTAGAAAACACTTTTTTAAGAGCTGTCAATAAAAGGAGAATAATACAAGATTCATACTGGAAAGTTTCTCATTCACAAATGAATCAGCAAATATAATGCAAATCAGTGAAGTGTCAGGTAATTTTGTAATTTGACAAATCTGAAT